>OZ023239.1:3389464-3758598 GCA_964006365.1 Trididemnum miniatum | reverse complement strand
GCAGATGCCCAATTTTTTGTCAAAATAAAGTGAAGACCAAGAAAACAAAAGGTTGCAGATGCCCAATTTTTTGCCCAAAATAAAGTAAAGACTAAAAAAAGGTTCTCACGTTCGCTGATGCCCAGTTTTGAGTACCGGTAGGCTACTTGGACATTAAAAGTATTGGGGGGATGCTGCCGAATTCTTGGGGGGATGCATCCCTCATCCTACCTGGATTTGCACCCATGTGTAGGGGGAGATGTGGGATAGAGTATGGGGTAAGTCTGGGGAGGTGTGGTAGAGTGTACGAGGTGAGTGTTGACAGGTTGAGGTTGAGGGTGTGGGAAAAGGGGTGGAGAAGTGAGTTGGGTTGTGGAGAGGTGTGGGAAAAGGCATAGGCCTAGTCGTAGGAGACGGGGGTGCAGGGAGGGCAACCACCCTCCATTTGTAAAATTTGAAAATGCCGCGTTAAAAATTCAAGCACTGTAAAATGTTTTTTGGGCATGATTTGAATGCTCAAAATTAGTTTTGACTGATTTTTTGAATTGATGAGTTCCTGAAAATATTTTTTTCCAGTTCAGCAGGTTTAATGATTTGCGAGCAAATAACAACTTGTTGATACAATGCCAGTTTGGCAGTATCTTGATTTAATGAGGTTGTTGCCTGGCATATTTTTTCATTATGTTTAGTCAACTTGACCTGAGTTATGTACAGTGATGGGTATGATACCCTAAATTTGTGTTAAGCGATATCGATATGCGATACATTCAAATTGGGCTAAAGCGATACCAATGCGCTATACTTAAAAATACTACTTTAGCCATACCAATACGTGATACAGTATCGTCGATACTTGTATCTCAATTCATTTTTCTAACAAGTTCTAATTACCAAGTTTGACATCATCATAATGCAGTAGTGATTTTTTTCTCAGTAACCTCAACTTTTCTGTCAAAAGTTTTTTTTTTTTTTTCGATACAGTATTCCTATTATGAGCAACAAAGCAATATTAGGGGTATTGCAAAATGAATATTGGTGGGTCGCGTAAAGCAGTGTTCCCTCCAGACATAAAAATTAAAAAAAAAATGCTCACAACTAACAAAATTTGGACAAAAATGCAAGCTATCATAATTTAAAAAATTTGGGGTATTTAAGCTGATCAAAGACCTTTTATGTTTGTTTTATTTTTCACTTTTTTAGGGAATAATTAAAGACCTATTTTTTAGAGACTTGGACAAAAAAGTGGGTCGTCATAAGCTGTGGTTATAAAAAGTGGGTCCCAACTCTGAGAAGTTTGGGAACCAAGTCTGCTCAATCCGTGTTGTTGCTTTTTTTCAATGCAAGCAAGCAGCCTATCCCTACTGTAGCATACTACCCCTACCTCACCTTCACTGTTCACCTACTGACTTAAACTTTTTTGTATTTTTTATTATGGCCAAAAATATTGATTAAAAAAAGAAGCTTTTGCATTCACCCACAGAACTGTTGCACTTTCGTAAGTTTTACTTCTTGTATCTACCTGAACCTCCTTTTGACTTTCAATACTCTAAAAGCAGCTTTTTTCCTAAAATCAAAAAAGTTCAGGATCTGTGGCCTACCGCATGCTAAAATTCAGTTCTTTAATTTTGAAATTGCAGTGTATGGCTTTATGGCTACCAGCTTTCAAAGAACAGTACCTGAACTTTTATTACTTTTGGGAGAGTGTAGATGGTGGGGGAATTGGGAAATTTTTGGTAGTTGGGGCAGTTGGGTCAAGTATGGGGGAAATAATGGAAGGAGTGGGGAAGTGTATTGGGGTGTGGGGGGAGGTAAGGGAAAGTGTGTTGGGGGTGTGGGAAGTGTGTTGGGGTGTGCCAAAGTATGGGGTGGTGTGGGGAATGGGGGTAGGTGTGTGGAAGTGTGTTTGGGGTGTGGCGAAATGTGTTTGGGATGTGGGGAAAGGTGTGGAAAGGGTTTTGGGGTGGGTTCAAAGTGGGGGGTACGAGGAAGTGTGGGAAGAAATATGGGACAATCTGGGAGAGCGGGAAAATATGGGGAGAAGGGTAGTGTCACGATTTTGGACCTCAACTCTCCTGACCCCAACCCTCCAACCCCAACCCCCCTGACCACAATTCCCCCGATCCCTAACTTCCCTGACCCCTCAAATCCAACTCCCCCAACCCCAACCTCCCGACTTCAACTCCCCCGACCCCAACCCCTTCGACGCCACCCCCCCGACTTCAACCTACCCGACCCCAACTTCACTAACCCCAACACCCCCGACCCCAACCCCCCCAACTTCAACCCCCTCGACCCCAACCCCCCCAACTTCAACCCCCTCGACCCCAACTTTTCTGACCCTACGCCCCAACCACTATTCCGCCGATCCCAAACCCCCAACCTCAAATTCTCCTACCCCAGCCCCCCTGACCCCAACCCCCCTACTTCAACCCCCCTGACCCCAATTCCCCTGGCCCCAACACCCCCGATCCCAACTCCCAAATCCAACCTCCTCGACCCCAACTCTTCTGACCCCACCCCCCCACCCACGACTTTGCCGACCCCAACCCCCCTGACCCCAGTCCCCTTGACTCCAACCTCCTCAATGCCAACCCCCCGATCCCAACTCTTCCAACCCTAAACTCCCCCAACCCACACCCCTGACCCCACCCCCAACCACAACTCCTCCGACCCCCAACTCCAAATTCTCCGACCCCAGCCCCCTAACTCCAACCCCCCTACTTCAACTACCCCGACTTCAACCCCCCCGACCCCAACCTCCCCCCAACTCCAACCTCCTCGACCCCACCTCCCCTGAGGCCCTGACCCCATCCTCCAACCACAGCTCTGCCGACCCTAACCCCCCTGATCCCAACTTTCCTGACTCCAACCCCCCGATCTCAACCCCCTGATCCCAACTCCGCCGACCCCAACCCCCTGACTCCACCCCGCGACCCCAACTTTTCTGACCCCACCCCCCAACCACAACTGCCCCAACCTCAAATTTTCCGACTCCAACCCCCAGACCTTAACCCCCCTCGACCCCAATTCTCCTGACCCCCGACCCCAACCCCCCCAACTCCAACCTCCTCGACCCCAACTCTTTTGACCCCACCCCCCAACCACAACTTTGCCGACCCCAGTCCTCCTGACTCCAACCCCCCGACCTCAACCCCCTCAATGCCAACCCCCAGATCCCAACTTTTCTGACCCCACTCCCCAACCACAACTCTGCCGACCCCAAATTTTGCCGACCCCAGCCCCCCTGACTCCAACTCCCCCGACCCCAACCCCCCTACTTCAACTCCCCTGATGCCACCCCCCGACTTCAACACCCCCGACCCCAGTCCCCCCGACTCCAACTTCCCTGACCCAACTCCCCTGATTCCAACCCCCCAAACTTTTCCTCACCTTCCCCAACACTTTCCCACATCTCCCCACACCCCAGCACACTTTTCCACACCTCCCTCAGTACTTCCCACACATCCCCCCACAACTCTCACTTTCCCACTGCCCCACATCTCCCTTCACCTTCCCCACACTCCAACACCCTCACACCTTTCTCCCTCACCCCCCCCAACACGTTTTTTACACCTCCCCCACACTTCTCCCACCTCCCTTTACACTTCCCCTCACCCCAACGCACTTCCTCACTCCTCCCCCCACACTTCTTCCTAAATATTGTTTGTTATTACACCTGTGGTTGCGGCATTACTGTACTAAAATATCGTGGGAATTCTACTTCCGTACCTTCTCATTGAAGCGTGACAAGATAAAAAAGAGAAGAAGAAGAAAAAGAGTTGTACAACCATATTATAGAGAACTATGGTCTAACTAGTCTAGTCTAGTGAAGTTGTAGCATGTGCTTGTTGTTCGATCTCTGCGTCAGTCCTGTGGAAGTGATGGGAATAGTGGTTTATAGTTGCTGATGTTTAGATCATGGTTTGAGGTTTAATGAGTATCTTGGGCTTAAGGAAATATTTGAAACTGCTAGTTACTGGTTAATGCTGGCAATTGGATTTTTTATTGTCCTACTTACAAATGGAGTTTATGTTGCATTAATCAGGTATGTTCTTCTTGTTTTCCCTGTGTTTTCGCGTTTGTGGATATGTGTTTCACGCTTGTTCACTGTTTTAGCTCTGCTTTGGAATTGGATATTGCTGGTACATTTTGTCAATTGCGACTAGCATACTGTGTTTCGTTCAGTGCTGTAGAACTATCTTGCCCCACAGTCAGGTAATGCGTATACTCTGTACTGTTTCACATTGTGTTTCTGTAACTCACGACCGTGTGTTGTGTTTTTAGTTACCGTTCCGCTGCCTTTTGCTGTCGACACTGACTTCAACTGCCAATACACTGCTTGTTCAATTAATCTTGTGCGAATTTATTCAAGAGGCGCGGAGCGCGTTAATACTGACAAGATATTAGGCTGCCTTTCAACGCGAAGGTATCCGCCACAGTAACTGACTCAAGAAGAAGTTCTCAATCCTTTCAGAGGACCTGAGCAAGGAAGTCACAGAACCCTGCTTCATCAAAAGTTTGTGGGTTTTTGTTCAATTTGTTTTATTATAGCCTAGTTATGAACTCTGTTGATACCGCGGACCCAGCAACAAATGAACCTTCTCTTAGCACTAATAATGGTGATAGGTCTACTGTAGAAGAGGCACCAGGACGGATAAAATTGATAACCAAGCTACTGAAGAACCAACTGCTGCTGACGGTCGCAAAGTAGAAACTTCGAGGCCTAGGACACAAACAGCTGCTGGTCGTGACTATAACAAATCCATGCTATTAGATCAATTTAGTGGTGGTGTTCGAACCTTTACTCACCGCTTGAAAAGGCTGAATCAGTTAAAAGTTACTTCAGAGGATATGCACGAAATTAGATCAGCCACTAAATCTTTGCATCACTCCCTCAACGAACTGGGTGAAATTGTTGATAAGTTAAGAAAACATGCTTCACAAGAAGAAATGCTGGGCATTGACAAAAGGTTTTCAGAGAAGGAAGACATTGCGCAAAAGATGAATGAAAGTGTTGCTGAAGTTCTCAAAAACCTTACTCTGGAACGCTTTACTGATAACGGATCTTCAAAGACAGGAGGCAGTACCAAAAATGGTGGCGTTGGTGGAAGAAGCACCATAAGTCGACATTCAAATGCAAGTCGCATTGAAGAAGAAAGAGTGAATAAGCTGAGTGAAGCTGCTGCTATTAGGGCTGAACTAGTGTTTGAGGAAAAGGAAAGGGAGCTGCAATTCCAACTTGACAAGCTACAAAAGGAAAAGCGGATTGCTTCCTTAGAGGCACAAGTACAAGCTTCTAGAAAGGCTAAAGCTCTAGAGATTCATGGAAGTATAGACTGTGACGTGTTCCAGATTCCGGAAGAATCTGCCCCAGAAAGGGAATTGCGTATTATCAAGTCAATTGGTGGCTCGGCTGAAGGTGAGTCTGCCAAGGCCACCTTAGGTGTAGCTAACCCAGGAGCTTTGTCCGTAAATATCCCTACCCCCAGGCTTGGAGGAAACGAGGTAGAATGTTATCACGGGCAAGGCGTGGACAACAAGCCTCAACAGAAATTAGCTGTGGCTCCCCCATCAGTGGTTAATGACACACGATTGTCTTATCGCATTCCAGATGTTAAGCTGGATACATTTAATGGGAATGTAGTCCAGTTTCCGGCGTGGGAGATGGCATTTGACGCTCTGATTGGTGATAGAGTTACCTGTGTCAAGCACAAGATGAATCTGTTGGGACAATACCTTATTGGAGAACCAAAGCAATTGATCAGTGGATTGATGCTTCGTCAAAGTGAAGAGGCATATGATATGGCTAGACAAAGGCTTAAGTCAAGATATGGGAACCCGAGCGTCACAGGACAAGCCTTCATGGACAAACTAGGTTCATGGCCCAAAGTTGGAAATAACCAACCATCAGACCTGCAACGTCTTTCTGATTTCTTGGTTCAAGTGATGGAAGTTAAAAAGAGCATTAATGGATTGCAGATACTTGACTTCGCTCCAGAATCTACCAGGATTGTTCAAAAACTCCCAGTTTACCTGCAACATAAGTGGAGGGAAAGGGTGTTGGTTTGGAAACAGCACAATAATGGTGCGTACCCTCCCTTTGAAGAGTTGGTGAGGCTGGTTGATCGATGTTCGGAGGAGGCGAATGTGCCAGAGCTGAGGAGTCTAGCACATAAGGATTTCAAACCCTCGAGAACGCTGGCAACTAGTGTTAGGGAAAAGAGGGAAACCCCTGGTAGCGATTCATCTTGCGCTTTCTGTGCTGAAAATCACCACATCGACGTGTGTGAAAAAATAATGGATATATCGCGAGAGGACCGCTTGCGATTTCTCAGGGAGAAAGGTCGTTGCTTTGGTTGTGGTGGCAGCGATCATTTTTCAAGAAACTGCAATGACCGAGTGGCTTGTCGCAAGTGTCACCAGAGACACCTGGCATTTTTGCATGTGGACAAGGAAGAAACAGAGCCCAATACTGAAAGTGCTCATTCATTCTGCACTGATGTGAATGGTGTTTCTGGATGTGATTGTTCTATGATAGTCCCTGTATGGGTGAGATCATCCAACACACCATCACATGAAGTGCTTTCATACTGTATATTGGATGGTCAGTCGAACACCTGTTTTATCTCTGAGGATCTGCAAAGGGAATTGGGAATCGTGGGAAAACAGACAAACCTCACGCTTAGTACCGTATACAAGAGCAATGCTGTGGTGTCCAGCACCAGAATTGATGGATTAGAGGTGATGAGCTACGACAAGAGAAAGAGAATTTCCCTGCCATCAGTATTCACGAGGGAAAGCATACCAGCCAGTAGGTCACAAATTCCCACTCCTGAAGGAGCCAGTCAGTGGAAACACTTGTCTTCAATAGAGCATCAAATAACTCCATATCAGTCTGGAGTAGGAGTCGGTATATTGATTGGCAACAATGTACCCAGCGCAATACGACCCCGTGAGATTATTGCTGGGAAGGAAGAAGAGCCCTATGCACAGAGGTCGATACTTGGATGGGGACTAGTGGGAATGGTTTGCGGTAATTTAACGAATCATGAGGGTCAAGCAGTTACTCATAGAATAAATGCTAGTAGTTTTGGAGTGGCTCTACATTTGGCGAGTAATGGTAAGTGGATGGAGTGCAGTGACAAAAATGATCAAATGATGGCACAATATATATTTGCCACCCGAACCAAGGAGGTGATTGATCCTGTGTCTGTGAGAAAAATTATGGAGGTTGATTTTGTCGAAAGTACGAGCAAGGCTAAAGAGCTTTCTGTCGAGGATCAGCGTTTCATCAAGATGTTATCTGATAATATCTACCAACAAGAGAACGGGCATTATGTCATGCCACTTTCCCCTAATCATCTTTTGACTTTAAAGCCGAAATTACTACTGCCTCCTCCAGGTCGCTTCCAAAGGCTGGATTTGTATGTTCGTCAGAGATGGAGGAGAGTGCAACATCTCTCTAACGAATTCTGGCTGAAGTGGCGTAAGCAGTTACTTCATCAATTGCAACACCGACAAAAATGGGTGACAAGGAAACGAAATCTACAGGTTGGAGATGTCGTGATTCTTGCCGAAGAGGATACTCCACGAAACTCGTGGAAGTTAGCTCGAGTTGAAATTGTTTACCCTGGTCCGGATGAGCTCGTGCGCAAAGTACAATTGCGATTGGCGGACACAAACATGAACTGTAAAGGAGAAAGAACCAAGCCTGCCTCTTATATCGATAGACCGATCCATAAGCTTGTGCTGCTGCATCCGGCTCCAGAAGATGAAAGCAACAACAATATGAAGATTGTAAACTAGGTCTAGACATTGCTTTGCTTGTTTTTGACCGTGCCTTTCAATTTTTACGCCGCTGGCCCAGTCTATTAGGAGTTGTGCTTCGTTCCCATTGTTTCGTTTTTCTTTGTTGTGAATCTGGTTGTGTTATGAGGAAAAACAGCTGCGTTAATTATGATTAAGAATCTGTTTTTGGGGGGCGATGTAGCGATTGTGCAAACCCTGCGATACGACACTATTCTCGTTTGCATGACGGATCTATTCTATTTTATTTTTCTGTGTTGTGGGATGCTAACTCCTCCTTTCAGCCGATCCGTTTCGTTCAATTTTAAACGGCAACACTGGCCTGTACGTCTGACTAAAGCAATAGTTCTGATGGTCTAACTAGTCTAGTCTAGTGAAGTTGTAGCATGTGCTTGTTGTTCGATCTCTGCGTCAGTCCTGTGGAAGTGATGGGAATAGTGGTTTATAGTTGCTGATGTTTAGATCATGGTTTGAGGTTTAATGAGTATCTTGGGCTTAAGGAAATATTTGAAACTGCTAGTTACTGGTTAATGCTGGCAATTGGATTTTTTATTGTCCTACTTACAAATGGAGTTTATGTTGCATTAATCAGGTATGTTCTTCTTGTTTTCCCTGTGTTTTCGCGTTTGTGGATATGTGTTTCACGCTTGTTCACTGTTTTAGCTCTGCTTTGGAATTGGATATTGCTGGTACATTTTGTCAATTGCGACTAGCATACTGTGTTTCGTTCAGTGCTGTAGAACTATCTTGCCCCACAGTCAGGTAATGCGTATACTCTGTACTGTTTCACATTGTGTTTCTGTAACTCACGACCGTGTGTTGTGTTTTTAGTTACCGTTCCGCTGCCTTTTGCTGTCGACACTGACTTCAACTGCCAATACACTGCTTGTTCAATTAATCTTGTGCGAATTTATTCAAGAGGCGCGGAGCGCGTTAATACTGACAAGATATTAGGCTGCCTTTCAACGCGAAGGTATCCGCCACATATATTGACCGCCACACTTTCAAAAATCACAAGTAATTACTCGCAACCGCATCCTAACACGATGTATAATACAATGGAAAAGGTCTGGCTTGCTTGTGTTGAACGATACCTGTTGAACCTGCTTTAAGAGAGAGCCATTGCATCATCCTTCTGCGATGAAAAAAGCAATTTGCTGTGGCGTGATTGAGCATGCATTGTAACGTTGCGTCTGGGTTCAACTTCCAAATAGGACATTTTTTGCATTTATATCGTGTGGAAAGAGAAAAAGCCACTCTCCGTTGTACAATATGATTCGGAATACAATGAAGAAGGTCTGGCTCGCTTGTGTTCAACGATATCTGTTGAACCTACCGCACAAGAGAATGTTACGTCATCGGTCAGCGTTGAAAAAAAAAGCAATTTGTCGTTCATGAGAGCAAAAAGAACGCAGATTGCGCTGATATTACAAAGATTAAAGACGAGAAAAAATCCAAATATTTTAGTTAAATGTAATTAACGTGTGCGCCTGAGATATCGCAGGGTGTGCGCAAAAGTGCGCTGAACACCTTGAACCTCTGGAGAATACGCCCCTGAGAACGAGACCAAGCGCGTATAAATTAACTTTTCAAATACTTTCGAAAGACAGGTTAGTATAGATATTGGACGATAATTGTTTACTTCTTTTTTCCCTGCTTTAAATAAGGGAATGATTTTTGCTATTTTACAATTTCGCGGGAATACACCAAATTGAATGGCATTGTCAAAAAAATAGCAGAGTGCTGGAGCTAAAATGTTTGATGCAACGCGTAAAAAATATGGAGCAATATTGTCATGGCCTACAGCTTTACTTAAATTCAAAGAATTAATCAAATTTATCACTTCATTAATTCTAGGAGGATCAAAGTATATTGAGGATTTTACCTTGTTGCGTAAAAAGTGCGCAAACCCACTGTCGTTCGAATCAAAATTCTCAGCCAATTTCTCTCCGATCGTCGAGAAAAACTCATTAAATTCATTTAAGATTTTTTGTTTATCAGTGATTTTGCAATTATTAACAATTATCTGCGAGGGTAAATTGTTATTAGAGTTAGACGTGGTAGAAGGAATCAACCAGCGAAGAAATTCCCACGTTTTGTGAGGATTAGATTTATTTTTTCAAGTTCTTCCGCAAAGTGCTTCTTTTTTGCATTAGTTTTAATTTTCGTTAATTTGTCAGAAAACTTTTTGTATTTTAACTTTATGGCTGCATCACCCTTAATGAAGTGAGTTCTATGCATCTTGTTTTTGAGACAAATTAATTGGTAGATGTTCCAAGTAATCCATGGCTTCCTTTTAATTTTTTTTTTGCTTTCGAGACATGCGTTTCAGTGGTGCATGTTTGTCTATTGTGTGTTGAATGATTGACACAAGTGTCTCAAAGCTATCGTCAAAATTAGTTTCAGTGATCTCTTCCGAATCTAGCATGAAATTAAATATGGAATTATTTAAGTCAGTACAGTACCTATCAACATCAAAGTTGGACTTATCTCTAAATGTGTAATGCATCTTCTTGTTGGTAGGAATTGCGTACCCAAGGAGTTCACAAAATATAGGGTAATGATCAGATATATTAGCGGTTTGAATAACCCCAGATCTAATACAATGAGAAGTGTCATTAGTAGGGCAAGTTTCTGCAACTTTTGCAACTTTTTTTTACAACTGCGGGAAGCTTTCTAAGCAACGAAAAATTTCATTACAACATCTTTAGAGCTGTTTGCCAAATTTTATTTTGCAACTTTTTTGGTTTTTAGAGGCAACTTTTTTTTGTAATTTTTACGAAATATTTTTAAAAAATCTCGCAAAAAAGTGTGATCAGTCTTGTTTAATTATTTTACTAATAATTTCCTAGATGTAAGTAAGCCTGCGTTACGTCTACTTTGTTTTAATGCAAACCGTGATTGTCACAGAATGCGCAATGAACGAGGTTTTCCAGCGTCATTTATTTTGTAACAATAGGCTCGCAATATTCTGTAATTATGAGCTTCAGCATGCTGGGCAAAGCAGCTGTTAGCTAAAGATCGTCACTTTGCTCAAGACGATGGTTGGAAATATTTAGCAGTGTACCGATATTTGAATAAATCATGTTCATGTCAATAGTAGACAAAAACTTTGTCAACTGATTTCACCGCTTTTTAAATTTTTTCATGCAACTTCACAACTTTTGTAAAATAATTGCAACTTTGCAACTTTTGTTAAAAATAAACGCAACTTTTTTATTTTTTTAATGCAACAAAAACTTGCCTTAGTCATTAGTAATTACATGATCTATTACTGTGGATGAAGTATCAGTGACTCGGGTAGGAATTGTGATAATGGGTACGGAACCGCAGCTAATTAAACTGTTAATGTAATGGGTCGAAGAAGGTGTTCTTGCTTTTGCAGATATGTCAATGTTTATATCACCAAGGACGTAAAATATTTTTTTCGACAATAAGTTTAATAGCATTAATAAAGGCTTCGCAAAAAGTTTCAATTTTGCTTGACGGGTGACGATATACGGCACCTATTATAAAACTAGTTTGATTAGTAGGAGCAGTTACTTCTAACCAAGGGCGTTGGAAGGTGGGGGCTGAGAAATTTCGAGCCCTCCTTCAGCCCCCCCTTTCAAGAATTTATCATAACAGTACAGCCTAAGGCACTTCAACAATGACTTATGGCGTCACATCTAATTTGTTTCTTTTCTTCATTGATGCTATCAAAACCAACGTACTAACTTTTGCAACTTTGTGTGAAAGGCGAACAAAATCGCAAAAACTGTTGGATTTTTGGTAACTTCGTGTACAAGCTCTTAAAGCTTTAATATGATGTCACAAGGAGATTTTCTTCAATTTAAAAAAAAAAACTTTTGGGCAAATATCAGCGAAACAACAAAATATCAAATTAGAATTAGCTAGCTTACCCTAGGAGCAGTGGCGTAGCGAGAAATTTTGAGAAAAGGGGGGGGGCATGATTTTCACATTTTTTTTAAGCGTATTTTTTTTGGGAAGAACGAATTTGAAGCTGATTGAGAAACGAAAAAAGCTCTAGTGGGGTCCGGGGGCATGCTTCCCCGAAAATTTTTGAAAATTTACATGCTGTAATGGCTATTTTGGTGCTTTTTGAATAATTTTTAAGCAAACTTTGTTGAAATTTTTTGATCTTAATTCTGAGTGCTTCACCTAATATGATGCATTTTGTTCGCACATTTTCGATTATGCGTGCTAAAGACGTAAGGCGTATTGCTATCAGAGAGGTTCGAAATTATGGAAAAATAGTAGGCCTTAACATCAGAAATATTTTTGAAAATGGCTGGTGGGTGGATGCATACCCTTCAACTTAACTACACGGCTCCGCTCCTGGAATAAGCTACGAAAACTATCAAAAGAGTCTGGCATATTTGTCACCATTAATCTTGCTCTTTTTTACTAAAAGGCAGAAACAAAAGGAGGAACGGCATGGCACAATGTCCCCCTAAATACGCTCCTGCCTAGTAGTTTCAGACTAGGAGCTTGTGAACGGATAATAAGTTATTTTAAAGGAGGTAAACTCCTTTATAAACGTCGATCTAGCTACTGTGTTTATGCTAGAGAAAAGCTTGAGTTCATCAAGCAGTCTCCAAATGACTTTTACTGAAGTAAAGTGCATGATATGTATTGTATGATGTATGTTGCGATAACAAGGAGGGGGTCTGGGGGGCGAAGCCCCCCATACGTTGGTATGATATCACAAATTTCAGCCCCCCCCCCTACTTGAAAGTACTTCCAACGCCCTTACTTCTAACTATAGATCTTCACATCCATTTAAGTTCATGTTATAGGATTGGACTAATTCAAACTTGTACTTAGAGGAAATGTAAATCGCTACTCCACCTGCATTTGTAACTGAATCAGTTTGTGCAAAATTGTAGTCAGGGATGGTGATATTTGTTAAGGGTTCTCCCTTCAGTCGGGTTTCTGATACACACCCGATGTCTGGAAGGTGGGGTAGTGAAGTTAAAAAGCAGTGTAGTTCATCAAAATTTTTGTTTAAAGATCTAATGTTAACATGTAATAGGGTTAAAGTGTTTCGATGTTCACGAACGAAAGGTAATTCAACATTTGGTGTTTCTAAGTATTTGCACCCGATGACGTTTCCAAACATTGCAACAAAGCTAGATTCATTTACATCGCAGAAATTCTCAGCGCTATCAGTGGCCACTCGACTCGCGAGAAAGTCGAGCAACTTCCTGTTGTCAGTAGTAGCCATTATTTCAATTTACGCAAAACAGAATCAAGTCACAGCTAGGCAACCAAGAAGCACAAGCGCATGCAGATTCAATACTTACGCACGCTGCTATAAATCTAATTAAAACTACTTCGACATTAGGTTGGCATGATCGTGAAATAGACAAACCAATATTGTCAGAAACAAGAAAAATGATTCAATATAATTTTCACAACAACAATTTCAAGAAGTGTTGAAGTTGGTGGATTTGGGGTCGAAGGTATGGTCAGGGGAGTTGAAGTCGAGGGGGTGGCGTTGAGGAGGTAGAGTTGAAGGCGGGGGGTTGGGAATTTGGGGTTGGGGTCGACGGAGTTGTGGTTGGGGTCCGAAGAGTTGGGATCGGGGGGTTGGCATTAAGGAGGTTGAGGTTGGGGGGTTGGAGTCAGGGGAGCTGGGGTCGGGGAAGTTGGGATTGGGGTCGGCGGAGTTGTGGTTGGGGGGTGGGTTGGGGTCGAAAGAGTTAGGATCGGGGGGTTGGCATTGAGGGGGTTGTGGTTGGGGGATTGGAGTCAGGGGAGCTGGGGTCGGTGGAGTTGAGGTTTGGGGGAGTGGGGTCATCGAAAGAGTTGGAGTCGTGGCAGTTGGAGTTGTTGGGGTCGGGGGTGTTGGGGTCGGTGGAGTTGGGGTCAGAAGAGTTGGAGTGAGGGGGGTTGAAGTCGGGGGGTTGGAGTCAGGGGAGTTGAAGTCGGGGGGTTGGGGGAGTTGGAGTGGGGGGTGTGGGGTCAGGGAAGTTAAGGATTAAAAGAAGTGTGGTCAGGGGGGTTGGGGTCAGGAGAGTTGGGGTTTTAAATCGTGATACCACCCTTCTCCTCACACTTTCCCACTCTCCCAGATTGTTCCACATTTCTCCCCACACTTCCCCGCACCCCCGACATTGCCCCCACCCCAACACTCTTTTCACATCTCTCCCCACATCCCAAGCACATTTCCCCACACCCCAAACACACTTCCACTCACCTACCCCCATCCCCCACACACTTCCCACTTCCCCAACACACTTTCCCTTAATTACCTCCCCCCACACCCCAATACATTTCCCCACTCCTTCCATATTTCCCCCATACTTGACCCAACTGCCCCAACCACCAAAAATTTCCCAATTCCCCTAAATTCTCTATACCCCCATGCTCTCCCCATTAGTGCTATTATGCCTATCAGTCATTTGCGGACTGCAAACTGCAAGTAAACATGTATAGTCACAGCGAATTAAAAAGCAAATAGAACTGGCCTACGTCACAAAGCGCTTTATAACAGACCATGTAAATGGGCTTATTAACACATAACACGCCTTGAAATGCGCGCACCATCATTGGCCAAAAAACGTCAAATGCGCGAATTGTGCCGATAATTGTCGCGTAAGTAACCGTAGGGAGTAAGCGATCCAATTTTTTTAGGAAAAGAAGGTCTATGTACGTGCGTTTTCGTTTACTTTCCTCTAGTCTAAGCGAAACTACACCGTTTTTTTTTCAGAAAATGTGTACACACTACCTCAATTAATTATACGTAAGTTTAAAACCTGCCAAGTTGTCAGTTAATCACATTTGAAGCTATTGCTCGTAAATCATTAATCCTGCTGAAATGGAAGAAAATTATTTTTAGAGACTCAATAGACCTAATTCAAAAAATGTGAACTATTTTTCAAGCATTTAAATCATGCCCAAAAAATCTTTTGCATTGTCCAAAATTAAGGATGATTCGTAAAGATGATACAAAATGCCAGTTATGTAACATTCTCTTCTACTACCGGTAGCCTACCATAAGTAAAAACATCATTGGCTACACAAGAGTAACAACTTCATACACATTTGCTTCCAAATCACTACACAAAAGTCTTTACATGACCAGAGATGGGCAGTATGGAGATGCATGTATCAGCAATACGTATCGCGTGATACTTTTGTGCCGATATCGGCATCGCTTTAGCTACTTTTGAAAGTATCGTGTATCAGTATCCATAGCCGTAGGAGACTAAAACATTTTGGGGGGCGAACACAAAATTGCCCGAATATTTGTTTGCTTGCCCAAATATTATGCGAAGTAAGTGAGTTTATTGGAACCAATTTAGTAATGGATCCTTTTTTGCGAGTCAACCCTTTTTGTGACATTTGACTGAATAAAGTGTTTTGATTTAATTTTTAGCGAATCAATAATGGTATTAAATAAATTATATCGGTACTTGTTAAACAAAACTGTGGTAAACGCAGTTGGTGCCGCACAAAAAAACTGCTAAATATGAAAGAATATTCAGATAATGACTAATTTTTAACCAGAAATACAAATTAAGAGTTATATTGTAGCCAGATAGCTAGAGTTATCCTACCAACCTAAATCGCAATGTCAAGTAATGAGCACTCGGACACCAATCTAATGAACAGTCTGGTTTGGCTACTGCGATCGACTGATCATTAATTTGCTAATAATAAATAAAAACATGACAGCAACAATACTTAGTTACTCACCAACAAGCTTGGCTGTTTAGCAATCCAAGTTACAACTCTTAATTTATACAGTGTGCAACGCACAGTAATTAATCAACATTATCACTTGAGTTCAGTGTAATATTCCAACTAAAACTGCAAATATCTGACTAGGCCTAGAACCCACTTGGCCTACGCTAATCTGACAGGCCTTTAACCAGAACTGCGGTCTTATGTCATACCGGTCATACCACTGGACTAACAATAACAGTAACAAGCGTTGTTCACAGCGCATTGCAGTTTTGTAAGTAAATTTTGAACATACCAATATGTCATGTGAAGGTGAGCGCGACCCTAGTGGCTAATAGGTCTATTTTGCCACAAACGGGTAAATCGTGTTTAGACCTATTTATCCGGTGGTGGCAAAATGTCACTATATTTTTTAAGCAAAACAAAATCATAAGTTGCGGGTTAACAAGTCATTCGGTTTGATCTGTTTTATCTCAAAGTGTGTGCCCGAATAAAAAAGCTATTTGCCCGAATTTTCGATGTTTTGACCAAAATGGGCGGCGACCGTCCCCCCGCCTCCTACGGCTATGTCACTATCGCTTAACTCATATTTTGCGTATCGTCGCATGCCGATACAGCATTAGTAACCCTGTAGCCGTCAAAGCATTTCTTAATTTCCCAATTTCAAATTTTTCTGTGCGTTGTTCTTGCTCTGCCGTATGAATAGTTTCGACAACTTTATAGCGACGTAATAAAAGTTCAGGTACTGTTCTTTGAAAGCCGGTCGTCACAAAGCCATACATTGCAATTTCAAAATTAAAGAACTTAATTTTAGCATGCGGTAGGCTACAGATACTGAACTTTTTTGATTTTGAAATTATAGAGAACTATGGTTCATCTGTTCCAATCGTGTTGCCCATTCCTATACTGAGAAACAAAAAAAGTAATGGTGAGCAATTACATTGCATTTATTAAACTATAAATTGGTTGTCACTTTTTTTTCTCTCCTTTTACGTAGTTAAACAATCTGCAATGACTCCTTGACAATTTTAAAAACAAAAAATAAAAACAGCAAATTTTGAAAACTGCAACAACACAGCAATAGAACAGATGAGCTTCTTTAAAAAGCAATTATAACATAACAGCATTTACTGCATTTTTGTGGACTACGTAACAATGCTTTTTTGTTTAGTGGGTCCATTGTAAGAACTATAAGGTGTTACTAAATAGTACATGTCCGCGATGTCAACGATGTCCGCGATGTCCACCATGTCCACGATGTCGAAGATGTCCGCGATGTCCACGATGTCGAAGATGTAGTAGAAAATATTTTCAAGTCTATAGGGTCTTTTGGTCTCGAAAAATTTTTTTTTCTTGAAGTCTCGACTCTCGACCATGAAACTTGACTCCTTCATTAGTTGATAACAAAGTCGAAAACTTTTAATGTTGCAGCTTTCGATGTGAGTAAAATAATCAATTTTCTGCCCAAACTGAGCTGTTTAGCTCATCGGTAGCTAACTGTTCTAGCATCATCAGCCCTAGTCAAAAGACATTGTAACAAAGAGGGATTTATTATGTGACCCCATCGAGCTTGCATTTCGGGGTCTGTGCTTTCGTCATTGATTTTTCTTAAGTTTAATTAACACGTTGTGGGTAGTTCTTTGAGTGTGAATGTGAGACGTGAGTGCTTTTAACTTTTTGTTTTGCTTCATTTTGCGATTTCGTTTCTTATGATTGCTTGCCTTTTCGTTGATTTGTTGTTTTTTTTTGGTAAATTGGTTTTTAGTTATAATGGTTAATGTATAAGGCACAGTGGTGCCGATTTATGTTGAGCATTGGGGGGGATGATTTGCTTATTTTACCTATTTTTGTCAATTTTGAACATTGGGGGGGATGCTGCTCGAAGTGGATTTGCGAGTTTTATAAGTTATGTCAGACTGCCACTTGCCAACTCCAATCTTCACCAGCACTCGACGGCATTAGACTACTGATGTAATAACACTTTAATGAGCACTACGGGCGACGCCAAATGTTGGGGGGGATGCAGCCGAAATGTTGGGGGGATGCATCCCCCCCAGGATCGGCACCACTGATAAGGCAGTGGCTGCCTGGTGGGCAGAACCTCGTTAAGCTAAATCTGGCTCACCAAAGGTTGTAGGTAGGAATGGTAATGTACGATGTTGTACCGAAGAATGCGGCTACACACATATGGCACCTTGTTGATCAGCATGCTTCTCATTATATGGGCAAAATGTCGGAATCTGACTTCGGGTTCGATCGAGTTCAAAAGTTCGGATTTGAAAATTCGGAATGTGAGCCCGTAGAAATTAGAAAGGAACTGCAGGTTCGACCATTTGTCAGCTAACTACTTCAGGTTTAAAGATTCCGCACCTGAGCCCATAAAGCAGAGATGTACACAAACCGGAGTACCGGAATCGACTCCGGCAGGAGTTTCAATGTTTCAGCCGGATCCGGAGTCGTAAGCAGAGTGGTACGGAGTCGCCTTTTTTGGACTCCTGCTCCTGTTTTGACCAATCATACACCTGATCCTGCTCCTGGTCAATGACTACTTTTTATACTCCTGCTCCTGTTCGACTCCTGTTTTTACGCAAAAGTGTCTGTTTAGGAAGGGTCAAAATTATGCACTAACCCAATTACATCAAAATAGTGAGGTATATAATAAAAATAATAACTAAGGAGGTACAATAAAAAACTGAACTTGAAAGAACAGATCGACGAGGAAGACTAGGTATTATATGAGCTTGCGCTCTTCAAGTCAACTGCCACACAATCATGTGTGAAATGTGGTCGGCCAAGTCGTAATTTGAGCCCGTGATGCTTGGTTTCAAAGCCCAATGCCAATTCCCCTCAGCCATGTCATTTGATGATGCTTTAGTAGGCCTACATAAAAATCAAATTTACAAAATACTGGCAATTACCGTACTTTTCCAATCATTAGCAGATTAGCAAAACATGGTCATTTCAAAAACTATTGGCTATACAAAGCAATTTACCGTAACTCTAGCAGCAACAAAAAATTTTAAACAATTACTCATTATTATTATTATCATTATTATTATTTATTATTATCATTATTGTTAGTAAGCTTAGGTTTTCGTTGCCGTTCGTTTTGTTTTGTTTTATTTTAATTTACGAGAGTCAGACAAATTCGATTGAATAACAATGGGTGGAAATGACTCGGTGAGCTTTTGCTCTTTTATGGTCTCCTAACGTGCCTTTGTGTCAACTTTTACGCTCTATATTCATTTTTTTTGGCATTGTTGAAATTTCGTACTGACTTGGCACTGGTACGTCAATAAATGAATGAATGAATGAAATACTCCGTAACTTTCAAAATTTCTGGCAAACTTGTAGGCAGTGTTCCCTCTAGAGTGAGAAATTTGAGAAAAATGCGAAATTTTGGGGCAAATTTTACTGATTTTGAACCAGAAATTAATATTATAAAATGCAAAACTGAAAAACTTAAACAAAAAACTTGAATATTTTAATGCAAGTCTGTAGCTTGTATCTTGGAAAAGCAAATTTAATGCAAAAAATTTGTAAAAGGGGTCCTCAAGGTAGTGAAATCTATGGGCAATAATTACAATAACTTTATCATTTGGGCAAATTCGCAATCCAAATTCAAAATCTTAGAGGGAACACTGCTTGTGGGTTGTGCAAAACTTGGATTTAGAACTTTTGGCCTATGTACAGTGAAGAAATGCTGGTTCAGTAGCTGCTGGGCTACCGATAAGTCAGCCTATCTGCAATCCACAAAAGCTTACTGCAAGACTGCTTTGTCTGTTTGTGGTCTGCATTAAAACACCAAACTGCGGTACACAAATATCGCTTAGCTGACTACCCCAAGTACTAGTACCCCTTATCCAAACCATACCGGTACACAGTCATAATTAGTCGGTTAGATTAGGCCTGCCACGTGTGGTCTACCGTCTGGTACTACCCACATCTAAATTTTAATTCAGTGTATCAGTTTATTTGCCAAGTGATTGCATTATGCTGATAACATCAGAAGAACTTGTTTTACTCAACTTGTTTTGTTGTTAGGTATACTATGGCTGCTCTACAAGACACAAAATAGGGGCTGTAATTATCTATCAATACCGATATGTTGGTGGAATTAAACTGCACAAACAAACCAAGCAAATTATCAGAACCAAATTATGGCAAATTTAGAACAAATATCACGAGAATGCGGTAATTTTTTACTCTGGATTAATTGGAAACTTATAACTCCGAATCCGGCTCCGGTTGAAACATTGAAACTCCTGCCGGAGTCGACTCCGGCATTCCAGTTTGTGTACATCTCTGGTCCAGTGTTGCCAGATTGGACTACTTCTCGCCAATTGGGCTACTTTCATATCGACTTGGCTCCAAAAAATGTGGGTTGGCGACTTGCGACTTTTTGGGCTACTTTTAATCTTAAATTGGGCTACAAGTTTATTTTTGGGCTATGTAGTTTTCACCTACAAATTGTTTTGGATTGAAAGTTTGGTTGTTAGCTGGAAGCGTGGAACTAAGCGGAGTCATCATGTTTGTGCAGCGCACTCCGCATAATTATGCTAATATGATGAATCGCAATTGTGGGATTTCTTCATGATGTCATAATAAACTTTAGTAACAATGAGTTTCTTCAATTTCTTGATTACCGTCGCATATCTAGTGAAGTGAAGTCAAGGAGCACGAAGCCCAACGAAATAGATAGGCTAGACCTATTCTGATGAGTTTCCAATAAGATAGATATACAGTAAGGGGGAAAGGGGCTAAGACAGGGGTGTAGTGGGGAGGGCCCACTTTTTGAAAGATGCGCAGGATTTTGGTGTTAATTAGGTGGCTAGGCCTAATAGGTAGGCAGTATAGGCAGTAAGTTTTGCAGGTGCGTTTCCCCACTTCTTATTTTGGCACTACACCCCTGGGCGAAGGCCACACTGTCACTGTCAGCGTTTTGTTGCAAAGTACGCTACCGGCATAGCAGTCAAAAACTTTTGCATTTTTTAGCTAAGTTGTGGGTGTTTCGCTCTAAATTTCTTTAATTAGGCCTATTAGGTTACTGCAGTACTGCACGTAGGCCTACCGTTGACGTGAGGCAGCGGACAATGGGCAAATGGGCGAAGTATAATAAAGAGTTTAATGATAAATGTTAAAGGAAAATCAATTCAAACAATGGTTGTTTAAGTATAATTGTCATGACGTACGGTAGTTATGTCTAATGACCAAGTTTTTCAGTGACATGATTTTTAATACGCATAAAATTTCACCAACTTTGAAATTTTAAGCACGCCGATACCTTTTATATGTCGTAACAGTGTTTGTATTTTCTTTGCAGTTCTTTGTAAAAATCCAGTGTGATATAGGGCCTAAAAGAGTTGCATGTTTTCGGTAATAGGCCTATTGATTATATCGGTACCGGTAGTTAGGATTTGGCGATGCTGTTTATTTATTAATTTTTTTATTTTTTTGTGAATGTTTTGGTGGTCTCACTTTTTTTTCAAAACTCTAGGTAGTAGGTTGTGCAACCAAGCATCCTAGTTATTGCTTAACTATGCTTTTCATTTTGTTGCACAAACCTTTTTCTGTTCCGTGTTGGCATTTTTTTCACTTCAACCCGAGTTGTTGGCGGTCGGAAATAAAAGAAAGATTGATTGATTGATTGTGTCCCAGCGTTTCTCAAAGTGGGGGTCGCGACTCACCGGTGGGTCGCAGAAATCTGGCTGGTGGGTCGCGGCGTGAATATTATAAAATTTTTGAAATCATTAAATTTTTTTACGCATTGCATCCAAAGTTTAGTTGCTTGTTGTTATCAGTTTTTCTCGCTCGGTAACACGAAGGTACTGTAGTAGGAGTGGCGAGAGTGACAGCAATGCAGCATAGAATAGATCATGCATTGCATTGGCAACGCAGTGAACGCATCAAACTCTTTTTAGATTCGTTCCTTTATATATGAAGTGATAAAGGTTGCCTTTGCATTGAACCTTCGTTTTTTTTCAAAATATAACGAAATGCCAGGAGATGAAAGCTAAGCGTGTCAAAAATAAATTTCGAAATTAGGTCGCGAGTAGTTTCATTTCATTTAAATGTTGCTCGCATTATAACGTGGATGTTTAAGCAGTCTTCTTCGTTTGGAGCAGATGCAGATGCTAAAACCAAACTATATGCTGAGGCACTGCCAGGTCACCATGTTGTTAAAACGACAGCGAATATAGGCCTACAAGCGGAAGCAAACTCACTCCTCTCACGCCCCTCGACAACGTATCGTTTCGACCAGCAGAAACTCTTTCTTTGTTTTTTTCTTATTTAGTCATATATTTATCCTCTTTTGCGAGAAAGCGACGGAGGTGCTATACTAGCTCGCTTAGGAGTTACCAGCCACCTGTGACCTGTCTACCACTTAAACAGAGCCGTAGCAGCCGCCCCCCAAACCCCTCAGCTTCTGTCTTTGCATTGCTGTTTACACCCAGCAGCTTCGTGCATGAACAGCCATTGTCAGAAATATGATCTGGCAATACCGCACGCAGGTTCAGATTCTTTGCGACGGGTTCGATTCACGGCTGGAGTCTATTGCATTTGATATTTATATCAGATGGTTGCTGATTAGAACGACACAAGCTCGTTTGGCAGTCTCCCTTCAACACCGTTGAACTTTTAATTCAATAGTAATACCTGTAAGTGCTCGCTTGCCTTGCTTCTCGAGTTTACAAAATGCGTTGTTACTGTTACCAGTGCTGAACAAAGCTTCAGAAAACTGAAATTTATTAAAACGTTTATTACATCTAATATGGCAAACAGCAGACTATCTTTTTTCTTTCCATTTGTTAGCATTTTTATCCACCTATCACAGAAAGCAATGGGGTACTACACGAGCTCCCTTAGGAGTTGCCGGCCATCTGTCTACCTACCGCACTTAGATGGGGGAATCTCGTTAAGTGTTTTTCCCAACGGCACAAGCAAACTTGACGGCTTTCTTAACACTATCCCTTTAATGCTGAATGTCTAGTTGGAAAGCTGTGAATACCAATTTTTAAGTCATTGGTTTGACTTGACTAGTGATCAAACCCTCAGTCTATTCACTCCTTCAGGCTCAGAAGCACACGCTCTATCCACTCGGCCATCCGATTGGTTCTTCGCTGGCCATGTTGTCAATCGAAAGTTAATGCGCCCGATCTCCAGATTATGATGCTGTCAAAAGAACATCTGTGTACGAAAAAGTGCGCTCTAGCTAGACCGGAGGTTTTCAACCTATTGGCCATGGCCCAACAGTGGGCCACAGAGCTTGACTAGAGAGCGACATCAGCATTCCCTAATCATGCCATCACGTTGACTTTGTACCTTTTAGCAAAAGTTATTGGGCCACCATCATATTTTATCATTTTAGTGGACCATGAGCAGAAAAAGGTAGAAAAACCCTGAGCTAAACGATTTTAATGGAAAATAAATTGGGTGTAACAAACTTGTCTTAAAATTACACCTTTTATTTTTACACAGTGATAACGCGTTATATGTTTTAATTTTACCACAGTATTCGCATTGTGGTGAGAAACTGAGTTGTTACCCCTGGAAAAACCTAAAACAATTCATATCGAAAGCTAAGTATTGGGAACTTGAAAGGGTTTTTTGGGGGGGCCCAAAGTTGAGCTGCTACGGCACTGCACTTAAAGGTGGGGAAATCCCGCTAAGTGCCTTTCCCAACGGCACAACAAGAAATCTTGCCGGCTTGTTCTCCACAATAGCACTTTTATGCTGAACTTCAAGCAGGGAAGCTGTGAATACCAATTTTAAAGTCATTGGTTTGACCCGACTCGGAATCGAATTTCGAGTCTAATTCCGAGTCTACAGCTCCAATAGCAGACGCTCTACCACTCGGCTGTCGGAGCTTTCGACTGATACGAGTGCGAAACCGCGTCATTTATTAGCTAATTGAGGACATATTATGTCAATCTAATTTTTATTACCTCTTGCACCGGCCGTTAGCTCAGTTGCAAAGCGCACGCTATCGGTGCGGGAGGTCTGGGGTTCGATTCCCGGGCCGGTCAAATCGACACAGTGTCGCCAACGACTCGCCACCGTTGCGACGTTTCTTCGGAGCTGTGTTGAGGCGCTAAGCCGCGGAGATGGGCCCCGCAACTCGTTACACGCTTCGGCGTAATACGGCGAGTATAATGAAGATTTGATTTTGATTTGATTTGCTTCAGTCTGTCCGGTGGGTCGGGAAAATATTTCATTTGACTTAAGGAGTCGCGACTACACAAAGTTTAAGAACCTATGGTCTAAAGAGATAGCCTTACCAATACTAGAAACTTTTACGTTCATCATTATCGGTTTTGCGGAAGGTAAGCATTGGTATCAACCACATAAACGGTAAACATGTTTGAGTTAAGTTAATCAGCTTCTTATTCACATAACTTTAGGTTGCTACTAAAATTGGGCTATTTTATTAGGTGATTGGCTACTTTTTTGGCTACTTTAGGAAAAAATATCTGGCAACTGGTCGTAAGTTAACAATTGTTGCAGGAGCAGGATCCGGAGTGAAAAATTACCGCATTCTTGTGATATTTGTTCTAAATTTGCCATAATTTGGTTCTGATAATTTGCTTGGTTTGTTTGTGCAGTTTAATTCCACCAACATATCGGTATTGATAGATAATTACAGCCCCTATTTTGCGTCTTGCAGAGCAGCCATAGTATACCTAACAACAAAACAAGTTGAGTAAAACAAGTTCTTCTGATGTTATCAGCATAATGCAATCACTTGGCAAATAAACTGATACACTGAATTAAAATTTAGATGTGGGTAGTACCAGACGGTAGACCACACGTGGCAGGCCTAATCTAACCGACTAATTATGACTGTGTACCAATATGGTTTGGATAAGGGGTACTAGTACTTGGGGTAGTCAGCTAAGCGATATTTGTGTACCGCAGTTTGGTGTTTTAATGCAGACCACAAACAGACAAAGCAGTCTTGCAGTAAGCTTTTGTGGATTGCAGATAGGCTGACTTATCGGTAGCCCAGCAGCTACTGAACCAGCATTTCTTCACTGTACATAGGCCAAAAGTTCTAAATCCAAGTTTTTCACAACCCACAACAAGTTTGCCAGAAATTTTGAAAGTTACTGGGTAATTGCATAGGCTAAAATTTTTTGTTGCTGCTAGAGTTACGGTAAATTGCTTTGTATAGCCAATAGTTTTTGAAATGACCATGTTTTGCTAATCTGCTAATGATTGGAAAAGTACGGTAATTGCCAGTATTTTGTAAATTTGATTTTTATGTAGGCCTACTAAAGCATCATCAAATGACATGGCTGAGCGGAATTGGCATTGGGCTTTGAAACCAAGCATCACGGGCTCAAATTACGACTTGGCCGACCACATTTCACACATGATTGTGTGGCAGTTGACTTGAAGAGCGCAAGCTCATATAATGCCTAGTCTTCCTCGTCGATCTGTTCTTTCAAGTTCAGTTTTTTATTGTAACTCCTTAGTTATTATTATTTTTATTATATACCTCACTATTTTGATGTAATTGGGTTAGTGCATAATTTTGACCCTTCCTAAACAGACACTTTTGCGTAAAAACAGGAGTCGAACAGGAGCAGGAGTATAAAAAGTAGTCATTGACCAGAAGCAGGATCAGGTGTATGGTTGGTCAAAACAGGAGCAGGAGTCCAAAAAAGGCGACTCCATACACCTCTGATACGAAGAAGCGTTTTAGCTGCGCCATTTCGCCCATACAAAGGAATAGGGAAAGAATCTGATCGATAAAATGCATATGGAAAAGCGAACTGCGGATTGAGTGCAGACGTAGAAAATGCGGCTATAGGTTACCAACTAGCTTGTAAGCGCAAAATCCAAAAATGTTTGAACAATTTGATATGCAGTAAGCAGAACAGTGTCGACCAAAGTAATAAAGATTTCAACCATCATTAATATTTGTTTCCATGCAGATATTATTTAATTCAAAAAAAACCCAAATTTTTTTTGCTTAATTCTGATAAGTTTGCCTGTAACTGGTTTAGTAGTGCATGCGTTTTTTCTATTTACATTAAACAAGTTATTAATATACGGTTGCCAGTAACTTCGCCACATGGTAACTTCGCCACAGTAACTTCGCCACAGAAACTTCGTCACACGGTAACTTCGCCACACTTTGAGAAAGTGAAGGGTGATGTAGGGATAGTAGGAAAATGTGTTGGGTGTGGGGGGAGGAAGGGGAGATGTGGGAAGAGGTATGAGAGGAGGTGTAGGAAAGTGTGATGGGGTGTGGAGGAGGTAAGGGAAAATGCAGGGAAAGGTGAGGGTAGGGAGGAGATGTGGGGAATTAAAAGTGTGTTGGGGCCCCATACCTCAATACATTTCCCTACATCTCCCCCATTCCCCTCCCCATATCCTTTCCCCACACGCCTACACACTTCCCCACTCACCCCATACACTCTCCCACACCCTCCCCACACATCTTTCCTTACCTCCCCCCACACCCCAACACATTTCCCTATATCTCCCCCCACACCCCCCATATTTTTTCCCACAGCTCCCCTGACCTCCCCCTACACCCCAACACACTTCCTTATTTACTCCATGCACTCTCCCCACAACTTACCCCACGTTTCGATTATGTGGCGAAGTCACCATGTGACGATGTAACCTTAATGAATTTAACCCGAAAAGCCCGATAAAATTTTTACGGCAACCGGGAATTTACAGTCTTGTTTCGGTGTATGCAATGTAAATTTTCGGCGAAGTTATCAAGTAACTCGAAAAGCCCGATAAAATTTTTTACGGCAACCGGGAATTTAAAGTCTTGTTTCGGTGTAGGCTATGTAAATTTTCGATGTATGAAAGTGTGGCGAAGTTACCATGTGGCGAAGTTACTGTGGCGAAGTTACTATGTGGCGAAGTTACTGGCAACCTTAATATACTACCGTTAAATAGCAACAAGGAACTTTATGCTTGATTCATCGGGGTTAGTTTTAGTTTTGTGGCAAGTTTCATGTCAGGCATATCAATATATAGCCTTATACCATGTACCTAGTAGACCTGGCAATGGATTGTTATCAATTATAATATTTTTGTTAACCCTGTAATTTTCGAAAACGATTGTCGTTGTAGGTCTGCAATATTAAGCCATAAATTGTTTGCGAACCATCATTTCATAACCAAATGACCCACATTTTGAGATTTCATACTGAAATCGGAAAAATGTGTTGTCCTTGATCCATGTCCGTGGCCTTGGTCTCAACTTGCATGTCCTTGGCCTCAGCTTGTGTGTCCTTGGTTTTGACCTTGAAAAAATATTAATGTCCTTGGCCTCGACCTTAAGGTCCTTGGCCTTACTACAACACTGCTCTATAGTAGTCAGTACTCTAGACTATTGTACTTAAGTTTGCCGGAAGAGCAGTACAGAGTGCTGCTATGCTCAGTGCTGGTAGCATTTGGCAATCATACCAGCCTCATGTGAAATTTTGAAATTAGCAGAGTCCACTTTTTGAGGACTTGAACTTGTGTTTGCCTTGTAGGACTCAGACTCGTGAAATTTTTTAAGACTCAAACTCCTCAGATTGGCACTGGATACATCAGTTTTAAACTTAATTTATTGTAAAGACTACTGGTTACCTACAGAATCGACCCAAGTTTTTAATTTGTTGCATGAACGAAAGCTGTTGACGAAGTCTAGGTGTTATGTGGCACTTTTGTGCAGTCTGTGCATACCACTCTGTCTTTTTGGTCTAGTAACTCTCAGAAACTGCCTTCGCTTCATTCAGTGGCCATGCCCAATTGCCCATGCAGGTCTTAGTATTCAGGTAATTCCGGCTGTTAGTGCACCTGTAGAACGTTTGTGTAGTACTGGAGGCTTAATAATGAGACTTCATACAGCATAGGTCTCGCACTAGAGGTGATCTAATATCGTCTTTAACTGTGCTGAAAAGCAATTATAACTTTTAAAAGAAATTGTGAAGAGTAAAAATTAAAATTTGCTGAAAACGTGTGCATGTGCTTGCAAATTAATCACAAATAATAAAGCCAAAACAAATTGATACATATTCAAATGAGACGTTTCGATTAAGTTTCACTAACCATTATCAATCTTATTGAAATAGAATCAATTTGAATAAGATTATCATTCTATTTGAATAAGATTGATAATGGTTGGTGAAACTTAACGGAAACGTCTCATTTGAATATGTATCAATTTGTTTTGGCTTGATTATTTGAGATTAAAGTGTATAAATTTTCCATCAACCATGCTTGCAAATAAGTCTCACTGCTGTCGAATCACTTGTAGATTTTTTTCTAGTTGTGATTTACAGTATCAACGTTTTATTTCTCCTAAGTAATTGTATCGGTTATATATAGTATCAGTTAAATTAGCGTTATGTAGAGTTAAAGATATAGGTGTTTTTATTTAAAAAGACTTGAAATGGGCGAGTCACATTTCTAATATTCACGATGCTGCTTCTGCTCGTGCTTCTCATGTTTTGCGTGCCTTTTCTTCTAATAATGTGTGGACATTATGTCAAGCTTTTATTGTTTATGTCAGACCCATACTATAGTACAACTCCCGGTTTGGTCACCTTATTTTAAGAAAGACATAGGGTCAATTGAGTCTGTGCAGAAGAAGAATACATGTGCCATTTGCATCTGTTGTGATACGGTATTTCGTTTGATTCTTATGCTAATCGCCTTCACAAATTGAATCTTAAGTCACTTGAATGTCAAAGAGTTGTCACTTATCTAATTCTTATGTACAAAATTTGCCATAATTTAACCAATTTAGCATTCAGTGATTTTTTTGTTTACGGTACCTCTGTTTATTCTTTACAACAACACAATCGGACCATTCAATCTATTACCTCTTCTCATCGTTCACCTCAGCTTCTTCAGTACAGACATTTCTTTATTAAACGTATTCCTGTTATCTGGAATAAGCTCCCTGAAATAGTGGTTTCCGCCCCTTCTCTTGATGTCTTTAAGAAACGTCTAAGCAATTTTGATGTACATAAAATTACTACTTTGATGTACTAAAGTTTTTCTATTTCTGCTTTGCTCTGTTTACAAGCTACTCTTATTTATTTTTGTGACAGTGTAATTTTCCTCACTTTTAAGTGTGTTCAGGTGTTGACTTGACACCATTGTGTTGTACATGTAAATAAATATATGAGTCATCTGCACAAACATGGCGTTTTTATCAGAACATGAACTCAAGCTCCCAGGCTGGGACTCGGACTCGTAATTTTGATTGTGGTGAACTCGGACTTGGGCTCGTGCATGTGGACTCAGGCTTGTCACTTTACATTGCTGTGGACTCGTACTTAGACTTGAACTCGCGACTAAAGGACTTGGACTCTTTAAAATGGCAGAGTTTCCAACACTGGAAATTAGTCACCAGTATAAATGCTAATTTTGGCAGGTTGTTTTTGAACCTGTCTAGTTGTCGCTTGTCTGACTGTTCCCTTTGAGGTGCATAAAGTACGGTAAGAAATTTCAGTCAGTTTCTTGAGATTGCCAGCTGAAATCATGATTTTTGGCCAGATTCAAGTCAAGATGTTCAATGTTTAGTGCAAAATGAAGGTATCATACTCTGCAAATTCAAATTCAGGTCAATAGCTTCAATAGAAATTTTCGTAAGCCTTGAAAAAACTCTGGGTAAATTTTCATTAAAAATTTCAAATTCGGGCAAATTTGCACTTGCTAAATTTTGCTGCACCATACAGTTTTATTGTGATGTTACGTTACGTTATTATTTTTTTTCTCACATTTATTTACCGGTAAAACAAAATGTAAAATCCTCTACAGACTGTTTCATCTCAGTAGATCATCAATCCTGAGGCATCTAAGCTTAAAGTTAAAATTAGCCTGATAGAGAATACCGGTAATTGATAATAAAATTGATAAAGCATTTTCGGCACTGAAACCTGACTTGAACTATACTAGCTCAGAAGAAAGGTTGTCTCCACTGCATACAGCTCAGAGCTCAAGCTGGCTAGTCACAGGTCATGTGACTTGCAAAGCCAGAATAGGTGCAACAAAGAAAAAAAAGTAGAAATATATGGCTGGAATACGATGCCGTAACAGAAAGGCGGAGGGGGATGTAGGGATGCTACATCTATTTCTACTTTTTTCCTTTCATTATGACTAGCTAGCTTAAGCTCTCAGTCTGGGCTGTATGCAGCGGAGGCAACCCCTCTTCTGAGCTAGTATAGTATGTCAGGTTTTAGTGTCGAAAGCGTTTTATCAATTATTCTCTATCAGGCTTATTTTAATTTTCAATTTAGATGCCTTCGGATGATCCGCTGAGGTGAAACAGTCGGTAGAGGTCTTTACTTTGTGTTTTAAATAAATGTATATGCTTTGACCTTGTCATTTAGCCTTTTTGTTACCGGAAGCAATCATATCCTGTAATTGTATTTTTTACTCACATGTTAATATGTCTTGGATTGCAACTTTGCACCATCGTTTTGTATTTCAAAATAAATAGAATTTGAGGGTACAATCGTACAATGTTAGAAATTAACTATTGCAGTATAGGCCTAGCTTACTTACATTTATTGAAAATGCTGAGTTATTTTTTTAAAGTTAATAGATGCTTCAGACGCTGCCTTTGTTTTAATCAACAAACATCATTAAAATAGACTGATCTGAGATGGAATTCATGTTCTAAATGAAGCAGCATATGTCAGTATGGAGTTGTCATAATTTAACTATTTAAAATTAAAATTGTGCGATTATTTTTTGCAGCTTTGATGTTTCATAATTATTTTGTTGTTTCACCATGGCCGGAAAACGAAAGCTTCAACGTAAAGAAAGAAAATCTAAACTTATGAAATTGGCACCACGAGAATCGCCACCTAAAGAGATAAGCACTAAGCTTGAAGACATGGAAACAGTTTCCAAAGGAAGATGGAAAAATAAACAGAAAGTTTTGGTCTTTTGTTCTAGAGGAATTCCATTCAAAGGTCGTCATTTGATAAAAAATCTAATGGATTTGATGCCACATTCAAAGACTGATGTAAAATTGGATCAAAAACATGATATTTTGGAAATAAATGAAATTTGTGAAATGAAGCACTGTAACAAATGTGTATTTTTTCTTGGTAGAAAAAGAAAAGACGTGTATATGTGGGTATCCAATGTGCCTCATGGTCCCTCTGCATTATTCCATGTTGATTATCTTAATATGATGCAAGAACTGAAGTTTACTGGAAACTGCTTGAAAGGTTCTCGACCAGTTCTCTCTTTTGACTCTGAGTTTGATGCCACCCCTCACATGCAGCTAATCAAAGAGCTTTTTATCCAGATATTTGGAACACCAAGGTATCATCCAAAAAGCCAGCCGTTTGTGGATCATGTATTAAACTTCAGTTTGTGGGACGGAAAAATTTGGTTTCGAAATTTTCAAATTGTAAGTGAAAATGGGGAACTGACTGAAATCGGACCTCGTTTTACGATAACGTTAGCGCGGATTTTTAGTGGAAGTTTTTGTCGCTCTGTCCTGTATATTAACCCTAATTACCAGTCTCCTAATTTGATTCGTCATCTGCAGAAAAAACGCAGCGATAAATACTACCAGAGAAAAGTTAGTCGTGCTGCTAGAGAACAGAGGGATTTAAGCAAAACTTACGAAGAAGACGAAACAGACTTGGTGTTTGGTGAATGAACAAAAAGTGGAAAAGTTTGCTGCTTTTTCGAAACCTTTTTCATGCGTTTTGACTTGTAAATGAGTGGTCATAAAAACAAAATGTGAATAAAAAGGAGCCGCTTCAAGTATGTTTTAAGTTCTGTTGTAAGTTTTCCAGTCACCTGAGAGATGGCTTAGATATTTTAATGAAGACTTTCGATGTTGAAGTTAAATAGCCTTGTACTAAAATTTGTGTTAGTCGTCAAATCCTATAACAGGCAGTGTTGAGCAGTACCGTGATACTGCAACGCGGTACTTTTTTAGTACCGTTATCGGTGCCGTCGTTTCTTTACTTTTTTGGCACAGTATCAATATCGTTCTTAGTTATAAAGAACCGAGTGCCCAGCTTTGATATCCGGAAAAAGACTTTTGAATGCACATAGCTTTATTGCGTTATCGCTTTACACCTGCGCTCAGAAGTAACTTTATTCTTGGTAATTACTGTAGTAATACTTCACAGAAGTTTACAACTAGACATCAGCAACCGCAGTGTTAGGTAAAAATCGAATCTAGGTGAACATTGCGTATTTGGTATAATGAAATTCCAGTGTAATTTTAAAGGCTTGCACTTCATGGCATAGTTCTTCCATGTTTCAACGACGAAACGGCTTCATTCGGCGTTCAAATTTTTTATTCGTAACCGTTTCAAGAAATAGCAAAATAGTGCACATGATTAAATACATTCCAGTACAATGGCCATTGACAATCAACAGTCGAAGAAAAAAATAATTACTTTACGTAACGTGAATTTTTTGTTTTTTAGTAGTTAGGTCTAGTGCATAACAATTGGTCACCTCGGGGTTGGAAAATCTCGGTGTTTATGGTAGAGGTGCGAGTTGCGCTCCGCTGTAACTAATCCTCCCCATTCTAAATGCGCAACCCGTCGAAAGGGACCAAAGTGCGTAACTTGGAGTGACCGATACGGCAAGCTGTCCTACGCCTGGAAGGCGCACACTCTTTAAGCTTTCCATTGCTTTCACGCGGTCTATTGTTTGAAATTCTCTTCGCGATGTTTTTTCTCCTCGGCAATAGGTTTCGCTGCCTGTGACGTCATGCATGCTTTCACAGCGCCGTGAACTGTGACGTAGGACATTTTCATCACATCATCAATGACGTCCAGATATTGTAATGGATGAGCTGCTGAAAAAAATGGAAGAAATTACGAAGCAAGATTTGAGCAAAAATCGAGACTTACCTGAACATTTGGCCAAGTAAAAACCAATTCCTATTTTTCGGTAAACCGAAATCATCTAAAACATAAAATGTTTCTCACTCAGTAGACATGAAAAAATTAGGCTTAAAGAGTCCTTCAAACTACAAGTCACAAATACAAAACTACAAAAGTAGCTTGGAGGAAAAGTGGAATGTGATAATTGTCTAGAATTGAATTTTTTACTTAACTGAAGTAAATATTCAAGATGAGATATCGGTCTAAAAGCATTAAAAAAATTTACCAATGGATGTTGTTTGACCAGCCAGTTGGCGTAGTGACTAACAACATCGCTACAGGCGCGGGAGGTCATGGCTGATTCCCGGGCCCGTCAAATTGGACACTGTCGCCACCGCTGCGACGTTTCTGTGTTGCCCAGGCGCTAAGCCTCGAAGATGGTCCCCGCCACTGGTTACTCGCTTCGTTGTGAAGACTGCAAGTATAATGCAGATTTGATTTTGAGATATTGTTTGTTGCACACGGCCCAAAGGATAGCCAGTGTCACAGTCTAACCATATTACCACACCGTACAACAGCTGGAACGCGCAATGCTTTATATTATGTCTACTTGCCGGACCATCACAGGCATCACTCTTTCCTCTAAGTGTGGTTAGTAAGCAACATAATTTGCTACTTCATAAGAGTAACCATCGACCACAAAACATTGCATATTACTTGCAATGCAACGGTGTGGCTTTCTTCGATTGAAAATTCACACCACGACATTTTTACCCACATAAATCTAGAATTAAGTTGTTTGCTAGACGCAATGACCACTTTGAGTTGGTTAAATCTAGAATATATAACGATCAAACCTTCGACAAGGCATCGCAACCGACAGAATCAATGCTGGAGATCTTCGAACAGTCCAAAACAATTCCTTGCAATTTGACGTCTTCATCCTCTGAAGGTTCAACTGTGCTGCATTGATCTGTATTTTAAAACTCTAGTCAAGTTGCTAAGCACATCGCTATTGACGCGGGAGGTCTAGGTTCGATTCCTGAGTCCTTCAAATCGGACACAGTGGCCGCAGCGGCTCGCCACCGTTGCAGCGTTTCTTCGGAGCTGCGTTGCCCCTGTGCTAAGCTGCGGAAATGACCTCGCCACTAGTTACATGCTTCGGCATTTGATTTTATTTGGAATCACATGCAAACCCACTTGCGTTTAAGTGCTGTCAATCCAAAATTCCTTTGTAGTCTTTTTTGGATCCAAAATTTAAATTCTAAAATTCCTTTGTAGTCACCAATAAATTTTGAATTGCATTTTTTTCACCTTAAAATTAAGTTGTCTAATTGTGGCATTAATTAGCGTTAAGCTTGTGATTTAAACTTTTGCTAAGATTTCTCACTAGGTTACTGATAAAAAAATAGCTCAAAAACGCTTAGCATTGATACAGAGCTGTTGAGCAATCAATCGATCTAGTGTACAACTGCACATTGCTCTCACCAAATTGTTCAGCCACTGCTTTTATCGACGAGTTTTTCTTTGAAATTTTGCGAAGCTTCTGAAACATCAAATTTATTATCTATCAAACAATCCAGTCGGAAACGGCCACTTTACCGCTTCAAATTCATCAGCATTACTGCGACAAAATGTAACCCAAGTCGGCAAACAACTATATTTATTCAGGGGAACAATCAGAAAAAAAAAAACGGGGCAAAGGCCGGATTTCGACAATGGGAGACCCTGTTTTCATCACCCGTAGTGATCGATTTAAAAAATCTTCATACGTTAAAAGGAGGGAGACAGTGTCTCGGTGCCCATCCCTGGCTAAGCCACTAAATTTCTTCCCTTCCCATTTCTAAGTTGTAGAGGTCAGGCAACTTTCAGTAGCGTTCTGAGGATTTTTAAAAAAGGCGTAAATTTTATTCAATGAACATCTGTTTATTAAATATCAATAACATAGGCCTAAGTCGTTAAGTGCTCCAAAAATGAAACAACAGTTTCAAAAAGGATGAAGCGTCAAAAAGTAGCCTATCCTACGACGGCTGCAACAAGCATATTTTTACTTTCGAACATGATGTCAGAGAGGCCCAAGCAAAATGGCACCCACATTTTTATGCGGCCGGTACTCTGACTACAAAAATTACAAAGTCTATCAACTCACCACTGACTTCTTGTTTTCTTTTTTATTTGCTGCAATATTTGGATCAACTCCGCTTAATGTTATTATCGAGTTCACGAAAGTAGAAGCATTAAAAAAATTCAGGGGGCCTTGAAATTTCACCACCAAAACAAGACCATTGCTGGCAGAAATCTAAAATCAAAATCTATGTTACTTTTGCAGAAGGATTACGCCCAAGCGTGTAACGAGTGCTGGGATGTGGGGTCCGTCTCCGAAGCCTAGCGCTTGGGCAATACAGAAACGTAACAACGGTGGCAAGCCTTCAGCGACAGTTGCCGATTTAACCAGCCCCGGAATCGAACCCAAGACCTACTGCGCCGATAGCGATGTCTTTAACCACTACGCCAACTGGCCAGTTGAAAATAATTAATGAAATAAAAAAGAGCACAGCACACGAAAACAACATTCACCGATTCAAAACTTCCATCCTCCCTGTATTCATTCGTTCCTTCAACTTTTTCTAGTCTGCTTAACTTTACATTGCTTGTGTGAAGAAGATGGCAGACCAGTAGCACTGCGATACCACAGATTAAGCCTAGAGTCTGCCGATAACAATAAGAACGTTGTGTGCAAAATAGATATCTATCATCGCATATCAATCAAATGTCGCGTGAACAAAGCTTCCGTCTCTGAAGCGGAAAATTCAGGGCTTAAATTCGAATCTGGTAAATCCAATTCAAACTCAACAATTGCTTTTCACTGCTTCCCTGCTTGACGCTCAGTTTTAAAGTGACAATGTTGAGAACAAGCGGGCAAGCTTACTTGTTGTGCCGTTGGGAAAGACAATTAACGGGATTCCCTCAACTTACAGTGGCAGACAGGTGACCGGTAAACTCCCAACCGAGCTCGTTATAACGCTTAGATCGCTTTCTCGTGATAGGAGAATAAATATGCAGCTAAATGCAAAAGGTCGACAAGTTTGCTTGTTGTGCTGCTGAAAAAGCACTTCACGGGAGTCCATCACCTAAAGCAATGGACAAGGACCGAATGCGTTTTATTAACCGATATTGTATTTTTCAGCGACATGCCCCAGCGGTGCCGCGCGCAGGCCACAGATCCTACGCGACGGGTTCGATTCGCGGCTGGAGCCGATCGCATTTAACATATTTACCGGGTGGCTGCTGACTCGAAAAGCGCAAGCTCACTTCGCATGATCCCAAAATTACCATTGATTTTTCAGTTTAATAACATTTGAAAGTAACCTCAGTTATTTTTTATTTACTTATCTGTGCTTATTTCGAGAGGAAACTAGATTTGCAGTTGCTCAATTACAATAAAGAACAGCAAGTAATATTGTAAATCACACAACTCGTAAACTGTCGTCAAATAATTTTTTGGCAGTACATCCTCACCACATCAAGCAACAACGTAGCAAAGCACGTGACCATCCACGTGACTGCATCCAGTTTCTGATTGGTCCAATATCTTTTCAAATCATGAATATTTCGAAATAATCCAGAAACCGCAACTACAACAATGGAGGCTAAACAAGCCTAAAAACATCAATACAATATCACAAAATAAACAAAAAAGTGAAGTCGAACAGAAAATTTTTACAAAAAATCACTGATGACATAAAAAAGGAAGATTTACAAAGATATTTTGGTCATTTTGAATTTACGGAATGTAAAAAAGCGTACAAAACATAAGAACAATTGTAAGACTTCGCAATTTAGTAAAGTTAACGACATAACAGTTTTTTTTGAAATTAACCAATTAAGTATCAAGTCTTGCGTGATTCACAAGGACAACACAGCTCCGAAGAAACGTCGCAGCGATGGCAAGCCGTAGGCGACTGAGCTCGATTTGACCGGCCAGGGAGTAGAACCGCAGGCCTCACGCGCCGATAGCCGTGTCTTTCACCACTACGCCAACCGGTCAAGATATTTTGGTCATTTTGAATTTGCAGAATGTAAAAAACTTTACGAAAAAAAGAGAATAACGTAACACTTCGCTATTTATTAAAGTAAACGTCATGACGAACATTTTGAGTTAATCCAATTACAGTAAGTGTCAAGTCTTGCTTGATTTATGAGGACGAAATCTACTAAAAAAAGTTTTGGTACTTCACAGCAACAAAAAAACAAAACAAACCCTTACTTTAGGAAGATACTGGAAAAATGAACCAATATACAAAAGCACCATCAACATAAGAGAGGCAGAAATCCAACCGACAATCTGAGTTTTTCCTCCACTTTCAAACTGGAAAAAATAGGTTGTGTGCATGTGAGCAGCATGCTCGTGCAAGAGAGGAATGAAAATTGTTCTTCAAAAAATTTTTTTTCTGAAAGCTCAACAATTGTCGGAGAGTGATCTCCATAAATAAAGTCAATCCCGGAGAATTGCTGATGATGGGGGTTTACAGCTTGTGAACGTACAATAGAGACTGTGTGTTGGGTTGAAAATATTTTTGGAGAGCAATGCCCATGCTGCCCCCCAAAATTGAGGGCGAGCAGGGCCGGATTAAAGCGGGGCTATGGTCCCGGGGTTCCGTGATACGGGCCTACGGTCTAGGGCGTGCCAAATTAAAAAAAGGTAGTTATAAGTGGCGTCCTCTAAAATGGTCTGCAGCTAGCAACGTCAAAATCAAGTCTGCAAGAAAGTATGATTCCCTGAAAAAAATTAGCCCCACACCCCTATCCTCTTCATTCGGCCCTGAAAACGGGTCTGGTTGAGTGCTTGAATTTCTGGTGAGTGAAGGATGGCGTTTTGATCAAAAAGTTTGTCGCAATGTAGTTTTCCTCCCATTCACAAATGCACTTCACTTGTACCGTACACGGGCAGCTAGTTCTGTCACGATGTACTGAGATGAATTGGGCAACTACTGCTTTTTTTAATAGAAAATATTTTTCCAGAACAAAATTACCTGAACACAACTTCTTGACATTGCAGAAAAACTTGGAAGACAAAAAAACATCGATCCAAAAAAATTGCAAAAACCCAAAGCAAATAACTCCTTCAAATACAAAATATCAATTACGACTACTCCATAACAGCGACTTGCTCGACATCAAAAAAATCAAATCTTTATCCTCGCGATATTACACACGTCGAAGCGTGTAACGAGTAGCCGGGCCCATCTCCGCAGCTTATCGATAGGGCAACACCGGTCCAAAAAAATGTCGCAGGGGTGGCGAGCCGTTGGCGACTCTGCGTTCGATTTAATCGACCCTGGAATCGCACCACACCTGCCGTGCCGACACTACCAATAGCATTTTCGTTAACCAATACGCTTGCTGTTGTCACAATTAATGCTCACGCAACGCCTGATAATGTAGGCATTTTAGAAATTAGTATTTTGTCTCTTCACTTTTTCACTCAACTAAAGGGTCATCTATGACATTTTTTCCATTTCAGCCAGGGCTTCGAACTCGAAATCGAAAATCCCTGAACTGGAACTTGAAAAAAAGTAGATTGAGGTTTGAACTTATTCTAAATTTGACAAAAGTTGCTTCAAATCCGATAAAAACTATCTGAACGCAGCGTAATGGCGGTGAAAATTACACAACTCAAACTCAATTTTGCAAAATCAAAAATCAAGAACTATTTGGCGATCAAAACATGTAAAAAAAAGGAGGATACAAGTAAGAAAAGGAGGATACAAGTAAGAAAAGAAAAGGAGGACACTATTTGGTTTGCAAATTTTTAATGAACTCAAACTTGAACTCGATCAAAAATGATCGCGAATTCGCAGCTCTGATTTGAACTGCGTTCAACTTTACAGCCTGAACTTGCACGTTGGGTCTCCAAAAAACAATCACGCAATACACAAACTACCTGATTCGAGTCAATCTTGTATCCTCCTTTCTCAGCGAACGTTTGTCCCAACGATATAACCACAGAATATCCAACAATCGCAACAAAAAGAGATTGGACAAGTACGGAACCTACAAGTTGGACTTGGGGAAATTGCGGTTTGGGAATTCTGAAAAATTTTAAATTACATGTTTTCATCGCCAAGTCATTAGTCGCAATCAACCGCAACAAACTGACACTAAAAAGCCCCTGCATTGAACTGATGCTTCCTAAAATAAAGATTCTAGGCAAAGCGAAGCTACAAAAACACTCGAAACTTTGGTAACAGGAAATTATCAGAAAATCTTCAGATTTTTTTCTGCGGTTGTAAATTTGAGGTTGCATCAAAAGTGTCAATGCACAATTAGCGACGATTTTGTGTTCTAAGTTACCGTTTTCGAACCATTAAGGCGATTGAAGACTAGGAGTCGTTGCGGATCCAGAACAAAGAGTCACTCACTATCAATTTTATCGTCTTTCGATCAGCACAAAAATGATGCCGAATTCATGATCAACTACAGATAGTGGTGAAGCCAAGGGGTGGCACTTGAGCAGAGCCCCACTAAGGGATCTTCTCAAAAGGTCATCATGCTTCAAAATGGGAGCACCCGGGCACAACCTCTCTCTTTTTGACGCAGGATGACCTTTTTTCAGAGATCCGTAACTAAGGGCGAAAGAAAACGGGGCCCTTACATTGTCTAAATCCAGCCCTGCCCCCTCCAGTAAATTTTTTGCTGGTTGCGTCCCTGCTCACAGACACTACAAGCGCATAGTTGGGGTTTATAAAGTTTTCCAAAATCTGACGGGTAATTTTTTATCGTACAGTACTCACCCACTTGCTATTGGCCCAACAACATAAACACCTTGTGTTGTTTCCAAGTCAAATAACCAGGACATGAGTGTTCCGGCAGCGATCTTCAAATACAGCACAGGTCATTTAATAGACAATATATCTTTGCTGTAAATGTTTTCTCAAGGTTTGGGTTGAGAAACCATTAAGCAATTTTGAAAGGCCACTAATCGAGAAACCGCTAATTGAATTTACAACGTAAAATACAGCTTTCTACACTATTACAGAAAGAGATTTTGAGAGACCGCTGGACAATTTTAAGAGACCATTTCGGCTCCTCAAAACGCCTTCAAAAAAACACTCTCCCTTAATACCAGTCATGAGAGTACCGGCATGCAATAAAATTGTCAGGTCTTCAAAACAGAATCAAAACAATCAAATCTTCATTACACTTTCAGTAGGCTGTTATACCGAAGTGTGTAACAAGTTGCGGGGCCCATCTCCAGGGCTTAGCGACCAGACAACACAGCTACGAAGAAATGTCGCAGCGATGGTGACCCTTTGGTGACACTGTGCGTGTGATGTGACCGCCAAGAATTGAACCCCAGACCTCCCGCGCAAACAGCGATGTCGCCAACCATAACGTCAACAGGCCAGTTCGAAGCAAAAACTTTCATCAAGTTTCAAATAAAATTTGATGTTTCACTTCATTACATTCTTTGCCTGATCCATTTAAGTGATGGATGAAGTAAATTTTTGCTTAAACTGTGTTGAATGTATCCTATTAGTCCTACAGCTTATACTGCAAGCAGGACCGGATTAAGGGTTTCTGAGGCCTGGGGCTATTTGGTAGTCAGGGGCCTGTTTTGTCCCCGTCAGTCCTAGACCTGCTGAAATATGTAACCTACATACAAGTATTAAACACATTCAAAAAACAAATTTTCTGAACCTATTTTGCACGTACAAAGCTTTAGAAGATGTCATACCGCAGAGCCCCAATTTCCGCAAATACGCTTTCTATTTGTTGTTTTGTAAGTGATTCTACGATTAGTTTTCCCCAAGCCATGCAAAGTTTGCGTCAACCTCCTTCACAGCCTCTATTTCAGGGATGGCAAACCACTGACTCGCGGATCACCTAGTGACCCACTTGTAGTTTCAAAAATATTACGAAGAAAACGGTAACGAACATTAACGTACTGAAGAAAAGCTTATCTTTCCATACTGCGGCATTGAAGACGGGAAGCTGGGAATTTTTGAGGTGAAGATCCTTTTTTTTTGTTCTTTGCACAGATTTCGGAAGAATTTGGGTTCAAGCCCTTCGTTAATATGATTACATCCACAACCCACGTTTTTTCTTGTTTCGGTCTACGACCTTAAATTTGATCCACCAATTAAAAAGGTTCGCCATCCCTGCTCTATTTCGTATCCTAACGTCCTTTTACGAAAATTCGTACGGCATTTTGAGTGAAACCATAAGTTATGGTGAAACCATCTTTAGTTTACGCTGCTGTCTATGAATTATGCAACGAAATAATCATAAATTAATGACTCGCTAAAACGACGACATTTCTTCGGAGCTGCGTTGCCCTGCAAGCTCTATGTCACGTAGATGGACCCCCGCTACATGTATCACCCTTCCGCGTAATCTTGAGTTAATGAAGATTTAGATCAGGGGAGGGGAACCTGCGGCCCGCTTAAGTTTTGAATGTGGCCCGCGTCAGAACTTTAATTGTTAAGTGTACAACAAAATGGTGGAATATAAAACATTAAGATCTCTTAAAAACTGCGTCACATTTAACTACATGCTATATATTTATAGCATAAAAACGCGCAAAAGTCTCTGATTTTACGGAAAAAAAACAGCTCAGCATGAATGTTGTTAAATTTGCGACGAAATATTGTGCCTTTTTAAAGCGAAATTTAACAATTAAAAGTAAATGTGGCCCGCTGAAAATATTATGCAATCAATGTGGCCCGCTGTGCTTTACCGGTTCTCCACTCCTGATTTAGATTGATTTCCTTCTAGTTACAGGATAGAACGTTAGCCTACATCACACACTGTAACCGATGCTGGGCTATTGATAGTATTTGATTGTGATGTTTTTCAAAATTTACACAGCAATGAACATTCATATCAATCATCATTTTATTTATTCAGTTTGAATTCTGTCTCGAAAACCGTTAAATTCGTTGTACAATATGTTGCAGAACAATCATATTGCGTCGGAATGTTTTTATATACATTGTTTGGCATTTTTTTGCTTCCTGCAATTTTGACCCAAAACATAGAGAGATTTGATTTGTTAGGAGGGGCTGGAATAATTTCAAAGCTAGCTTCTGGACCCTGTTTCCTGCTCTGATGAATGCCTCAGCCGTTGGGCTGGTAACGCAATACTGGTCCGAATCTCGCAACGTAAAGTATGTCCAAATCTCACAAACTCGTAATCAGTCTTCTTTGATTTCGTTTACTTGCCGCAGATCTTGTGATTTAAATTCAAGAGTAAAATCGTTGAAACTTTTGGCGTTGATACAATCTTGAATCACTCACTTAGCCCTAACCTAAACTGGATAGATTAGGCCTATAAAGATTGGTAATTTGTATTCAACTTTAAAATAAAACAGTTGATTGATGAAAAAATCACTTAGTTGTTCATAATAAGTTGTAATCGAGAGGCCTATTTTGGTCGGTGGGCCTGGGGCTGCAGCCCCATCAGCCCCCGCCTTAATCCGGCCCTGACTGCAAGCACCTTCCCGTTAGAGTCTATCTATCTATCTTTTCTAGACCCATTTATCAACGGAGCTGTTCAAGTTAGAGCCTCCAAGCATCTCGATCCTCTGCGACAAAGGGTAGATGCTCCGATGAAAGACCAAAGAGAGACTAACTAAGATCATTAATTGGGAAATGACAAACTCAATGGTAGTTATGATTGCAAGCATTAGGAAATCAAAACCACAAATAACGTAAAATAACAGTCTTTCGAGTTAGATAGCATTTTTGTAAATTTTCGACGTTCCGGTTTTCTCATACGTACCACTATAGCTTCTCCTGGAATAGGAATATTGCGAAAATGCTTTTTCCGGTATTTCTCGTTAAGAATTTTCACCAAAACAAGAAAGAAAATACATACGAGGGACGTAATAACACTGGATATAACGTGGTGACGCTCTTCAGAACTGGTAGTGAAAACAGCTATGCAAAGATCTCGAATCACCTGAAAACTGTAATTATGATCGAACAGAAAATCAATCTTTATCCATCTGATCTTCTATAACAAGAAAGCGATCAAACCACTATAACGAGCTCGCTTAGAAGTAACCAGCCACCGCTCTACCACTCAAAAATGGGGGAATCCCCCTGAGTGCTTTTGCCAACGGCACAACAACAAAACTTGCCGGCTTGTTCTAATACACACTGTCGCGTCAAGCAGGAAAGCCTTGAATACCAGAGGTGGGCACAATTTTGTTAATCCGCTAATAACGAAGCTAACTTTTTCGTTAACTAGTTAATTCGTTAAATTTGTTTTTGAAATTAACGGACAAAATTAACGGCAAAATTGACGGACAAAATTGACGGACATTGACGGACAGACAAAATTGATTGATTGAAATCAAAAATTGATTGACAGACGGACAAGCAAATTGATTGACGGACAAAATTGACGAACAATTAAAACAAAATTGACGGACAAAATTAATATATATACATATACTATAGTATATACACCATATAGCAAGCACCCTTTTTACAGCCCTTTCTTTAGAATACATAGGCTGGAAGTACTGTTTTTCTCCCCAAAATTTCTGGTTGGCTGCGTCAGTGGCATGGGCTACCTTGCCTTCATCATAACTACTATAATTGGTAAATAGCTAGCCACGTAGCCTCGTTAGAATACAAATCTTTTTTACGGCTACTCACCCAAATTGTAGATAAAGGTCCGGAATAGCTGGATATCTTAACTCCAAATAAACTCTTCATTTGGGATAAAGTGGTTAGTATTGTTACAGCAAATATAAATCCACTTTGAAAAGGACGAGCAAAAACACGAGTTAAAAAACCTAAATGCAAAACTCCAAAAACAACCTACAAACATAAAAACGTCAGATTAGAAGACAAGGTAAACAAATAAATAAAATAACTGAGATTATTTTCAAATTACACTAAGTTGAAAATTCAACAGTAAATGAGGGAGACTGTGAAGTGAGCTTGCGCTCTTCTAGTCAGCAACCATCCGATATGTCAAATGCGATCGGCTCCAGCCGTGAATCGAACCCGTTACGTAGGATTTGTCACCTGTGCGTCGTACCGTTTGGCAACGTCGCTGACGGTAGTATGCAGTTTGTACCAGGAGTTAGAGGAGAAAATGTAATTCAGGAGTCAAAACCACCAACTTTAGTGAGCAGCAGGGCTGCCAACTCGATCAATTTTTAATCGAGTTCAAGAGACATTTGCAAGTTCGAGTTCAAAGATTTTTGTTTTTCGAGTTCAAGTTCAAGTTTGGCAAAAACGATCGAGTTCAAGTTCGAAGCCCTGGTAAGCAAGCAGGACTGAATTAAGGGGACAGGGGGGGATTTAGCCCAAGGCCCCCGTCAAAGGCTGGCCAAACTTAACAAAGCCGTTACATGTGCCCTCTAAAATATAGTTCTGCCGTTAATGTCAGAATCAGACCTGTAAAAAGCATGGAACTCCCCGAAAATGTAGACTTGCCGCTCCCCCCAAAGCCTTAGTACGTCCCCTGTGTGCAAGAAAGAGGGTTTACTCCAAAACGATGTATTTACATTAAACACAAAACTTTTTTGCAAAAACTATAGTATCTCACCAAAAATATAGAGGCGAAAAAAGTAATTGCATTTGCGTGCAATATCCGTTCGCGATTGACTTCTTCCAGTAACATTGTGATATTAGAAGAGTTGGAATGTTCCGTCACAAGAGGAAGAGGAACAGTGCTATCAAGATAAGCGGCCACCATGATACTGGTCAAAGCGTATGAACCTTGAACAATCATCATTAACAACCTCGGTTAATTTCAGTGATTTATAGTATTCTACCCAAATTGAACAGGCCCGTTGGATATTAATTAAAGACATCGCTTTAGGGGCGGAGGATTTTTTTTTTGTTATTATTATTGGCATATTTATCCTCCTATCACGAGAAAGGGACGAAGCGTTGTACGAGCTCGCTTAGGAGTTGCCGGCCATCTGTCTACCACACTAAGATGGGGGAATCCCGTTAAGTGCCTATCCCAACGGCACAACAAATAAACTTGCCGGTTTTCTCCACACTGTCCCTTAAATGCTGAACGTCAAGCAGGGAAGCTGTGAATACCAATTTTAAAGTCATTGGTTTGACCCGACTAGGAATCGAACCCCAAATCTACCGATCCAAAAGCAGACGCTCCATACCACTCGGCCATCCGATCGGTTAAGATCTTGGGTTCGATTACCGGTCCGGTTCAAACGCAGTGCCATCATCGGCTCGCCACTGCTTTGACGTTTCTTCGGAGCTGTGTTATCCAGGCGCTAAGCAGCGGAAATGGATTCCGCCACTCGTTACACGCTTCAGCAGAGTAATATCACGAGTGCAATCAAGACTCATTATTTTTTTTCAATTTTGTAACGATGTAGCTCACTTTTACACAAGGAGTTAGCCCAGCGATGCTTATGACAGTTTTAGGTTGTACACGTGGATGCTGGTTTTGAAAATGACCCTCTACCTTATTTAAATCTCAACCCCTGATAAAAAATAAATGTGACATTTCAAAATTACAAGTAGTCTCACCAATCGATAAATGCTTTGATGTGCCGAAGACAGTGTACAATAAAACAGGAAAAAATCCCGTGTAGAGGCCGTAGACAGGCAACACACCTCCAAGGGACGCATAGGCCATTCCTGTAAAAACAAAATTCATCAAATACGATGCAAAACGAATCTTTTATTCATTTCAACAGAAAGTGGTTGACGTAGTGGGACATCGTTATCGCCGATTCCTGGGCCGGTCAAATTGGATCATACCGCCAACAGCTCGCCACCGCTGCCACGTTGCCGTACTTCCAGGCGCTAAGCCTTGGAGATGGACCTCACTGCTCCGTTACACGCTTCGGCGTAATGCTACGAGTATAATAATGACTTTTTTATTTGTTTTTCAGCAGTAGCGCTGAATGAATTCATATCAAACGGACTCTATTCATGAGATCCGAAAGTGGCAACAGTGTTCACGGTCAGCAATTATCATTTGAAAACAAAACAGCAAACCAAATCATAACGATAAATAGCAGATAAACAATCGGTAGCTTTCAGCTTGACCGTAAACATAACTATTACCAAATATGTTTACATGATAATGTCGAAATTAGATTACGGCGGAATTAATGACGTCATGATTTGCATTGTACCACAGCGCGATTCTCCGTATGGATTTGAAATTCATCACCATTATTCGAAATAGTTAAAGACGAACGCAAGGTATACCGGATTATCACTACCTTATTATATCGGATTATTTGGTTTTGGATTTCGGATTATTTAGGATTACAGAGTTGGATCGGATCAAAATTTTAAAATGTTAAAGTCGGACATTTCTGGCACAACGCGTTTGGTCAGAAAAGAACTACAACATGGAGGGATGGTAACTGAAATCAACTAGGGTAGGCTAGCGCTAAGCGTTATACCGTACCTTTAAATGTATGTCTTGATGATTTTTGAGCATTTGTTTATTACCGGTATCTAAGAATCTAATGCTTTTTAGAGGTTAGCTTGGGGTAAGAGTAATGGTAGAAGATGCCGCTACACGCGCGAAAGGTTTTGGCTTCGATTCCAGGGCCGATCAAATCGGACACAGACGCCCACGTCTCATCACCGCTGCGACGTTTCTTCGGAGCTGTGTTACCCAGGTGAAGAGCCGCAGAGATGCATCCCGCCACTCGTTATACGCTTAGGTGTAATACCGCGAGTATAATGAAGGCTTGATTTTTGGAAGTGGCTATTCTCACGGGCCTGTAACATTTGTCTCTTTGGTTTATTTTATTATTTCGTCACGCAGTGGTACAACCGGGGAAAGCGAGAAGGGATATTAATTGAAACAAAGAGACAAATTTTGCGGTCGCGTAACTTTAGCCTCTGCCTTGATTTGTTGATTTAACTTGGGGCGAGCTGCCCAAGCCGCCAGGATTGTAGCCAGCGGAAAATTTATGTGTGGGGGACGGGGGGGGCAAATAACGATAGGCTAAAGATTACAAATATTGCAGTATTTTTAAGATGTATTGAGCGTACTTCAGTATCAAAAGGGGGCGTACGGCCTGTGTCTTCACCCCTGGCTACGACCTGCATGGTGCAACAAAATTAAGAGTAGTTTAGCGAGGTCATTAGCACTCACCTTGAGGAATTTGCATAGATCCAATCGTTAACCCTGTTATCAAATCTTGAAAGAACATAGATTTGAATTTGTATTTCGGCAGCCATTTCAACAATGGTATGAAATTCAATAGCTTAGTCTTGGATGGAATAAGATACTCGTAAATACGTTTTTTCGTAAACCTAGCTTTCTTGTCTGGAATTTTGTACCCGTAGACTTCACGAAACTGCTTTTCAGAGAGGTCTTCATAGTTCACTACGCCAGGCTCTTCACCATCTTGCACACTCATAACAATTAACGCAAAACTAAAGTAGGTTTCAAGCAGAATCTGGGAAAACTACTACAGTATTACCTAGGCAAAATTGTTTGCCTTACACCAGTGGTTCTTGACCTTTTTACTAGCTAGCACCCATTTTGAATCACCGACTGCTTCTCGCAACTCATTCCCACTACAATCGGAGCAAAAAAAAGGTCATCACGTCCGCAGAAGTCCAATTTTCTGCGCAAAAGCAAGTGAAGAGCAAAAAAAGGTCATCACATCCCCAGAAGTCCAATTTTCCGCGCAAAATCCTGTAAAGAGCAAAAAAAGGCCTTCAGACGTCCTATTAGAGAGTAGCCTAGATCTAATCAACCTCAATGATTCATCATCCCGCACCCCCTAAATAGGAACATTTCTCGCAATCCTGGTTAAGAACCACTATCTTAAACAGTTAAACTTGCAAGCACACATGTTTCAAAATGCTGCAAAAGTGTCAAGTTAAGTCTAATCTAATAAGCTAGTTGAACATATCTTCGGAAGAGAAGTGCTCTTGTGGAACCATAAAGTAGGTATTGCCAGTAAATTTAAAATTGCTAACATATTTACTCAAATTCTAAACATTTTCGGCACATTCTTTAGGCCCTCTTCAGAGAAAAAACTTAGTGTACTTGACATTCAACTAAAACTTTCGAAGTCGAAAATACGTTTGTCAAATAAGATTTGTCAAGTCTAATCAGCAAATCGAAAAGTCTCACCATTGCTGACTCAACTTAAGTCAGTGATTAGCTAAATGCCGTGCTCTGCAGAGCTTTGCCACGGTCAATTGCTTTTACGGTTATTTCCGTCTCAAGTCGAACACTCAACACTGCGCGAAATGTCAAATGTTATTATCGAATGTAAATCAAGCGTGTTACTTTATTATTGCGTCACAATACAATAGATCGCCGCTGTTTTGTTTGTTGTTCGTGTTGTTTTCGATTCTATGCAAGCTTTACTTCATGCCAAAACGTTACAAATACTTGTGCACGCAATATTAGTAACTGATAGCACTCAAAATAACAAAATGACGCACTGCTGTGAAACTACTGCAGAAGGTAACTTTTTAATCAATGCTGCGAACTTCAAGCATTTTGAATCGAGATCACGTTCGATTTTACTTAAAATCTTCAGACTGCGGCCCCAGTGCGATTTCAAGTTCTTCATTTTGATTTTGCGAGTTCAAGTTGGAGTTGGAGTTCGGTAATTTTTATCGAATTTGTGCTCAGTTCAAGCAGTTTTTGTCAGCCTGACTCAGATGACCTGGAAATGGCCTTGCGCAGTTCCGTTTGCCACTGTGTGGTTACCGGTACTAATCAAACTACCGTAATCATTTTATTGTCATTTTATGTTAAAAGCTGTTGTGCAATTGCGTAAGTGGTGACTACGTTAGAGCAAACAAATGAACTTGACTTTGTTGGGTTTAGGCCGACTTCAGGCAATTTTTGTCAAGTTTAGAATAAGTTCAAAATCCAATCAATTTTTTTCAAGTTCGAGTTCAAGTTCAGTGTTTTTGTTTGTCGGGTGCAAGTTCGAGTTCTCAGCTCTGTTTACAAATATTGGTACCACTACTAAGCAAAAGCTGGAACGTTTCTGCTAAATTAAATCGCCGATTCGCTGATGAAACCAAGTCGTAATTAATAGGTTTTGTGAGCATAGCGGTAATTTTCCAGCTCTGTTTTTTTAAGTTGTGTTTTTTGACCTTTTTCTTTCCTAATCGTTTTTTGGCCAGGTCAAAGCAGTTTAGTACCCCCATGCGCGTAGCCAACAAAAACTTAATAGAGAGCAAGGCCGGACAATGTGAGGCCTTATTTTCATTCGCCCTAAATGATCTATCTCTAAAACAATGTTTCATACGTCAAGTAAAAAAGGAGGCCCCTGGCCCCCTGCACCGGTGGCTTCCGTGGCTGCGCTGCTGAGCACTCCTTACCATTAGCGAACACCTCGTTGCTTTTTCAAAGCCTATTTCCTTTTACCTTTGATCTTACATGTTGCCTTCTCAGGACCTCCTGAAATTTGTTTTAGCACTCCTTGGAGGTGCTAGCTAGCACTTATAGATGACTTTACCATGTTCAAAACATTGATTTTAGGCTATGCTTTTTGCTTACACTATTCAATCATCCCATTCTCAAACTGCTGCTACCATTTTTCAATCATTCCATTTTTTGCTTGCACTATTCAATCACCCCATCCTCAAATTGCTGCTACCATTTATTCAATCATCCCATTTTTTGCTTGCACTATTCAATCATCCCATTCTCAAACCTTTGTCGTTACATTTTCGTGATGTCATAGTTATATTTTTGTGGGCAATTTGTGACAACGTGGATCTGCTGTAATAACAAAACTTTCCATAACACACCATCCTGTTAAAGATTCAGTGCGTGGGTATGGCAAACTATCGTCGACACAGTGGTTAATAAGTTACTCATCTTATCAGGTCGGTAGGTTTTTCTTGAGCAAATTACGCTGCTTCATGCAAGTACAGTACGTTTTTCGTGTGCTATTTATCTCTTAACGCTTGCAGTTCTTCATTTTTCGTTAGTTCAAAACTTCCGATAGGTGTCAGCAATGAGCAGCAGACCACAAAAATATTTTTGTTAGCCGTGAAGTGCTTTTCCCAACGGCATAACAAGCAAGCTTGCCGGCTTGCTCTCCACACTGTCCTTTTGTTTTCCGACACACCGCTTATCGTTTCAATTCGATTGAAAATTCGTACAGCAATGTGCAAAAACATCGTCATCGCCACCCTCAGAAACGTACCGCGTACGCTCCTACAGTTATAACCATTAACCAATAAGCAGGGTGGATTAAGAGGTGGCTATGACCCCCCTGATGGGGCTTCCCCTGTAAATCACGTCCACTAAAAAAGTATATTGCTAATGTTAAAATCAAGTCTACGAAAAAGCATAGGATCCCCCGAATATCTCCGGGTTCCCCGAAAGGTACGGCCCTGCCAGTAACATCACTTGTAAACACACAGCGTACCTATCAGTGTCATTCTAAACTTATAACCTGTCCAAATAGTAGGCATTCTATTTAAACAAAACAAGAGTTTGCACATCTTAAGAAAAGATATGTGCTTAAACATCTGCGGACAAATACGTTAACATAAATAACATCAGAAAACATATGATTCTGGTAAGTAAACGACATAAACGAAACAGATGAAACAAAAACTACGCCTCTCTAATAAAAAGCAGAGAGCAAATAAAGTCATCTAATGGAAGACGTTATAGTAGGCCTATTTTCTATGTATCATTAATCCTCCTTTCACGAGAAAGCGATCTAAGCGTTATAACGAACACGCTGAGAAGTTGCCGGCCATCGGCCTACTACTCTAAAATGGGGTAATCCTGCCAAGTGCCTTTCCCAACAGCACAACAAGTAAACTTGCAGGCTTGTTCTCCACACTGTCCCTTTTATGCTGAGGGTCAAGCAGGGAAGTTGTGAATACCAATTTTAAAGGAGTGTACAGCTCCAGAGGCAAATTACTCGGCCATTTGAGCTGTTAAATAAGCCAACTGTGGCATGGAACGTTTTTTCAGCTTGTTTTATCATAGGAGTCTCTACTTTCTCCTAAAAAAAACGCAAGTAGGCTACTTGTACCCCTGTTTTATCAGAAGGATAGGATTTTAAAAAACTTTGTTTGATATACGGTAACATTTAAATATACCACAATTCTTAATGTCCATCTTGTGACCAGCAGGTGAACGACATTAACAAACATAAATAAACAACTTGTTATTGTTGATGATGCCATAAAGGTTCTGCTTTTACATTTAAGTGATATGGATCAAAGGTTAAATTTCTTGTATCGGGTTCATTGCCAGGTCGTCCCATTGAGCTTTTATTACTTTCTTTCTGCAAAAAAGAGGAGTGATAACACTCTTCATTTGTTTTTTTGTTTCGAAAAAGAGCAGCTGGGCATTGTGACGTCACAGTGCTTGCATTATTGGACTGGAAGTTGTAGCAATCCTCGGAGTGTTCTGATGCAGGATGAATCCAGGAAGGTCCCGTGAAGAAAGAGCTCGGTCGAGGGTGGGGGGATCTTGCCGAAGAGGTAGAAGCAAAAGTTAAAGGGTAAAATAAACGTTGGTCTAAAAAAATATAGAGAAATTACGGTATACTTAATAAAGAAATACAAAAAATAGAGACAGAGAGTACATTTAAGCGAAATAATGTTTAAAAATAATTGTTTTCACTATGGAAGGAAACGCTGATATAGTTCGAACTCGCGTTCAAGCGCGCCCAAATGGTGCGGTCTGGTTTCAACTGTATCACCTTAATTTTTTTGTTAAAAAACCAGTAAAGAAATTAAAATTTTAAACTTCGCTGCGAATGAAATTTTTGAAGACTCGAAAAGCGTAAGCTGATTTCGCAATTTCCTTTAATGCGCTGCTGAATTTTCTGCTCAATGCCTTTAAAATAATCTCATTTATCTACCTGCAGTGGCGTAGCAAGGAGAAAGACATTGACCCCTCATCCCCTTGATGAATAAAAATCTTTTTTTAAAGATAGATCACTATAATGAAAAAGTAATGGAGCTTTTAATTATCTAAATATGGCCCTAACCCTTGAAATTTTTTGCTCTCTATGCCCTTGTCTATCGGAATTTTGTTTAAGTAAAAGTTCTTTGACCGGGACCAAAACCCTAATCTTCCGGCAACAAAGAAAACGCTCCGAAGTGCCAGGCAACCAGCTAACCTAGCGCGTCTGGCAGCGTCTTCAAAAGCTGTGGAAATTCCTTGGAGACCTCAAGAGGCAAGACAATCTTCATTGTTCGCTTCTGTCGCAAACAGCGTGGATTAGCGCGTAATTTCACGTGGGAGAAGATTGGCTATTGTATGAGAAAAATGTCATCTGACAATTTTTTTGACAAGATCAATTGATAAAAAATCGTTATAATCGCTTATTGCTTATGTCATGTATTCGTCGTCACAATATGCACAATTGCAGATTTTTCAACAATTCTTTCGATCTATAGCAGAGCCGGCACTAGAGCAGTCGACTTGGGGGGGCCAAGCGTTTATCAGGGGGGGGGGGCAAAGTTTGAAATTAAGCAGAAAAGCAACTGTTTTTAAAAGAGTAAGCATGTTGATTGGAGGGAGCAAGCATGTGGATTGAGAGAAACAGGTCCCCCTGCCCCCCCCCCCCCCCTTGGCGCCGGCCCTGATCGATTGATATGGCTAATGCTGGGGCAAAAAATAATCAAATCCTTATTATAATGCGGTACCTCGCCGAAACATGTAACGACATACGTGGCCCATCTACGCGGCTTAGTGCCTAGGCAACAAAGTTTGGAAGAAATGTCGCAGCGGCGGCAAGTCGTTGATGACATATCCAATGACATATTTATTGTATTGTGTCTAATTTGACCAGTCCGGGATTCGAACCCAAGACTTACCACGTCAACAGTAGCGCCTTTCACCACTGCACCAGCTTGCCGTTTTGTCCAAACCTTCCGGCTGTTATCGTTTTTATCAACTGTAATTCTTCTGCTATCCGCCATTTTAATTCGCAGCTCGCTATATTTTTAGATTCTACGGAAACATTTTTATCGAAACAATCGATTTCTAATCTTCACTTAAAGTGTTTACTTGATTAATTTTTGATTGGAGCACGTGGTGGGCAGTCGCTTGTTTTCACGCCGATTTAAATTCAGCCAATTAAAAACTATAAAAAAAAGATAGAATCGAAATTGCTATTTTCCGCTGGACCTGTCGCTTTTGAGAATTAGCTCCCCAAAGGCTTTCGATCTTAATTGAGCCAGGGTTTCCATCGATTTCTTGTAAAATACGGGAAAGTTAATCCTTGATGAAACGTCTTTATTATGCAGATATAAGTCTGCGATAATTTTATGTTCGGGCCTTAGCACAGCCAGACTGACTAGCATGGAAATTGTTACGGTATGCTCAGACAGCCGAGTGGTTAGAACGTCTGCCTATGGAGCGGTAGACTTAAGTTTGATTCCGAGTCACGTCAAACCAATGACTTTAAAATTGATATTCACAACTTCCCTGCTTGACGCTCAACAATAAAGGGACAGTGTGGAAAACGAGTTGGCAAGTTCACTTGCTGTGCCGTTGGGAATTAAACAAACCAAAAAAATTATTTTTTTTTAATTCATTCCCATAATTCAAACGTTAGAAGACTACCGAGGAAAAATATAGCCACAAAAATTTTTTACGCTGGACGTTTCGACAACATAAATTCAGCTGCCATCATCAGCAGTATTAGCAAAGGAGTACAAAACTAAAAGGACCTCCAGTTTAAAGAACAACTATGGCTTTATTTTTCCTCCTTAAGCTATTTTTGTCCCATGTTTATTGTATTCCAGATGTTAATTAAGACACTTACGGTCGTTTTTCTCAAAAGTTATACTTTACTAAAAATTTTTACTTTGTAATGAAATGAAAAACCAACTTAGAATGGAACAACAGCTTTCTTAGAATCTTAAAGCTTTCATGAACATTTTTTGCAGCAGTTTTGCTTTTTGCAATTTCCAATGCCAACTCAAATCTTCATTATACTCGCGGTATTACGCCCAAGTGTGTAGAATGGCGGGATCCATCTCCGCGGCAAAGCACCTGGGCAACACAGCTCCAAAGAAACATTGCAGAGGTGGCGAGCCGTTGGCCATAGCGTATACGTTGGCGACACTGCGCCTAATTCGATCGATCGAGGAATCGAACCTTCGACCTTCGGCACCGTCAGCGGTGTCTTTTACGACTTGATTGGAATTAAACTTTAATTACATTTTGTTCTAGGCAAAGTAATCTTGAATCTCACTCGCTAAAAGTAAGCAAAAATTGCTAGTTTTCATGACTGACCAACATATTTACAATATTATCTGACCAGCCAACTGACCGGCATATTTACAATAATATCGTTTGGATTAAAATACCTCGAAAATTTGAATTGACAAACGAAAAAGCGTCTTGACAGCGGTATTTCTGTGCCATGTTTCCGTCGTAAAAATTTTGATTTCCATTTAACTTAAGTGCTTGGATCGCTCTTCTTTCTTTGCTTCGTCGATTTTGGAACCACACCTGGAAACGCAGCATACACTTACGCCACAATGGCTGCTCACATAATTACTTCATATTTGCTTCCAAATTAATTTCAATTTTAGTGAATGATTGTGGGTTCGAATCCCACTCGAATCTGATCATGTTCAATTAGCTTAAGTTCTAGACTTAGTTGGTTAGATTCAAGCTTAATTCATTGATTGAAGTTTTTTAAAATCAAAATACTTCGGCTTCTTACGCAGTTGTAAGCTTACAAAATGCAGTTGGTTCTGATAAAGCCTATGGCGTGGAAAGCACATTTATCTTGTACCGAAATTTGAGAGGCGTGTTTATTCGGTTTGCTTTTCGTTTTTTATTTTTAGCAAGAACATTTGTAGGAGTAGACGATCTAGGCAAAACAACCAGTTATATCACTTAAATGTAAAAAAAAAATTCTTGTCTTTGAACAAGAACTAGAATTTTCCATTCTTTGAACAAGAATTTAAGCAAGAAAATTTTGCCTTTTTTAGAAAGTAAACTGACTTGATTGGAATTAAACTTTAATTACATTTTGTTCTAGGCAAACTAATCTCGAATCTCACTCGCTTAAAGTAAACAAAAATTGCTAGTTTTCATGAAATGATTTATGGCGTGCGTTTACAAATGTCTATATTTGACCCAAAAAAAGAATCAAATCTTCATTATACTCCAGGTATTACGCCGCAGCATGTATCGAGTGGCGGGACCCATCTCTGCAACTTAGCGTTTGGGCATCACAGCTTCAAAGAAACATCCCAGCGGTTGTGAGCCGTTGAAAGCGATGTTTTTCAACAAGCATTCGCCAATGAGACAGATTTTAACCGTACGATTGGCGCAGTGGTAACGACATCGATGCCGGTACAAAAGGTTTGGGGTTCCATTCCCAGGCCGGTTAAATCGGACACAGTGTAGGTCAACGGCTCGCTGATTCAGCGATGTTTCTTTGGTGCTGTGTTGCCCAGGTGCTAAGCCGCGGAGATCAGCCCGGCACGTGTTGCACGGTTCGGCGTATTATGGATTTTTATAATGACACCAAACTTTATTCTAAACTTACTGAAGTGTTTACCTGAATAACTCGCATTTCCAAACCTGTTTTTTTGGCCAAAGCTTCTCTGGTACTTTTGGCCGGTTTTGACGATACTTCATAAGCTGCTGTAAGCTCTTTTAGCTGGTTGGCTTTTATGCTTGTTCTTGGGCCGCGGCGTTTGCCTTTGTTTTTCGAATTTGCTTGTTCCGGCGAAGCTTGTTTTATTCCCTCAAAATTTTCCATGTTTGAAATTCTCTGATCAAGAATCACTTGCTGATTGGGTAAATTCGCATCTGTTCCGTAATTTGATGGGTTAAAATCTACCGAGTCAGGTAATGACACTTCATCAAGGTTGTTTGAATTCATCCAATCAATTTCTGAACTCGTGTGAATAGATGTTTCGTTAATTCCTTTTTCCAAAGAGCCTAGAGAAGTCACGTGATTTTCTGATCCAATTGGATCACAGCTCAGCACGTGATCAACAATATCTTGATCTAAACATCAACAGTAAATGAAATAATTTCAATCTTCAAATCTTAAGAAACAAAGAATTGGTGTTTCAAGTCCTTTTGCTTTCAGCGCAGCGGGTAAAGACATCTTTATCGACGCAGAAGGTCTGCGTTCGATTTCCAGGCCGGTAAAACCGGACACAGTGTCACCACCGCTGCGACGTTTCTTCGGAGAAGTGTTGCTCAGGTTCTAAATGGCATAGATGGGCTCCGCCACTCCGATTATAATGAAGGTTTTTTTTGCTTGATTTTGTAAATTGGGTTTGTTTCAACTATAATGCAAAGAAAAAACAAGAAACACAAAAGATGTCAAGGTAATAGATGTTCCACCTTCAACTTGATTCTTAGGAAATAGCCAATACTTATATAGATAACCAGCCATCGCTATAGTAAGAATGAATGAGTAAACATTTGCTGCTTAACGACAAAAAGTAAATAAAAATATAATTTTGTTTAACCTACGTTAAAACTATTTTAATCGTAGCATTGTAAACACATGTGTACCTTCTTCTGAATAACGTTTCGTGCATAGACCGTTAGCGCAAAGCAAATGACCCTCATCGGTAATAATGAAGTCCATTCCTTGCGTTAACCTACAGGAACAAACGTGACAAGCAAAGCACAGAAGATGGAAGATGACAACATCATCAAAAAACTTCACTTTTTGAATGAATTCGTTTCTTGGGATTTCTTTGTCGCATTTGAAGCATCTTTTTCGTCTGTAATAACGGTTTCAATCATAGGAGCATAATGCTTGAAACTTCTCACCAGTTTTGATAAAAAACACGCAGCCAAAATGACTGAAAACGTTGTTTAACTACTTGACGATGCAACATGTCACTCATCCCCTAGTTAAAACTAAAATATACAAACTTTACTTCCGATTTTTTGGCTCTACAAAAGTCACAAGTAAAAAAAAAAAAACTTTTGACAACAGGATGAGCAACATGTTGTCACATAAAAAAAAAAAGTTTTCAGTTATTCTGGCTGCGTGATTCAGACTTTTAGACATATTTTATTGAAACAAAAACAACCGCAACTTCATTACGCTGCTAATTTCGAAGTACTGCGAGAAATCGGAAGAATATTGGCTCAACTTTTTCAACTAAACTTAGCTTGAATCTAAGTTAAAATGCTTTGTTTATGTGATAACTGATAACGCTTCATGGCGAATCTCAATTTATCTTTGCGGCTATCTACTGCGCCAAAGAAGCAAAATTTCCAACATCAACTTCACAGATTGCGATAAATCATCAGAAATAAAAAATACCGTGCTTTTTGATAAAAGTTTTCAAATTGTAAAAAATAGTAGGTACAATTTGGTACTAATACATAAATTACGGTAATATTAGCTGAATTTTTTAAAACAAAAACCGTCCGGTTAGCTTTGTAGTAAATCAAATTGCTATTAGTGCGGGAGGTCTGGGGTTCAATTCCCGGGCCGGTCAAATCTGACAAAGTGTCGTCAACGGCTCGGCACCGCTACGACGTTTCTTCGGAACTGTATTGCGCAGCCGCTAAGCCGCGGAGATTAACCCCGCCACTCGTTAACACGTTTCGGCGCAATACCGCGGACCATAACGAAGATTTGATCTTTGGTAAAGCAATAAAATTGTAAGTTCAAACCTTTCATAATCTTCAGCACAAAGGAGTTTTCCGTTTCGCACAAAACAGGTTTCTGTCAGCACGCGGTCGCAGTCTTCGCATTTCAAACACGATTCATGCCACGATTTACCATCGACCTAAAATATAATGCTCTTATCTGCTGGTGATTGTGAAGCATATGCGTCGGCATTAATATAAGAAAAAATCAAATCTTCATTATACTCGTGACATCACACCGAAGCGTGGAACGAGTGGCGGGGTCCATCTCTGTAGCTTAGTGTCTGAACAACACAGCTCCGAAAAAACTTCGGGGGGGTGGCGAGCCGATGGTGACACTGAGTCCAATTAAACCGTCCCGGGAATCGAACCCTAAACCTTCCTCACCGATAGCGATGTGTTCAACCACTACGTCAACACAAGCGCAGACACAAAGTTTTGGTGGTAAATTTGAATTAGGTTGAATGTAAACTTAATACAAAGACGTTAAGACCCGGATACGGGCGTAAATAAGCCCTTTGAAAATGTTTTATGTCAGGGGGGATATTCAGAATTTTTTTTAGGAGGGTGTAAATTTCGTCACTTTTTCAAACGTAGTTTTTTTCCGGCAGAGTTACTTTTAAGCAACTTAAGTAACAAAAACGATTCTAGGGGGGACCGGGGGCATGCTTCCCGAAAAATTTTGAAAATTTACATACTGTAATGGCCATTTTAATGCTTTTTGAACAATTTTCTGGCAAATTCTGTTCATATTTTTGGCCCCTAATTCTGAGTGCTTCACCAAATATGATGCATTTTGTTCGCACAGATTCGATTATGCGCGCTTTAGGCATATTGTTATGAAGAGGTTCAAAATTATGGCAAAATTTTATTTATCAAAAGCATTGATCAAAATGGCTGGTGGGGCGGGGATGCATCCCGGGCATCCCCTTCCCCTAGATCCACCCATGTATGCCAACCATATTTAGGCGAAAAAACTTCTTACGTTTCTACTACGTAAACAAGAAAATACTACAGAAAAAGCTTATTTATATTAATGAACAAAAGCTCGACAAGCCAGGTAAAAGTGAAATTCCAGGCATGGACTTAAAACGATACAAAACGATCCACTTTATTTAAGATCACATCAAGCTTAGCTGAGAATTAAACCTACGTTCTGTAATTGTATTGCACCAAAATCTCGTAAAACATTTGATCTAATCATCACCTGAAGATAGCTATTTCCAAACTGGTAGAAGCGGCACGACGAAGGTACCCTATCCACAGTTTGAGTGATTCCAAGAGCCTACGGATTTTCTGCATCACTATTAAATTTTTGATGACGTAATCACTTGTTTTAATTATGACATCAAAAAATTGATTGTAATCCAACAGGACAGAGGAGCCTTGGGAACTACTTAAACAGGACACGTGGACGTGGAGGCAAATAACATCACAGTCATTTAAAAAGGTGAAAAACTTTTTTGGGGGGGCTGGGAAATCGACCATAAAACCCCCGAAATCTCAGACTGGCTACGTCACTGGGGAGGCGTTTTTTTATCGTTTAATTGGGGCGTCACTGGAAAGGCGTCATAGGCTTTACGATCTATCAAGGCGGCAGGTGGCACTAAATTTGGAAACCACTGCTTTAAGGTCAAAGCTTGCAATAAAGTTGCTTATAGTAGATGACAGAGCTACAATAAGTGACGTCACTCGAATTCATGTCACTCACTCAAACTGGATGTAAAAATGGCGTCACTCTTAGAGGTATGATAAACCATTTACGAGACTATGTGTATATCAGAGATCACCCTAAAATGGGGCTGCCCGAAGCAAGCGAGCCCGTATTATAGTGAAACCGCCATATAGTGGCATAACGAAGTGGTAAGCAGCTAATGATGAAAAAAGGAGTTTACCTGCACGAAGTATTTGTCAAAAATGGCTGACTCGCAGTAATGACAATTCAACAAGCAATTGAAATTTCGCTTCATAATTGCACAGAAAGCCACCGATTCAAGAAATAGTTGATAGATTACACTGGTATTGAAAGATTAAATTTGGAAATCTTAGCCTCTAAAATCTGTATGAAAATCTTACGGTAATGACAAATGAGTTATACTCGCGGTATTACACCGAAGCGAGCAACGAGTGGCGGGGACCATCATCGGGGTTTAGCGCCTGGGCAACACAACTCCAAAAAATTGTCGTGGCGAAAACAAGACGTTGGCAACACTGTGTCCAAATTCACCGGCTGTTATTCGAACCCCAGACCTCCCGTACTGACTGCAATGTTTTCAACCACTGCGCCTAACCGCCTGTAAATCGTAAGCCTAATCATCTATTTTGATCTGATGCATGTGATTACGCCGTATTATAAATAAATAAGTAACTGAGGTTGTTTTAAAATTATGTTGAACTGAAAATTCAACAGTAATCGAGGGAGACTGCGAAGTGAACTTGCGCTCTTCGAGTCAGCAGCCACCCGGTATACGTCAAAAGCGATCGGCTCCAGCCGCGAATCGAACCCGTCTTGTAGGACCTGTCACTTGCGCGCGGTACCGCTAGCCCAACTGTAGTTAATCTCAATCAAAATGGCCACCATCGGTCTTGAACTCCGCAAATTGTTTAGTACTGCGGTCAGTGCAAACCAATATGAAACTTTTTATATAATTATAATTACTGCGGAGTAGACAGCTGGTCAAAAAAGGGCTCAATAACTAAGTTATATCGTATTTATTCACTTCAACACATCAGTTAAAAATATTAAAATATTAAAACCCGAAAGCTTGTTTCACCCGTTAGGGTTCGTCTAGGGTATCTTATTCAACGGGTTATAATTTTTTAATATTTTTAACTGATATGCTGAAGTGAATATAATTATAATCAGCAATATTATTACCCCTATCACGAGAAAGCGACGGAGGCCATATAACGAGGTTGCATATGGGTTGCCGCCTGCTGGCCACCGGTTTTCTACCCCATAAAAGTAGGGGAATCCCGTAAATGTATTTCCGAACGGCACAACAAGTAAAACTTTTCAGCTTGTTTCTAACACTATCCGTTTGGTGCTGAACGACAAGAAGGGAAGCTGAGATTCCCTATTTTTAAGTAATTTCTTGACCCAACTAGGAATCAAACTCACACTTAGGCTAACCGATACAAAAGGAGCTATCAAAAATCCTCTGAGCTGTTTCTGAAGTAAAATATTTTTTAAATTTTGGTAGTCCTTATATCAACTTGACTAAAATTCTTTATAAAAATTACTATTACCTTTCTGACTTTTCTTTCTCCAACTTTGCCAGCAATACTTGCTCTTTCTTACTATCGCCGGTCTCTTCAAGAATTGAGAATTGTGAGCTCGTAAAACATATTTTTTCTTCACCATATTTTGATAACTTTGTTCTTTACTTTAATCCGTATCGATTGATATCGCCACTTTTTCACGATGAAAGATTTACGGCGATTTGCGGTTTGCAGTTCGGGAACAAAAAACGCAAAATCGTACTTTTGACAAGCAGAGTGTGCTATGCTTTAGTGGTTTGTAGGGAGTCTCAATTTCTTCAATAAAAAAGCAGTAAATTTCATGAGATTTATTAAGACAATAATATTTTACAACCCATTTTAGTCTCTTTTCGCTGCCTTTGTTTTTCCATTATTTTTCCAGGAATATTTAAAAGATAAAGTTTCACGATAAATTTTTGATTCGAATTTTTTTCCATTTTCGCTTCTTGCGGAACTTATCACCACATTGCATGAGATAATCCTGAAGGTGACCCTTGAATTAATGGTGTCAAAACTTCAGTTAGGAAGAGAAGAATAAATTAGGCTTAATTTTTATTTTTTATCGTCTATTCATGGTGCTTCAAAACTTTGATTCACTAACTTTAGTGTTTGAAAACGATCGTAGCTTAAACTACGTACGCCAATTTAAGCGCAACGCCACTTCGCTGGCGATGGCCTTTACGCGCTCGCACGCTTTTCTTTTATAATGAGTTCCACGAATTTCACCCAGGATTGATTAGTATTTCAGCGATCATGTATGACCGAATGTAATAGAACGAGTGGCCGAGTGTTTAGACCCGAAACTCGATTCCTAGTCAGGTCAAAACAGTACCTTAAAAAAATATTGATATCCTTTTGCAGCGTATAGGCGATAAAGCAGGGCTTATACTTGCTTGTGGGGTTGGATCGCATTCATTTTTAAATTCAAATTTTTTATTTACGTCCAATGTAAAAGGAATGATGTAACTAGCCGAATTTAAACAGTATTCCGACAAATCTCAATTGTTTTTTCGTAGACTGGATTAGATTCTTTGTTGTAGAAATCACAGCACTTTGATTTCAAGATTGATTTAGCTTGCCAGCAACCGCATTTAGTTGTCAAGTCTGTAATCAGTTCTAATTTAAAATTACAATGTATCGTAGAGCGGGACAGCGCTGTTTCGGGCCATTAGCCCTCATCAGCCGCACTCAAGTATAAGTACACTTATGTTTTTGGATGCTTAACTTTGAACAGCCAAGTAATCCTAAGGATTTATATACCCTACAAGAAATTTAACCTTTGTGGTCCCTAATAAGTTGGGAAACCATTCAGGTCAAGTCACTCAAAACAGCGCTGTCCCGCTCTATGGTGTACATATACATATAATGCCATAACGAAAGAAACAATCCACATATTTCATTCACACTTTTGCTTGATTCTTTCCGTTTCATTTAAGGAGCGAAAAGGCTTCACAGAAACTCAAGCTGTCAATCCGTAGTTAAAAATTTACTGAAAAAATTTTAGTTAATCTCACTTATGGGTCATAGAAAGGTTAACTGACTGAAGTAAGCAAGCATTCGCAACATCACAAATATGCGCGGATTCATGGGGGGGCCAGGGGGCCCGCCCCCCCGAAATTTCCAAAATTTTTACTTGTTCGCAAATGTCATAATTAGTATCAGAATCTGAAATGCTTTAAACTAAGATTCAGGAAAGTCATTTGAGTAGCAGCGTTTTCTGTGATCAAAGTCCTTTCTTATTAACGACTAGGCTGCTATTGTTACTTGTTAGGCCTACATCATAATCCATATGAAAGTCAGATATAAATTCATGATGGAAAGGTTGCTTGGACTGCCCATTCGGTGAATCAGTATTGCGGAAAAGCATAATGCAGATAAAGAGTTCGCTTATTTTAGTCGTAAGGTCAAGACCGGCGCCAAGGGGGGGCCTGGCCCCCCCAATTGATATGCTTGGCTTCCTCAATTAACAAGCGAACTCTTTTGAAGACAGTGGCTGTTGTGCTTAATTTCAAACTTTGCCCCCCACCTAATAAACGCTTGGCCCCCCCAAGTCGATTGTTCTACCGCTGGCTCTGCGTAAGGTATTGAAGTAGCCTACTGATATGCCATTGTGCTTTGAAAATCTAAGAACTGTAGTTCAGCTCAGTAGCGTTCTTGTAATACGATACTATAAGTCGAGTGTTTAGAGCCAACAAGCCCTATTTCTGCCAATTAGGATTTTGCCTTATTTTCTTTAACTAGCATGCGTTAACCAAAAGAGGGCAGTTACCCCCTTCCTCGGGCGAAAATTAGTCCAAGATATAAAAAAAACTAACAAAATTGAACTGTTGACATGAACACCAACAGTCAACACCCCCTTGACGATTGCAGAAAAAAAAAGTTTTTATTTTTAAAACGAACCGACTTTTTTTCGTGCAGAGCTTGCCGCAATTGCTATCGTACATTTCTGTTTTGTTCAACTTTGTACTTTAATCTCGAGAAACTTTCATTACGATGCGATGCAACAATACCGGAAGTCCAACTTTTCTGATGTGTTTTGCTTGAACTGCATTTTTGTCATTGATGCTACTGTGAAGTACTTAATAAGTAGGAGTTTCCTCAAATGCGGTGTATCTGCAGTAACTATGGCTGCACACAAACATTCTTTTATAAAATTCAATCAAATCTTCATCATACTCGTTTCATTACACTCGCTGTAGTACCAAAGCGCGGTAACGAGTGGCGGGGCCCGACCCCGCGGCTTATAGCGCCTGGGCAACGCAGCTCCGAAGAAACGTTGCAGTGGTGGCGAGCCGTTAGCCATAGTGCGTCCCATTCGACCGGCCTGTGAATTGAACCCCAAATCTTCCGCATCGATAGCGACATCTTTAACACTGCGCTATAACCGGCCGGTTTGATGAAAAATTATTAAAATATAAGAAACTAAATTGACCCTGCCCTAAGTGCTAAAAATAAAATAAAAATACTGCCAAGGAAGACCAGACCAATAAAAGATTTGAAGAGGCCCAGGGACGTAACGAGGGGAGGGGGCGAGCAAAATTGTTTTTTACGCACCATAACTTCTCAGGAGCTGGAGTGCTCCGTTTTTCAGACATCATAATTATCTGTTTAAAAGTATGTGATGATATCGACGCTGTGATATGAGTGAAAAATGCTTAGACACAGCAACGCTGTTTTTAACCATAATCACATGATCAGGGATTCTACTCTCGCGCAATTCATTTTAGCTTCAAAATGTTTCGGTAAGGATGGCAGTGTTTTCTCTTGCTCCACCATCTTCACTTTTCGAGATAGTTATGGTAGAAACTGCCCCGTCAAAATGAGTGCCTATTAAATATTTATATCAAGGTTTATATGCGTTGTTTACATCAATAGGGAAGCAATTAACTGTTTTATCCTCCTGGCTACACCCTGTTTGTGACGTTGCGAAAGCTGCCCTACTTTAGTCGGTTAACCTTCCTACGGCCCAAAAATGAGGAAAACTAAAATTTTTTTCGTAAATTTTTAACAACGGATTAACAGCATAAGTTTCTGTGGAACCTTTTCTCATCCCTGCCTTTTTTCCCCTTAAATGAAGCGCAAAGTATCAAGCAAAAGTGAGAATGAAATATATCATGGTAGTTTTCTTAGTTATGGCATTATATAGCTTAATCATGGTCAACTGCAATTGCGTAATAATTTAAATTAGAAACATTACAATCCGATGTACTTTAATACCTCTGAACTACCGTAACTGTCGTATCCTTGCGTCATCACAATGTGACGTCACTGAAACTCCCTCCCCTGAAAAATCCTGCGTACGTCACTGCTAGATAGCGTACTTTAATCGTAGACTTTTTCCTTCAGCTCCCTAAAAAGGCCTTAACATATTAAATCTTCTGCCCCCCTCCCCGAACAAACTGTTTAATCCGCGTCTGGTCACAAACAAGGTGTAGCCAGGGGGGTAAAACAGATAATTGGTTCCCTCCAAAAAATATTTTTTTCAAGAACCAACATTGGTATAAACAATGCATAGCCTATAAATCTTGATATAAACATTTGATATGCACTCATTACGAAAGGGGCAGTTTCCCCTTTCTTGAAAAGTAAAGACAGTGAAGCATGAGACAAAACTGCTCTCCCTACCGAAATATTTTTATCCCCCGATCTGCCCCTGGGCCTCTTTAAATCTCTCGTTGGTCTGGTCTTCCTTGGCAGTAGTTTTATTTTATTTTTAGCACTTATTTAGGGAGGTGTCAATTCAGATTTTTGTAATTTAATAATTTTTCAACAAATCGGCCGGTTATGGCGCAGTGTTAAAGATGTCGCTATCGAAGCGGAAGGTCTGAGTTTCAATTCCTAGGCCTGTCAAATCGGACACAGTGTAGCCAACGGCTCGCCACCGCTGCGACGTTTCTTCGGAGCTGCGTTGCCCAGGCGTTAAGCCACAGGGTCGGGCACCGCCACTCGCTACCACGCTTCGGTACTACAGCGAGTAAATGAAGTGAGTACAGTGAAGATTTGATTTGATTTTTTTTTAAATTTTTATGTGCGGCCATAGTTACTGCAGAATGCTGATACACCGCATTTAAGGAAACTCCTGTGCTTATTAATTGCTTCACAGCAGCATCAATGACAAAAATACAGTTTTAGCAAAACACATCAGAAAAGTTGAAATACCGGTATTGTGGCATCGCATCGCAATAAAAGTTTCTCAAAATTAAACTAGAAAGTTGGACAGAACAGAAAAAACATGACAGCAATTTCGGTAAGCTCAACGCGAAGAAAAGTCGGTTCGTTTCAAAAAAGAAAGGTTTCGTTTTTTCTGCAATCGTCAACGTCAAGCGCTACGCACCAGAAAAGTTTGACTACTGGTATTATTGCATCACAATGACAGTTTTTATCATTATAATATTAGCAAGTTGGATAGCACAGAAAAACATGATAAAAAATTGATAGCAATTTTGGCAATCAATGCATGAAAAAAAGCAGAGCGTTACACAAAAAGAGGTTTTCATTTTTTTCCAATCGTTAATGGGGGTGGGTTGACCCCCAAAACTCTCCGTGCGTACGCCACTGTCTATTTGTAGTACAACCAGGGAACGAACGACAAGGAATAAATTTACGGATACATAGTCGCGCCATGGTCACGCATCAATAGTTTCTCACGTGACAAAAACAAAAGTGCGGAAAGTATGAAAGTATCAACTTTTTCAGTTTGTGGGGTTTTTAGTTGGCTGAGTTGCTGAGTTGTATTTGTATTTAGTTGCATATTTATCCTCCTATCACGAGAGAGCGATCAATGCGCTATACGAGCTCGCTTAGGAGTTGCCGGCCATCTGTCTACCACACCAAGATGGGGGAATCCCGCTAAGTGCCTTTCCCAAAGGAACAACAAATTGCTTTCTGGCTTGTTCTTTACACTGTCCTTTTAATGCTAAGCGTCAAGCAGGGAAGCTGTGAATATCAATTTCAAAGTCATAGGTTTGACCTGAATTGGAATCAAACCCAAGTCTACAGCTCTCGAAGCACATACTCTTACCACTCAGCCATCTGAGTTTATTGAGATTAGAGCAGCAGAAAAGAAAGGCCAGTAAAGTTCATTTGGCAGTTCGGCTGGTCTGGTAACAATTGCTGTTGCCCAATCGCTTTTAACTTGAGTTCGACTTTTCTAACTGCAAAGGTACTTATGCGTCTAAGCTTGAACACACTGCACAGAACAGTTGAATGTAGACTACATTTAGTGGTGTATCATACAGTGTAAAAAGTAGCCTAGTCCAGAAATCTAAAGTAGAAGTATTGTTACTGATGGCGAAAACTACTTGAAGTAGAGTAGAAAGTAGGGGATGTAAAAAGTAACCAAGTAAAAAGTACTGGCAATTTGAAGCTACCGGTACTTCAGTAAAAAGTAGCGTTTGCAAAACCAAGGCCGTAAAGCTGAGCTTTGACAAAAGATAATTTGCTCACTTCCAAACTTGACATATATTTTGTCGATGCTTAAGTATTGGCTATGTAGGGTAATAAGCACATTTATTTGACAAAAATAAGAAAGTGAAGTGCGTCATAATCTGCAAAATGCAACCTCATTGTCCACGCTAGACACAAACAACAAAAGACCACCTACGGTAGTATCACAAAATTGTAAAACTTGTATATCAATATATAAAATGAAGGCAGTGTCTAGAGCACCGACCTGATTTCCCTAACTAAATGGCTGCTGCATCAGCAGCTTGGTTTCTTTCTTTAGTGACGTCGCTGTCACGTGGTGTCCGATTTTCTCGCACTGCAGCGGACTGCTTGTTTGTTTCTATAAAAGGCCAGAAGGCTGCCGGTGCCCTAGACACTTTCTAAATTATAACAATACGCCTAATACTAATGTTGCCAATTTTATTATCAAGCATGATTGTTTATCATTTGCATGATACATTGCTTAATGTTAACTGCTTATCATTTTTAAAGCCACTTAAGTAGCGTTACTTTCTGATTGAACTACGTAAGTAAAAGTAGAAGTAGTCAAAACTTAATATCGTTGAAGTAAGTACTAGTTACCAAGCAATAATGCTTAAGTAACGTAGTCTACTTAAGTACCTAAAACTACTTCATTACTTTACACCACTGACTAGGCTACATTGATGTAGTCTAAGCAAAAAGTTTAGCCTGATCTGCTATCTGTCTATCTGGTATACTCTACCGTACTTTGTACCGGTACTTGTAAATCTGAAAGGATAATGTTTTGTGTCAGCTTCTTACATTGTTTTAGATTGCTTAGTATAACAGTATAATGTCACTAGTCCAGACTATTGTTGCTGCCGGGTCTTATCTAGAATAAGCTGTCTGCGTCTTTTGTTGCCTTACGTGGACGGCTTATTCTAGACTAGACCAGTTGCTGCCTATAGTGGCAGCTGATCCTCCATTTTTCCCATTCTATATCTGTGTAAATGTGATACATGTATCGCACAGAGCAGCAATTGTCCAGTGTCTATCAGAATATGCTGTAGGCCTGTGATAACTGTATGCAGTGATAATTGGACCTACGTCCATAGACAGATAGGTGGGCAAGTTGATGCAAAACGTTAGCTTTGTTAACCATTACTTTGTTAACACAGTTATGTACGTACCTCCATTAACATTAGACTACTTTGTTAAATTCAGCTCTATTTAATGAAAGTTAATTAAATGTGTTAAATCATTCATTTTGACTTGAAATGGCATAAAAAAAAGCTTAAAATTTTGGCTGTGGCTATTTATGGTAGCTATGTGGCAAAGCTACTCATAACTGCACTGTACAGTATTTTGTTGATGATTGCACTGTGCTTGATATTTAACCTTTGCCATGTTTCAAAATCAAACCTCTGCTGTAGTCAACTAGTGGATTTATCATTTTCTGGTCAGGGGTGTTAACGTGGTGTAGTTCTTGCACTGCTACTTTAATTCTGAAATTACATTCCTGACTAAAAAAACTTTGACTACCAAGAATGTTTTTTTGTCAGATTATGTTCTTTGATTTGTAGCCTACTGCCATTACTTGTATATTTAGTCCACTTTATTTCTTTGTATTTATGATGACCGCCATACAACTACCCAAAGCTGTATCTTCATTAGAAGACAGTCGCTTGAGCTTATTTCCTGTTGAAGTTATTAAAAAGGTGACTGCATTAATGTATTCTAGCACGCAGTACTAGTTTCTGACATTGGTTTTACAAATTGCAACTTGAAGTTTAAAGTTTATTTGCCTTCTTTATTACACTAATCATGTTGAACAGTTAAACATTCAAAGTTGCACTTTGTAGAATGCTGGAATATGTAGCATAATGTTTGGAAGTTCTCACTAGTTTTAGTAAAAGCTTGCAGCCGGAATTCCAGAGAACATTTTTGAATGGCTTCGCTTTTCAAAATGTTACTCATCCTATCTTCCAAAAAAATTACTTTTGACAATGGAATGAGTAGCATCTTGAAAAGTCATGTAATTGTAAAGAAATGTTTTACGTAATTTAAAAAAATACAGTATTCTGGCTGCATGTTTTCTATTTAATATATGGTAATTTGAATGATTTTTTTGGCTAATTTTTTGGGGGCAACTTCATTGTGTGTTAAGTATACCAATCCGTTTGCGGCATAATATTAACAAACTTTAGTGATTGACATGTTTCCCATATTTCAAGGCTTGTGGTATTTTTATTGCTATAGCCATAACTCTGTACTTCCATTGATGATATTCACTGAATAGCCTACCAATGCAATATGCAAATAATGCTTGTTTAATTTTTTCTAAAAAATTTGACTCTTTTAGAATTTAGCCAAAGAATTTGCCACACCTTTGTGCAATGCTACGATTATTCAACATGCCGAATGCATGAAAGTTTTCGTTCGTTTGCGACCTCTTGGTTCGGTAGATGATAATACGACCACTGACAAACCTCAGGTGCAGATCTTTACTTGCTGTAAAGGAAACGTCTTTTTACTATTTATTTTTGGTTCTTTCCACTTTTGAATTTAGTAATTTTAGCTTGCTTTTTTCAAAGCATTTATAGCAGCTCTCTGTAGCGATACTTTCAATGGCATATGTAAATGCAACTATAGAATTTATGTAATTTAATACAAGTTGTTGTTAAATGAAAAGAAAACAGACATTATTGAGTTGTCATCAACTTTTGGTGGCAAATGTAAGTTAATGTCTACTGTCGGTTTCGATAATGACTACTTTATCCAACCTGCTACCAGTGTTAAAAGTCTTGGTTTTGTTCTGGATAATGGACTGACTTTTCAAAAGCATATTAATAAAGTTATTGGAGTTTGCTATCTTAATCTACGCAACATGGGCAGGATTGCTTCAAAACTTTCTCGTACCTTAAAAATTCAATTAATTCATTCATTGATCTTATCTCACATTGACTATTGCAATGCACTGTTTTACAACTTACCGGAATATCTGCTTCATAAATTGACAAAAGTTTTATATGCTGCTGTTGGTTTAGTTTTTGGATTACGAGGTTCTGCAAGACGTTCACATATGTTACCTTTCCTAAAAAATCTTCATATTCTTCCTGTGAAATTTCGTATAAAGATACATTATAAGATTGTCTTATTGACCTATAAATGCATTCATGGTACTTCCTCGGATTATTTACAGAATCTAATTTATTATTATCCTGCAAGCTCATATAATCTTAGAGTTAGTGATGATCCGCTACTTCTTAAAATGAGGTCTAGACTCAATTACAAAAAGTCTGAATCAATCTTTTCATGTGCCTCTTCCCACGTATGAAATTCTTTACCGCTTTCTTTGCGTGAAATTGAAAGCATGCCCCACTTTAAAAAGCAATTGAAGTGTTATTATTTCAGTATTGCCTTTGAAGATGTTCATGACATTTAGTACTGTATGCCTATTGGGTTCTGCTTTGCTTATTCCTGGTATATCTTGTCTTCTCACTCTATGTTTGTATGCTTTCATTATTATTGATACTGTATAGGTTACCGGTACTTTTATGGGTTTTGAATGTGTTGATGACATTTGGTACTGTACTAGGTTCTGCTTTGCGTCTGCTATATGTTGTGTCTTCTCACTTTTATGTTTGTATGCTTTTATATTGCCGTATAGGTTACTTTTGTAGGACGTGTTTTTTTACGGAACTTCTGTACATGATTTTGTAGTAAGACCCCTTAGACAGAGAAACTGATTTTTTCTCGGTGAATCTTAAGGGTTATGATATACAAGTTTTGCGTTATTATTATTAAAGCAAGGCTCAGCTTTCTCTGGCAGCTGGCAGATTACTTGATAATTCTCAATATCTAGAGCTTGTATTATAGATAGGGCGATTTTTTATGACCAATAAAATCGAAAAATATGATTTTATTTTTTGAAATATATGACTTTATTTTTGAAACAGCAAATTTATGCTATTTTCCTTACGTACTTACGAATTAATTATCATCTAATATGTAAGTCTAAGCTATAACAACGCTGTTTTCTTCGCACTGGTCTTAAAAATTTTTAAAACTTTTTGTGCAACGTTTTCAGCATTTTGCATTGCTGAAACTTTTGCAGCAGCAGAAGTGCTCAAATTTAAGCGAAGCGTAGCACAGTGAAAATGATGTACCAACGAAAATTCATTTTAAACAAATATTGAAGTGACGTCTACGCCCGACCGCTGCCACTGCGCCATCATAACTATGGCCAACACAAAAAGCAAAGCTGTTATATATTTCTCCTTTGTAAGCCCACTTACTGAAAGCCCAGCAAAAAACAATCACGCAATGGCAAGTATTTTATCATAATTACCAAGATCCTTGTTTTTGTCCAGGATGGATTGGGGGGAAGCCATGGCCCCCGTGCCCCCCTGGCTACGCCCTTGTTGTACACTTCATAAAATTATCAAGTTTTAATGTCTACAGGAACTCTTTGTACTGTATCGCCTTGTATCGGCAATGTAACTGGGGTTAAATGCTTGCATTTCATAAGAAAAATGAATGTTCATATTTTATGACCGAAAACACAAAATATGACTTAATAACTTTTTAAGTAGACCTCGGATCAACGCCGTTTTTTCGCCATTATCGTTTACATAACTTTCTGCGTTACCAGAAAAAATATGACTTTGATGACTTTTATCCCCCCTATTGTAGCGTAGCATCGTTAAATCGTATTACCACTTCAGCCTGTTTCGACACTGTGGCCTCTTCCTGTGGTATAAAGTTTATCTTAATCTATTTGAATAGAATTACCACCTGAAGAGCCAATATCAGCGAAACAGGCGATAGTTCTTTTATGATTTAGTGATTTTATTTCGTATGTAATTTGTTTTTGAAACATGTACTTAGTTTTGTTGAATACTCATTGTAATTTTTATGTTATCACATGTCGCAGTCCACAAGCTAGACAAAGCATTTGCCATAGGAACAGTAGGCTTGGTAAGTTTGATCTGACTCGGGTTAGATTAAAGGCTAACAATTTGTATTTATAGCTTGCTTGCAAAGCATTCATTCCGCATTAAGGGAGGTACAGTGAGAACAAACCAGCAAGTTAGTTTACTTGTTAAGCCATTGAAAAAGGCACTTAACTAGCTTTCCCTGTACCTTTAACAGTTTAAGTAGCGTACTAGTGGCTTATTTTCTGAGTAAGGTTGTTGTAATTCTATGTTTTTATGCTGTTATTTTTTAGAACTGCATGGAAATATCAGAGGAAGGCAGAGTATTGACATTAATGGCTCCTAAAAACTCAAACAAATATCGAGTCAGTTCTCGTGGTGTGGGAGAATCCGTCCATAGATATGCATTTTCACAAGTCTTTCAGCCTGACATAGGGTAAGTTTTTATTGCTCTAGGACTGATTGCATCACGTTACACTCGCGGCGTTACGCCCAATCGTGTAACGAATGGCAGGTCCATATCCGCAGCTTAGCGTTTGAGCAACACAGCTCCGAAGAAACATCGTAGCGGAGGCGAGCCGTTGGCGACACTATGTTTGATTTGACCCACTGGGGAATTGTTCGATTTGACCCGCTATTGGCGCAGACTTACCGCGCCGATAGCGATGTCTTCAGCGATGTCTTTACCGCGCCGATAGCGATTTTTGCACAATTTTGTGGTGGACAACTTTTCTACTTTCACGTTTTTCAGGCAAAAAGAATTTTTTGATTCAACATCTTTGAAGACAGTGGAAGATTTTATTGGTGGACAAAATGCTTTGATCTTTACTTACGGTGTTACGTCTTCTGGTATGATATGTTGTCAGTTTAAAGCAGAGACGATTTTCTTAAAATTTTGGCATTACATAACGTATTGCATAAACGGGTTGATGCAAAAAACTTTACACCGCTGTGGTTTTAGGTAAGACTTACACAATGCAAGGTGTGCCCGGAAATGAAGGAATTATTCCTCGAGCTATTGATGTTATTTTTAACAGCGTTGGTGAACATATAGTTACGGTAAGTTTGGCTTAGTGGTTAAAAGCAATGCTAGCGGTGCGGGAGCTGTTGGAGTTTGATTCCCAGACCGGTCAAGTCGAACACATTGTCGCCACCGCTGTGATGTTTCTCAGAGGTGTACTGCCTAGGGCAGACATGGGCAAACTACGGCCCGCGGGCCAAATCCGGCCCGCCGGTCCTTTTATTCTGGCCCGCCGGCACTTGCACAAACTTAAACTCCCACCGTGAATTGAGCGGAAGGCCTTTTTTTTTCCTTTATAGGTCATGGATGGCAGTGATTTTCAAAAAATAAGCCTTAGCGGTGCAACATTGGAATAAAAAACGAGGTGAAAACCTTTTATTTTGGAGATAACATTCGTGCGAGGACGTGATCTTCAAAAAAACAGTCTTCACCTTGTTTTCCAATCAGCGTGCGGCCCGCGGCTTTAACAGTTTTTCCAAATCTGGCCCTTTGTGTGAAAAGCTTGCCCACCCCTGGCCTAGGGACTAGGTTGCGGAGATGGACTCCGCTTCTCGTTACACGTTTCGGAGTGTTCCGCCAGTATTATAAAGAATTGATTTTTTTTGGTTTCGCAAATTTAAGTGGGTTGGCACAAACTCACGATTTTTGAAACGAATTGTTGTGTGGTTTTATGGCACTTTATAACTACTAAGGTCCTTTAGCGCCAGGACTAAATTTTGTCAAGAATTCACTGACGTATGTTATTCTCTGTTTATTTCATCCTCCGCGTTACGCGTAATTGCTGAGCGTTTAGCAAGTGTAACAGCAGATACCAGTTTTAAAGTCTTTGGTTTGACCCGACTGAGAATGGAACCCAGCCTACCAGCTTCCAAGGCGAACGCTCTTAACCACTAGGCCATGGCGCTGGTGATTAGAAATCGCACAAATCGACCAATTCACATAAGATCAGCTTTATTAGTCGAAATTTCTGTATGCGCAAAGTCGAGATTTTTTGCGCAAGTTTTCACAAAGTGGCGCGAATCGCGTTCTGAACGAAATGAAACAAATTTTTGCACGATCGCATTGATTTCAGATGAGATTAAAAGTTTGTACCGTTTTTTAATGGAACAAAAGTGATAATTTTTATCATTTTTCGCAATTTATTTTGTGCTCTTTTTCAGGATTCAAATTTGCATTTACGCTTTGCAAATTCGGTTGTGATGCTTGAAGATGAAGAGAAAGTTCGAGAAAACGAAATTAAAAACTCAATATTAGCTCTTGGAAGTCGGGCTGAAATGGTAATTAATTGTTTTAATTGAAAATGTATGATAATATTAATTCTAACCAATACACTGGTCTAGTGCTGCTGGATTTCAAAAAAGCTTTAATACAATATCACGTAGCGTTTTACAAACTACAACATTACGGTGTGCGTGGCCCTTCGCTAGATCTCTTGCAATCCTATTTAGACCAAAGAAAACAGTTTGTCGCTATTGTCAATACGTCATCCCAAATTGCTCCCATTTCTTTTGGCGTTCCTCAAGGATCAACTCTTGGCCCATTGCTGTTTTTAATTTATATTAACGATCTACCTAACGCTGTGAACTGCATTCCTAGACTATTTGCTGACGATACATGTTTAATAAGTCGAAACTTCAACTTATCCAAACTGGAGTCTGACATGAACGAAGATTTGGTAAAAATTCATAAATGGTGTCTAGCCAACAAAGTGACTATTAACCAGGGCTGGGGAGCCATTGCAGAAAATGTCTGGCTCCGGCTCCAGCTCCGGAGCTCTCAAGCGTTACATCTGTGGCTCCAGCTCCGGCTCCGGAGCTGAATATTTTTTAAGTGCGGCTCCGGCTCCGGCTCCACAAATTATGGTCGGCAAAGATTTGCTTATACCATCTCAAACGTGCCAAAATTTGCAAATGATGCGAACTTGTTTGTCTAAACACTACGCTACAAGACAAAAAACAATTGGTTATAGAATCAACAAACTAAGTGGTCTTTTTGTGCCAAAAATTGAAGGCTCGGTTTGGTCAAGATTTTCAACCATTCGGAGCCGGAGCTAATTGTTTCATTTATGGCTCCAGCTCCGGCTCCGGCTCCACGACAAATCCAAATTACGGCTCCGGCTCCGACTCCGGCTCCGAGAAAAATGCTTGGCTCCGGGGCTCCGAGCTCCGGCTCCAGCTCCGGCTCCCCAGCCCTGCTATTAACCCCGTTAAATCAAGCGCTTTAATTATCCCTCCTAAAATTACTAAATCTAACTTCTCTGCAGAAACTGCCTTTACCATAAAAAAGGCTCAAATTCTTCCCAATCTATTCGTTAAATATTTGGGATTGTTAGTTGACAACAAACTAAATTTTCAAACACATATTGCGTTACTAGAAACAAACGTTAGCCGAGCGGTTGGCATCATCTTTAAAGTCAAACATATTCTCCCGCAGGTCGTACTTCGGCAATTATATTTCGCTCTTATTCACTCACAACTTATTTACAGATTAATTATTTGGGACTCAACGTATCCTAGTTATTTGAAAAAAACTTGCTGTTCTGCAAAACAGGGCCATTTTACTAGTAAGTGGTGGCAACCGCTACCAAAGAGTTACTCCGTTTTTCGTTCTTCTTGATGAACTGAAATTATTTGACCTATTTAGATTAGAGACTGCTAAATTTATGTACAAATTCATCCACAATAAACTTCCTTCCTCAACTATTTCATAAAAACCTTAAATATTTCTTCCCGAATTACAAGAACTTCATCTAATAATAATAAATTTATATACCGAAATTTTCTTCAACCAGATTGCAGAGGTGCATAAAGTATGACGGTGTTAAGACATGGAATTCCATTCCGACTAAAATTTAAAAGTTATCTTTCACCAAATTTATAATAGAATACAAATCTCACCAAATTTCCTACTACAAGTAGGCCCTATCGGTTCTTTTTCCCAGGTTAATGTAAATTTTGTCGCATCGATCGTATTGATCATGAAACACCATATATAGCCTCTTTTAAGTTTATGCTATGGGTGACTGCTTGACTCGATGACCGCAAGGTTTGCTCGTAGTCTCCTGCCAATGTTGAACACTATTTTTCTATTTCTTACTGTTTACTGCACATTTGGCTGAAATAAATCTTGTTGTTGTTGTTTGACGGTATAATCAGTAAGACGCCTGTTGCTTAAGGTTACGTTAGCTATGTTAATTCTATCATTCTTACCGTTAGCTATCTTGAACTGAAGCACAAGAAAAACCAGACTTTTTGATCTGAATTGTAAAATCGGCGTTTGAGACGTTTAGTTTAAAAAGCATTGAGCTGGGATCCAATTATGTATCACTGTGCTTTTAGTACTGTAGCTGACCTGAGTGAAAAGGACCTGATTGCACAATTTCTAATCAACTGCCAAGGCAGTTTAGTGGCACTGAGAGGACTGTGAATAAGCCACGTTTTTGTATGGGCAGATTTGCGTGTAGCTTCTGGCTGTGATCATTCTAATAAGCCGGCTAAAATAGTGTAGCAATTTTGAAAGCTTCATTATCAGGGCTGCGAACTCGAAAGAACTCGATCATTTTGCCGAACTCGAACTTGAACTCGAAAAAATATTTTTTCTGAACTCGAACTTGAACTCGCATAAAACTGTTCGAGTTCATTAGAAAGATATTTAGATTGTTGAAAAGAAATAAAAGATCACTACGAAATATAGTTTGTTGTTCAAGTAGTCACAATCCGTGTCAATTGATGTTATGATTTTACCAAAAGAAAAGCTGCATGTCGTTTATTTGTTCATACCATTGCAGTCTATAAAGTCCAGGGCTTTGAACTCGTTGAACTCGGTCATTTTTGCCGAACTCGAACCTGAACTCGAAAAATAAAATTCGTATATTTCGAACTTGAACTCGGACTTGCAAATATCTCCTAAACTCGAACTTGAACTCGGTTAAATATCGATCGAGTTCGCAGCCCTGTTCATTATTACCGGTACTACTTGCATTAAATCGATTCTTCCCTGTACCGCTTCAATTACGAAAACCCGTGAATTCTCTGTCATTTTTTATGTGTCTTTGACTGCTTCAAGAGGTCTGCGTCTCGTGTTTTTTTGTTTTGTTGGCGACATGGCCTAGCGGTACCGCGCGCACTCCGCGTCTTTCTCAATCACTGTTAAATTTTCAGTTTAATATAATTTGAAAATAACCTCAGTTATTTACAAGTTGTTATTCTTGCATCGTGATTGGTCAACATAGAATTTACCTGCCCACATTTCCAGTTTAAGTGGTTTTGAAAGCTAATGGGCTTTGCATCACAATTAGCATTTTGAGTCATAATTGAAAAAAGGGGTTATGACATCAAGAATTTGTGATGCAGAAAGCCCGTTCTTTTTTTAACCTCTTAAATTGGACATGAGGACAGGATAACTAAAAGTATACCTACATTACAGTCTTGTTTCATAACCATTCATTATCGTTACAGCCACACGACTTGGCTTCTCAGAGTTCTTTGGGCAGCTCAAGAACCATTTCAGAAGCTTCGTCGTTTGAAACCGAAACTTCAAATGCTTCCATGTCAATCAATGGAACGATAACTGAAAATCTAAGAAGACGGTATATAAATAGTTATCATTGAGCTTAGACATAATGGCGTTGTAGGACGCTTACATTCTAAAGCCAGCGACTTTTAGACGTTCTTGAGCCTTTTTCCTATAACCAAAGTCCTTAAAAATAACCAATTTGAATCAATTTGTGCCTAAAATTTGTACGCGGATGCGGCCGATTGACAGCTCAGATGGCCGAGTGGGGAAAGCGTCCGCCTCGGGAGCTGTAGACTTGGGTTTGATTTCAAGTCGGGTCAAACTAATGACTTTTAAATTGGTATTCACAGCTTCTCTGCTTGACGCTCAGCGTTAATGGAACAGTGTGGAGAACAAGCCAGCAAGTTTACTTGCTGTGCCGTTGGGAAAGGCGTGATTCCCCCATCTTGGTGTGGTTGACAGATGGCTGGCAACTCCTAAGCAAGCTCGCATAGCGCATTGATCGCTTTCTCGTGATAGGAGAATATATGCTTCTAAAAAATCAAAATCAGAAAAATGATGGAGGGAATAGTTTTTTTTTTGTATTTTGGGCGTACAAGTTCATTTTCGATTCCTAGTTACGTACAGCCAGCCAGAAATTTCGTGAGTTGCGAGCAAATCATGAGTTCTTGCGCAGTATTTCCAACCCGACGTTCTCTCTAAAAATAGAATTTTCAGTGGGCTGTGTGGACGTAAATTCTTTATATTTTTCTGAAAAAGATTTTGTACTACCCTCAGTACTTCATTTGTTGCGAGAATTGGACGTTTTTTTAGCGTGATCTCGGTGCTGCGTTATCCGTTTAATAACCCCTGGGGTGTGTAACTGGGCTTCAAACTCGGGTTTCGTATGCAAGTGGGCATTTTTATCGAATGCAAGTTCTTCATTTTTGGTGTAGTATGTTCGGTTCAAGCAATTTTTGCAAAGTTGAGGATGTGTTCAAAACTCACTCAAAGTTTTTCGAAATCGAGTTCAAGATCAGGAATGTTTTTGTTTCGAGTTTAGGTTCGAGTTCGGCAAAAAAGACTGAGTTCAACGAGTTTGAGTTCGCTGCCCTGGTGTGTGATATGTATTTCTAAAAATCAAACAATAAAAATGAAATCTTCATTATACTCGCGGTATTACGCCAAAGCGTGGAACGAGTGTTGGAACCATCTCGGCAGCTTAGCGTCTGGACAACACAGCTGCGAAGAAGGTTTGCAAAATAGCCGAAGAAAGTTCGCAGCGGTGGCGAGCCGTTGACGATACTGTGTCCGCTTTGGCCGACTCAGGATTCGAACTCACAAACCTCCCGATTGTTTAACAAGTATGCTAACCAGTCGGTTTTTCCAAAGCAAATTGAATACTATCAAGGCTTGATTATTGTCAGTGTTCAAGTGCATTAAACATGATTTTTCAGATCTTCCTTCATGGATTTCGTTGATAATATCGCCGATAGTAGTGTTATCGATGTTTCATCCCAAGGATCGGTCAAGTTAGTGACGTTTATATTAATACCAAATCAGCATTTTACATCCTCTTCTCGGTTCCTCCTGCAACTGCTACGCGGACCTCAAGGAGGCTGCAATCCCCAAGTTGAGAACCGCTGTTCTATCGCAGAGAAAATTGACGGCATTATATTATTTACACCACATTTTTTGTATTTCAAACCTTCATTATATTCGCGGTATTACGCCGAAGTGTGTAACGAGTGACGCAGCCCTCTCCCCGGCTTAGCGCCAGGCAACACAGCTCCGAAGAAATATCGCAGCGGTGGCGAGCCGTTGAAGACACTGTCCAGTTTGACCGGCCCGGGAATCGAACCCCAGACCTCCCGAACCGATAGCGGTGCGCTTAACAATTGAATTATTTGCCCAATAGTGAAATCGAGTTTTTGATTTGTGTTTTTATTTTTTAGATTTGTGTTCTTTGTTTCATTCATTGAAATTTACAATGAATTTATATATGATTTGCTCCAACCCATTAAGAAAAAGTCAAAGCGTCCCAGCTTGCGATTGGCCGAGGATAAATCTCGACCATTCGTGAAAAACCTTCTTGAAATTCAGGTTGGTACAATGTTAAAGTAATTTAATTGCAAATAAAATAGCCGAGACAAGTTGAAGCATAGCTAAACAAAAAAGAGACGTTTCAATTAGAATACAGTAAGCATTGTCAATCTTATTCAAATAGATTAATTAAATTGCTTACTGTATTACCTAACCGAAACGTCTTTTATTTTGGAATATGTTTAAATTTCTCTTCGCTATTTCGTTTGTAATTGAACTTTCAAAAATTTTCACTAACCATACCTCTTAAAAATATGTCATTTTTTTAAAGGCTTGATGAAAATAAGACCCCTAGAATCATGGGAAATATTATGCTGGAAAATAGCTATTTTTAAGTTCCTGCAGCTTTATTTTGACAAGCTAATATTTAAAAAAATACAAAAACAATTATTTAAAGCATGTCGTGAGTCGTAACCTTTGAAAATGATAATCTTATCAACCCACCGGTTGGCGCAATGGTGAAGCCATTGCTATCGGTGCTGGAGGTCATGGGTTCGATTGCCGGGCCGGTCAAATCCGACACAGAGTCGTAATTGGCTTGCTACCGCTGCGATGTTTTTTCGGAGATGTGCCCAGCGACTCGTCACGTGCTTCGGTGTCATACCGCGAGTTAATGAAGATTTCATTTTCTTTGGCGTTTCAAATTGTTTTGAATTTTTTTCTATTAGGTCAACTCCAGAGATGAAATCTTCAAGCTTTTGAGTGTTGGCAAAAATAACCTCCACATGGCTGAAACAAAGTTGAACCACAATTCAAGCCGAAGGTAAGTGGAAATTAACGTCTTGTATAAACGCTGGTATGTTTGGTCGCTACGGTTACACTGTTTAATGTCCAATTTTTGTTTGCTTTAGACTCGCGGTTCTTTGTTCTAGATTCTGCATCATAATCATTTTTTTGATGTTGACATCGTAGTTATTAAAAAAGTGATTTTGGCATCAAAAAATTAGTTATGATGCAGAAGCTAGAACTAAAAACCGCGTGGCATGCCCACGAAAATCGTAAATGTGGACAGAGTGATTATGATCTTGTTAAATCTAACTCCTCAGTTAATTTTAATTGCGCACTTTTCTACGCCAGTTGCACCCGGCGTCTAATTTGACTCCTGTAGTTAATAGTTCATCCAAATATTCTGAAAGTTTATTTTTGTTGTTTTCAGTCACTGTATATTCACGATCAAGATGGTTTGTATCGGAGAAGGGGAATCACCCATTAAAGCTAGGGTGCGACAGTAAGTGCTCTGATTGAGAGATTTCATTGCTTTTATAATTAAAACAGAGCAGCCAGTTGGCATAGTAGTAAAAGATATTGTTATTGGCGTGGGAAGTCTGGGGTTTGTTTTCTGGCCTGGTGATATCGAACACAGTGTCGCCGCCGCTGATATGTTTCTTCGGAGCTGCGTTAACCATGCACTAAGGTGCGTATATGTGCCCCGCTACTCGTTACACGCCTGAGCGTAATACCACCGGTATAATGAAGATTTGATTGTATAAAACTCTATGATGTTTGTTTTGTTCTTATGTTAGAAATTTTTTATTTGCAGGCTTTCATTTTGTGATCTAGCGGGTTCGGAACGCTCGGCAAAGACAAACAGCGTTGGCGTTCGCTTAAACGAAGCCAGAAAGATCAATGCTTCTTTGTTGAGTTTAGGAAAATGTGTCGACGCTCTTCGGTTTAATCAATTGCATAAAACTGGTTGGTACCGAAGTAATGACTGTTTTAATCTGTGGTCATGTGGCGCAGTGATTTAAGGCAACGCTTTCAGCACGGGAGGTTTGTGGGGTTCGATTCCCGGGCCAGTCAAATCTGCCGCAGTGTCGTAAACTCCTGGCCACCGCTTTGATGTTGTTCGTAGCTGTGTTGTCCAGGCGTTAAGCCGCGGTGATGAGCCCCACCAGTCGTTACACGCTTCGGTGTAATACGGCGAGTATAAAGATTTAATTTTATTTAGATCATGGGTTGGTGAAAATTGGCTGTGAAAGCGGTGGATACTGTATGCAGTAGTTGTTAATTTACAAAACGAAAACAAAAATTTCAAGAAAAGGAGACTACGAAGGAACCCATAAGGGTCTTCGAGTCTAGCCGCCACCTAGATAGATCATAAGGCACAGGTGCATGTTTGGGGTTGTATTGCCTATTATGGTTTATAGTCTTTCTGCTCCACTTCTTTTCCTTTTCTGACCTCTGGATTAAAGGGTGGGGCTATAACCTTGTGGTTCACGGTCTGGGAAGTGCCTCACTGCTACACTTTAAAAAGGAAAAAGGGGTAGTTGAATTTGTGTACACTAAGAAAGGGTTTATTGCTGATGTCATGATGAGGCCTGCGGAAAAGCAGGGAGCTTCCCCGAAAAAGTAGCTCCGGGCTTCCCGAAGTTTTAATAAGGCCTTGATTGACCTCGTTTTTCAGGCCACCAGCGCGTTGTGCCGTTTCGTGAATCTCGCCTCACCCGACTCTTCCAGAGTATTTTGCAAGGCGAGGGAACTGCTTCAATGATTGTCAATGTCAGTCAAGATCCTACTTTGTTTGACGAAACTATTCACGTCCTAAATTTCTCGTCTGTTGCAAGCGAAGTAAGAAAATAGTATATTTTAGCACCTCACCGATCAGCTTCACTCCAAGGAGCTTGCACTCTCAAACCCCACAAACGCCCGTATAAATGGGAAATGCGTTCGCCTCCAGCCGTGAATCAAACCCGTTACGCTAGATCTGTTTCCTGCCCGCATTATTACAACATGTGGCTGACAACCGTTGGTATGCAAACGGCGTTGCAGTGCACCACGCTGTTGATGTGTGCATTGTGCAAGTCTTGTAGTGCATTTTCGTGCAAGACCAATTGGAAATCATCTCACACGAAGCAGTTGAGTGTCAATGCATAGGTTTGAACTGAACGGGTTTGAAAGAAGCTTTTTTGATGCATATTGCCGTACGAAATATTGAACCGTTCGCCCAGACTATCGACATAAGTTATTGTAAGATAATCATACATTTTTGTTATAAAATATTAAATGAATTGTAATTTGGATAAAGAAGTCGACTTTGGTACCATGAAGTTGCAAGGTACCACACTAAAAATCCGATTCATTTTGAAACTTAATTTATTTACTCTTTTGCAACATACTATTGAATGAACGTTTTGGGCACTACGTTGACTCTCATCAGGTATAACTTAGATTGCTAAGGTTAACTTTAAGTAGTCATAAAATTGCTTGGAAAAAAAAAACTTATAGCGCACTCTAGGCTAACAATGCGCTAAATTTTCCAAGAATTTGAACAATTTGATTGTTTGTTTTAGTTGAAAGTGATCGAAAAACCGCGCTATCGTCATCGATCGTCGGTTCGATTCGGGAAGAGGTCGGGATCGTTTGAGAAGTTTTCAGCGAGAGCATCGAAACGAGTGACAATTGAATGGGAACCCCAACAAACTCCTATTAAAGAAGGTTTGATACTGGCTGGCGACCGACTAATTGGCTTAGTGGTTAGAGGCTTAGTGGTTAGATAGATCGGCGTGGAAGGTCTATGGTTCGTTCCCGGGCCGGTCAAATCGTTATGTTGCAATCATATATTACGTCATAATGATGGTTTTTAATCCAGAACAAGATGAAAACGATTCAGCGGAAGAAGAATTTAGCGATGATGAAGAATATTGGGAAGATAGAGAAGTGAGAAATAATTGTATGAATAAGTAAACTAACAGCTTAGATGAACGAGAATCCGCCTCTGGAGCTGCAAACTCCGGTTTGATTCCGAGTCGGGTCACACCAAACTAATTGGTATTCACAGCTTCCCTGCTTGACGCCCGCAAGTTTACTTGTTGTGCCGTTGGGAAAGGAAAGGCGGGGTTCCCCGATCTTAGAGGGGCAACTCTTATGCGAGCTCGTTATCGCGCTTGATCGCTTTTTCATGATAGGAGGATAAAAATTAGTTGCGTATGTAATATTAAATATGCAACTAAATACAAAAAAAAAAAAAAATTTTCAAATTTCTTGCCAGTGTTGCTATTTTAATTTTACAAAATCACTTTCACTTGCTATGATGTTATCTAAAGTAGTTGACAGTGTGTTTTAACCTGAACTTTTTTGTCCTATGTTCTAGGTACACAGTTTCCCAATCACGGTCCAGTTTGACTGAAAATAATTAATTTGGCGGCGCAAAATTAACCACATGGTTTCTGTACTAGACATGGTGCAGCAAGCAAAATATTAAGAGAGTGGGGCAAAATGGCAATAGGCCTATAATTACAAAAACTGCGGTATCTTGTAACAACGTTTAAACAGTAAACACACTTAAGATTAGGTTTCGTGTACTGCGATGGTGCGGTACTCCGGTGCTGCTCCTGGCTATGCTATTGATAGTGGAGAAGCTTTTTCAAGGTCATTAATTTTTTGTCAAAAATATTTAATATATTCGCGGTAATACGCCGTGGCGTCCGACTATTGGTGGGGTCTATCTCCGCCGCTTAGCGTCGGGGCAGCGCATCTCCGAAGGAACGTCGCAAGGTGGCGAGCTGTTGGCGACACTGCGTTCAATTTGACCGGGCTTGGAAACGAACCCAGAACCTCCCGCACCAATGGCGATGCCTTCAACCACTGCGCCAACTAGGCGGCACAATATTCGTCCTAAATTTGACTTTTATGTCATTCTAGCAAGAATTATTGGATCAAATTAAAACTCTGGAGAATTCGGTGAAGGAGTTGGAGGAAAAATTGGATCTAGAACGGGACAATAGGGCTAAAACTGTGAAAGAACTTAATGAAAATTTTGCTGATATGCTCAAAAAAACGAAGTAAGTTTATCAATGCGTTTACCAATACGTCACAACGATTAAAATGTAATTAAATGTAGCTGACTTTTACTTATTCTTTGATCAGAACAAGAAGTCAAACATTCCGCGATAAAAATATTCATGTGCTGCTAATCAGTATCCATAGCAACGTTGCCGTCGCTGCGTCCAAATTGTTTGGGCCTAAAATCGAACCCCAATTTCACGCACCAAAAACGATATCATCAACGACTAATCCTGCTGGCTGGTCGATTTAAGCCTATTGAATGCCAATTCAATGCTATATGCATTGAATGCAAAGGAATAATACCATTGTACACTTGTACAGTACACGTACGTCGTACAGCCCTAAAGTTTATAACCAACCGTCACTTTTTTTCATGGCCCTGCTCAAATCCTTTTTTCCAGTGACCACGCTGATGAACGGGTTGAGAGAATGGAGAAATTTGGTGAAGAGAAATATGTTGCCACTGTGAAATGGGCGAATGAAACGATCGCGAAATCGGAAGCTCGGAGGAAAGACTCAGAAGAAAGAGCAAAATTGTTGGATGAAGAGTGCGATGAGCTGCTAGAAAAACTGAACGTTAGTTTCATGTTTAAACTTTTTACAATCAGTTCTTTAGCTGCCTGTCTTTGCACGCTCTGTTTGCTAGTCAATCGTAGATTGGCCAGCGCCGGTGGTCTGCATAGCACCACTGGAAATCTATCTTTTTTGTGATTGAGCTCCCATGTTACGAAATTAGGAATCGAACCCTAGTCTAACGTTCCAAAGACAGACGCTCTGTCTACTCGGCGATCTTAAATCGTAATTATGTTCGCGGAATTACGCCGAAGCGTACAACGAGTGGCGAGATCCTTCGCGACTCAGCGCCCGGGCAACACAGCTCCGAAGGAACATCGCTGCGGTGGCGAGCCGTTGGCTACAAGTTCGACCGGCCCGGGAATCGAACCCCAGACCTCCCGCACCGATAGCGGTTTACGTTACCACTACGCCAACCGGCTAAATTGGTAAAAAGCGTTAACTTATGTTATAGGCGTTAGAAGATCGGTATGATGAGGATAAACCACTTCATGATCAGATCGAAAAATTAGAAGAAGAGCTGAAGAAAAAAGATGAGGGTACGATTTTGTGTTTGTGTATAAAAGTTTTGAAGTCGAATTAAACTGAAAATGCAACAATAATTGAGGAAGACTGCGAAGTGAGCTTGCGCTGCTCGAGTCAGCAGCCGCCCGGTTTACATGTCACGACTGTCACGTGCGATTGGCTCCAGCCTTGAATCAAACCCGTCACGTAGAATCTATAACCTACTCACAATACCGCTAACTCATATCGCTGACATTTTGCGTTATTCAGCAGACTGAAGTTTAAATTATTGAGGCATTGAAATAAAAGTTCAACAAATTGAGGGAACTGCGAAGTGTGCTTTTCGAGTCTGCAATCGGCTCCAGCGTTAAATCGAACCCGTCACGTCGGGTCTGTAACTTGCTCGCGGGACCGCTAGGCCATGTCGCTGACATAAACAAAAACATGGTTGTTTACGTCGATTGACTGTAGAAATGAACCTGGAGAAGGAAAACATTGCAAAAATGAAGAGGGAACAAGATGATACATCGGAAACTAATGAGAGATTGAAGGAAGAATACGAAACAATGAGAAACGAAAACGAGAGATTGAAAAATGAGCACGAAAAAATAATCAGTGAAAATGAGAGAGTGAAAAGCGAAAACGAGGGACTCAAACGCTCTTCTGCTGAACCTGAAAGAGAATCCTATATCAACAATTTGCTGGAGGAAAACGAGAGTGGTAAGTAATAACACGCCCACTGCTCCACCAGTTCTTCGTAACTCGTCTGTAGAAATACAAAATATGCTGAACCTCTCATTCTTACAGGCAGAGAAATCATTCGAGAACAAATAAATCAAATTGAAAGCCTGGAAAAAGATGTAGAAGAGTTGGAATCGGTGAGCTGTTGTTATTAGTGGCGTTGCGGTTAACTTTAATCATTACTTTTCTGTTGCATTCTTTTCTTCATTCACAAGAATTTTGTTGGGCGTAGTGGTTCAAGACATCGCTCTAGGGGTCTTGGTTCGTTTTCCGGACTGGTTAAATGTGCTGACACTCTCGCCAACGGTTCGACACCGCTGCGACGTTTCATAAGAGATGTGTTTTCCAGGCACTAAACCACGAAGATGCCTCCTCCCCCAACCGTTACACACTTCAGCATAATATCGCTAGTATGATAAAAATTTGAGTGATTTGATGATAGAAAAAGTGTGTTATTTGTACCGAATATCCACGCTGAACAGTGGACTCGGATAAAAATGAGTAGATAGTTATATGTTTGGAAACGTGATGATAAAGATGGAAAATGCTATTTCGGTGAAAAGCGAGGGTATTGTTCAAACAAGAAAACTGTTGTTTTTGTAATTGCTTATTTCAACTTTAACCGATGGAAATGAAACTTTCGAAACTAATACATATTCCTAGAAATTATCTACTTTGAATGAAAATTTCCATCGAGAAAAATGTCGCGTTGAAGAAGATCATCAAAATGAAACGACAAAGATGGAAGCGAAACTGGAAGAGCTAGAAGAAAAATTCAAAAAAGAAAATGAGGTAATTGCAAATATCGCTAACAATCTTTGGTTGCTGTTTAATGCTCACAGGATTGGAACTTGCGCAACAAAACGTCTAGTGCAGGCTGTCCACTCATTTTTTTTTTCATTTTTTTGTGCTCCGTCATTTTTATTCATTTTTTTAGTCAGATTTCATTTTTTTTATCGAGTTTGCTCGATTTTCCGTGGAAAATTAGGCATCTGAGGACGGGATGGCCTTTTCTTAGCTTTTCACCTGATATTGCGTGGAGAATTGGACATCTGCGTAAGTGATGACTATTTTTTGGTCTTCACTTATTCTTGCGGAAACTTGGACCTCTGCAGACGTGACGACCTTTTTTTTTTGGTGTTCAGTTGAATTTGCGGAAAATTGGACTTATTAGGCCTATGTCATTTTTTTCATTGTTTTTAGTAAACGTGTCATTTTTTGCAGCAAATTGTCGTCATTTGTATTCATTTTTTTGTCGATGGCTGGCTGGACAGCCTGCTAGTGTTGTATTTTTGTATTTAGTTTCATCTTTATCCTCCTATCACTAGAAAACTATGTAAGCGCTATAATGAGCTCGCTCAGAAGTTGCCGGCCATTTGTCTACTATCATAAGTTGGCGGATTCCCAATAATTGCCTTTTCTAGCGGCACAACAGGCAAACTTGCCAGTTTATTCTCCACACTGTCCCTTTGACGTTGATCCGCTGAGCGTAAAGCAGGGAAGCTGTGAATACGAATTCTCACAGTTATTTGTTTGACCCGAATCGGAATCAAACCCTAGTCTACATTTCGAGAAGCAGACACTCTCTCCACTAAGCCATTTGAGTTGTTGATGCGAGTGGATACGAGGGTCTGCCTATAGACTAGAGTTGTAAATGTGGTCGATTGGCAGTCAGGCTAAACTAACTACTCAAAACTATCTATTCAAAGCTTCATTTCTTGACGTTCAGCGTTAAAGGAACAGTGGAGAATAAGCTGGCAGTTTACTTAAGCTGTTATGAAAGGCACTAAACATAGTATTACTTATTTAGTGATAGACCGGTCGCCTCCGTCCCTTTATCGCTTAAAAAATGTTGCTCAATGGCCAGTGGGCGTGGTTAAAGACATGGGTTTTGGCGTGGGAAGTCTTTGGTTCGATTTTCGGGCCCGTGATATTGGACACAGTGCCGCCACCCCTGCGATGTTTCTTCGGAGCTGTGTCGCCCTGGGGCTAAACCGCAGAGATGGGCCTCGTTACACGTTTTGACGTAATACTTCGAGTACAATAAGGATTTGATTTTGTATTCTTAGCAGTTTTGCTGATATGTTTTTAACCTTTTTTTTTTCCAGAAATTGTCAACTGAAAATGATAAAATCAAGGAAGAAATGCGTAGTATTGCGTCATCAAACAATGAGGAAAAGAAGGCAATGATCTTAAAAATTGAAGAACTTGAAAAAGAACTAGAACTTGTAAAGGAATTGTATATTGTATAAAGTGTATAGCCTAAGAACGTTATTTAACTTTATACTTTGGCCGGATTGAAAACAGTTATAGTTTTTTTTTTAATACAGTAAATATTAGACGAAAATAGAAAAAACATAATAAGGAAAAAGGAAGCCTCAGTAATTCTTAAAACTGGACGTTTTGACAAAATAGATTTGGTTTTATGTTGCGTTGCTTACACTGCTGATGATGACCGCTGAAAATGTGTTGTCAATATGTCCAGTTTTAAGGATTACTGTGACTTTTTCCTAAAGTAAGAGACAAAGTTCTTATGTCTAGTTTTACGTTAATCTTACAACTTGTATATTACGCTGCATGGACGTTCATAGAAGGAAAAGCAAAGTTTAAAAAGCTACTAAGCGGTCTTGGTTTTTACTGCTTTAAGTGTGCTGTGCATTGGTACCACCTTTCCGCAGCTTAATCGGGTTTCGAAACCAGTCGTGTAACTCCAAATTGAACGCTTAATGCCGCAGATCAATCAGCTGGCAATGACGTTTTTAACTGAATGTGTCATTGTGCTGATTGCATGGCGGCACTTTTTCTTTCGCCCTCAGTTCTCTCATTAGCACCGTATTTTCAAGCTAACAGAGTTGGAACTACGGCAAAGGTTGTATGCTAGAAAGCTTCTGTTTTGATTGTGTGAAATACAGCTACAGTGCAATCGCAGTGATTGCTAATGAGTTTGATGTTCGACATGCTGACTCACTACGTCGAGGCATAGCAAAGCCACTAGCGTAGTACTTAAGTGTAGAAGATAGTATGGAGAATGGCATAGCAAGGGTAATATCATACGCAGTTCAGATGAAATTAGTTGATTTCGGCACTACAAGATTTTAATGAGAGGCTAAGAACAGCGTAGTATTCCTTCAATTACATTTAAAAAGTAATTAAAGACAGCGCTATCGGTGCTTGAGGTTTGAGGTTCGATTCCCGGACCGGTCAAATTGTGCAGCGTGACCAAAGACTCGCTGCCTCTGCGACGTTTCTTCGGATTTGTGTTGCTCAGGCGTTAAGCTGCGGAGATGGGTCCCGCCACTCGTTACACGCTTGGGCCTAATACCGCGAGTATAATGAAGATTTTAAACTACTGTAGACTAGACAAGTAGAACTGCGTCAACGTAGAAACTGTACGTTTTGACGTAACAGCAATAGCTGCAAGTAAAAAATTGAAAAAATTAAAGCAATTTATTGAAATTTTAGAAACTGGACGAAGAAAAAGCAAGGAAAGACAAAGAGAATAAAATTATCGAAGAAATGGAAAAGCAACAGAAAACTATAAATGATTTGGAATCAAAAGTGAAAAAAACCGAAGAGAAATTTCAAGAGGTGAAAAATATGCAAACTGGCTGCTATTGGATCACAGTTTATAAATAATTTGTTTTTAGTAGAATATTTATTCTATCACAAGAAAGCGATCAAACGCTATAACAAGTTATCTTAGAGAGATGCCAGCCACCTGTCTACCACACCAAGATGGCAGAATCCCGCTAAGTGTTTTTCCTAGCGGCACAACAAGTAAACTTGCCGGCTTGTCCTCCACGCTGTTTCTTTCAATGCTGAGCGTCAAGCAGGAAAGCTGTGATTTCCAATCTTACAGTCATTGGTTTTGCCCGACTCTGAATCAATCCCAGAGTCCACTGCTCCAGAGGCGGACGCTCTACCCATTTTGGCCATCTGAGTTGTTTTGCTGACACAAACGAATGCATTTATCTTGTATTCATTGAAAATTTGCAGAAAAAACGCGAAGAAGAGAAAGGAAGCGAGGCACTTGCTGAAGAGAAAAAACTTTACGAGAAATTGGTCGCTGAAATGGAGTCGAAAACAGAAGAAATGGAAAAGGTATGGAGAAGAAAAATCACGGTCAATCAAAACTCGAAAACTTATTTCCGAGCACGCAAGACCAGGTCTAAAAAACAAACCGTTCAACGGTTATTTTGTGGTAGTATGGGTTGTTGGGTTGTTCATGCCAAGTAAATTGCTTTCAGGTCCAAGATTCGCTTTGACTTCAAGTTCGAATCCTTGAAATAGCAAAACAGAACTCACTAACTCGCAGTTTTCGTCCTTTTTTCTGACATAAAGTAAATTCTCAGAGCGAAAAAGCGATGTTTGGGGATTTCAGCCCTCTCCGGGCGAAGGTGTCCAATGTCCATCAACCTTTCTTTACCGACAAAAATTTAGTTTTTGTGGTAAGCATCATTGCATCCAAGTCTTTTCTGGGGCCTGGGTAGCTTTTTAGTAATAATTTTACGTGAAGGCGAAAGAAATTGCCAAAATAATGGCAAGCTTTTGCTTTTTTAAGGTTTCCAACGATTTTGAAAGAGTGATTGAAGAGAAGAAAGAGGTGTGTAATCAGTTGCGATCTTGTAAAGAAGAACTGGAAAGTTATAAAGAGAAAGAAACCACTATCACATCGAAACTGCAAGAAACGGCCCAGGAATTACAGGAGGTATTAATCATAACGTAAAAAGCTTAACAAAAGTTTGTTAATGCTTTTATTTATTTTTTTAAAATAATTAATATCCTGACAGTCACTGTTTCAACCTTATGACGTCTCATTAGAGTAACTTAAAATTGACGGGTAAAAATCCTTAATTTTGATTTAACTGCGTTGTTTCTTCAAAACTATATTGCTCAGGCGCTAATACGTGGAGAAGAGCCCTGCCTCTCGTTACACGCTTCGGCGTAATACCGCGAATATAATTAAGGTTTTGATTTTCGCCAGATGAATAAGAAAAATGAAGAAATGTCAATCGCTTTGGAAGAAGCAATTACATGCGCTGAAATGAAGACAGAAGATGCTTTAAAACTTAAAAAAGACTTGGATGAACTAACTGTTAATCATGATGCTCTGAAAGATCGACTGATGGACGTTAATGAAAAGTTGGAGAAAGCTAAAGAAGATGTTGAAAAAACGACCCTGGATAGAGAGGATTTCGTTCAAGAAACAGAAAAAACAATTGAAAAAATGAATGAACAGCGAAAAGATGAGATTGATAAATTGAAGAAAGAACATGAACTTGAAATTACAAAAGAAACTAAAGCCAATGCGAAAACTCAAGAAGGAATCAAAAAAGAGCACAAAGTAAGATGTTACAAATGCTGTTGAATTTACATAAGTTTTTATCAAAATTTTTCAATTTTTGATAAGATCCTCCTTACGATCCATTCTGATAAGATTTACCATGAGATCTACCCCGGGGGCCGCGAGATCATATCATGCGGCCCGCGCGCACTTACAGACCTTGTACCCTAGTGAAATTGCGTGGAATACACTATAGGACCTTTGCGGTCGTCATGACCTTTTTTTGCTCCTCACTTGATTTCGGGAGGAAAATAGGACGTCTGCGGACGTGGTGTCCTTTTTTCCTTTGCTCCTCACTTGATTTCGGGCGAAAAATAGGACATTTGCGGGCGTGATAACCTTTTTTTTTCTTGCTCCTCACTTGATTTTGGATGGAAAATAGGACTTTTTCGGTTGTGATGACGTTTTTTACTTTGCTCTTCACTTGATTTCGGGTGGAAAATAGGACATTTTCGGTCGTGATGATCTTTTTTTGCCCTCACTTGATTTTAGGTGGAAAATAGGACATTTTCGGTCGTGATGACCTTTTTTACTTTGCTCTTTACTTGATTTTGGATGGAAAGTAGGAGATTTGCGGTCGTCATGACCTTTTTTTGCTCTTCACTTGATTTTGGATGGAAAATAAGAGATTTGCGGACGTGATGACCTTTTTTACTTTGCTCCTCACTTGATTTCGGGAGAAAAATAGGAGATTTGCGGACGTGATGACCTTTTTTCTTTGCTTTTCCTAGCAGTGCGGCTCTTGGCTTCAAAATTTTTTCCAATGCGGCCCTTCGTGACAAAGTTTGCCCGCCCCTGGTCTAAACGACTAAGTTGAAAATAGCAAATCTTCACCATGCTCGCGGTATTACGCCGAAGAGTGTAATGAGTAGCGGGTCATCTCCGCGGCTTAGAGCCTGGGCTACACAGCTCCGAAGAAACATCGCAGAGATGGCAGGTCGTTGGCGACATGGTGTCCGATTTGACCGGCCCGGGAATCGAACCCCAGACCTCACGCGCCGATAGCGATGTCTGTAACTACTATGCCAACCAGTCGGTGAAGTTGTTTCTCGATTCTTGACGAGAGCTTACTCGTAATTTTGTAAAAAATGTGGCTGATTTTGCTTCTATTGCAGAAGCAAATTAAGAAGTTGGAGACAGAATTAAGCAGCGCCAACGCCACAATTGAAGAATTACGCAAGGATTTGGATGTCGGCGCGAAGATCGAAAAAAGCATGAAAATTGAAGTGGAAGAACTTCTGACGAAAATGGAGAAAATGAAAACAGAAAAGACAGAGTACGACAAAACCAGTCAAAAACAATCGTCGAAAGATGATGTCGCACAATTAGAAAACGTAATGTAGTTGCTCATGCTCATGCATCGTAATAATTTCTAAATATTTGATTGCCAGTTATACCATTGACATTCCATGCAAACCATTACACCACAAGAAGGTATTAAGTTTTCTGATTAAGCGTGATGTCAAATTGTAATGCTCCCAATTTTGTCGCGTCGAAATATGCGACGTCAGCGCCATTGTTCGGTTCTCTTCAGCTTTTTTCCACGTTGTCCCTTTAATGCTGAGCGTCAAGCAGGGAAGCTGTGAATACTAACTTTAAAGTCGTTGCTTTGACCCGACTCGGAATCAAATCGGAGTCTACAGCTCCAGAGGCAGACGTTCTATCCACTCATCCATCTGAGCTGATTGATTTTCAATTCCACAGGACGTTCGAATCTTAACCATGGAACGGGATGAATTGGTAAAAACTGTGCAGAATATGAAAAACGAATTCTCCTCGATCAAAAAAGAAAATGAAGAATTAAAGGTTTGTTTCCCTTGTTGTGTAAATTCTGTGTGGGCTGCTAGCAGTATCTTAGTTTTGTGTAGGCCTAGGCCTACACAATTTACTTACCATTTGTGAAAATCGTAACAGTATAAATAGTAACAGTAATGGCAGCATAAGCACAATGTACTTATAAATTCTTACAGCGGGCTCGATCAACAAAAGAGCTTTGTTTCGCATGTCCACAAAAATGCTGATGTAATTTTGCTTTTTGAAAAAGTTCAACTATACTGTTGCTGTTGCCGTTTTCAAAATTTGCTGTTTTTATTTTCTGTGTTTAAAATTTGCGTGGAGCCATTACAGATTGTTTAACTACGTAGAAGAAATGAAAAAATATGGACAAGCACAAGCAGTTTATAGTGTAGCAAATAATGAAATTTCTCGCCATTATTTTGTCGCAACTGGGAAGTTGGTCGACGGTTTTAAAGAAATAGTGGGCGACACGATATGAATAGATGAACTCTTGATTTTCGTTCCGGACACTGACCACTAGTGTTTCCTCCCGGGAAATCGGGACGGGAAATTTGGGGTTTTTGAACTTCCCGTTTCCCGGTAAATTTATGTTGAGATCCCGGGAAATTTTTTTTACATTAGCAAGGATTTCAGGGGTACTGATATCTGCCGTTCCGACGTAAAATATGCGTTACTGTGAATTAATTACTAAAAATTTTCAAAATCCTGAAAATTTTTTAAGACAAAATGCTTGGGAGATCAAAATTTTTTTCTCAGTTTGTCGAAAAATTTGAAAAACTTAAACTAAATTTGTCAAAACAACGTGACAAAATGCTAAAAATATGATGTGAAATGCGGAAAACCAGACAAAAAGGCAAAACAACCAAAGCTCGGAAACTTTTTCTTGGATTTTTCCGGGATTAAAATCCTGGAAAAAGGGAAACTTTACGGAGAATGGTTCCACTGTTAGCAATAATGGATACACAATGGTGTAAGTATCAAATGAAATCTTTGTGAAAAATCAAATCTTCATTATAGTCGTGGTATTGCACCGATACGTGTAACGAGTTGCGGGGGCCAACTTAGCGTCTGGGCAACACAGCTGCGGAAAAACATCGCAGCTGTGGCAAGCCGTAGGTGAAGCTGTGTCCGATTTGACCGCTCCGGGAATCGAACGCATGTCTTTTACCACTTTGTCAGTTGACTTTAGCATAGCTGTGTTTAAGCATTGAGGTTTGAAATACGCATGTATGGTTTGTTTAATGTAGAGAAAAGTAATTATTAAGAGCTTTTAGATGGTTAGCTTTAAAGTAAAGGAACAAAAATGTGAGACACTGCATTATTAACCTAGCGATTGTTGTAGAATGCGAATCCATCTGTGAGTGTGGAGAAAGCTTCGGAAATTGAAAAGATGAAAAACGCTTTGGAAGAAATGGACAAGTTGCAAGTAAGTTTCTTAGTTCTATTTCAAAAATGACAACCACTTTTCTGTATGACGCAATTAGTGGTGTGCTTGTAGCTTGGACGTCAAATCCAATTTTGCTTACAACAAATCGGCCGGTTAGCCCAGCCCTTGTGGTTAAAAACACCGCTAACTGCGCGAGAAATCTGGCTTCGATTCAGGGCCGGTTTTAGACAATGTGAGGCCCTAGGCCAGGGATGGGCAACCTTTTTCGATCTGCGTGCCAAAATAATTGGCCAAATTTTTTCGCTTGCCAACCGACAGTTGGCATTCTCCTTTGAAAATATCGGTGTAGAGCAAAGGAAAAAAACAAAACAAAAACGTCATCACGTCCGCTGATGTCTGCAAAATTAGGTGAAGAGCAAAGAAAAAAAGGTCATCACGTCCGCTGATGTCCAATTTTCGTCCCAAAATCAGGTAAAGAGCAAAAAAAAAAAAAAAGAGTCATCACGTCCGCCAATATCCAACTTTCGTCCCCCAAAAAATTAAAAGGCCATATGGCTCGCGTGCCAGAGAAAAGAGCTCGCGTGCCAAGTTCGGCACGCGTTCCAGGGGTTGCCCATCCCTGCCCTAGGCTATTTCCATTTTTTCCACTAGAAATCGGTGAAGACCAAAAAAAAAAATTAAAACAGGTTTTCATGGCCGGAGATGTGTTTTCACTGAAAATTTTGGTAAAGACTGAAAAAAAGCCTTCGTTGTATGTGATGAGGCCTCTCATTTTCTCCGAGGCCCTAGGCTTCAGCCTGCTTAACCTATACGTAAATACGGTCCAGGTTCGATTCCTGAGCTGGTCAAATCGGACGCAGTATTGCTAGTGGTTCGGCACCGCAGCGACGTTTCTTCGAAGCTCTGTTGCCCAGGCGCTAAGTCGCGAAGATGGGCCTCGCCATTCGTTGCACGCTTCGGCGTAATACCGCGATTGTAATGAAGATTTCATTTTTACTTTTTACTTGTTTATGGTGGGCCGATTGGAGTTATTATTTAATGTTAAAATTGAGTTAAACTCAGGGTTACCATTTCGTGCTTATTTCGAAGATTTGTGCTTATTTTCAAGGGCAAATGTCTTAGAAAACGTGAATGTGTTTATTTCGAAGAAACGTGCTTATTTTTGAGTCCCGTGCTTATTTTTGAAATTTTGGCGGAAAAAATACATTCTGCGGACGTGAAGACCTTTTTTTATTTTGGTTTTCGCCGATTTTAATGGAAAAACAGTACTCTGTGAAAGTGAAGACCTTTTTTTTTGGTCTTCACCGATTTTTAGCGGAAAAACGGGACTCTGTGGACGTGAAGACCTTATTTTGTTGGTCTTCAACGACTTTTTGTGGTTTCACAATGAAAAACTTTTGACGTTTTGGTAATCTAACTGCAGCGTGCTTATTTTCTGGTGTGGTCCGGTGGTAACCCTGGTTATACTGCTCAGAGACATGTTTCATGCCGTAAGTACTGAACGGCATGTGGTATGCGACACGCAATTCAAATACTGTAAGTCGTACCACGGTTTCGCGTGGTTAATATACAGTAAAATCAGTCACACATGACAAAAAAACGTCACCTGTCACTTGCCGGTAAATACTCTGTTAGGCTTCTAACTACAATTTTCAGGAGAAACAGCAGCAGATGATCGCCGATTATCAAGCAGAGAAAATGGTCAAATTGGCTCTTTGCGACGAACTCAAGGAACACATAGAAAAGTTGCAAGCGGACAACAAAACTGTTTGCAATGAAGTAACTTCGGTGAGTCGAGAAACCGCGATGCAAGCGCTGCTAGTGACGCCACGGACTCTGCGCTTGTTTTCGTTCGTTCTTATGAGCATGATCGTTTTAGATGTCCGGGCGAAATTCATGCAGCCAGATAATTGTCATCATCCAGGTGGACCAATCCAGTTATCCCGTAAGGTGGAGAAAACAGGGGATAGTGAGCTAGTATGTGCTCTGCCGTTTGATTCTCGGCGCCACAGTCGCATGCCGCAATATGGAGCCATTTCCCAGTTGTCAGGGATGAGCGGAATCGTCCAACACCAGTGCGAAGGTGGTTTAGCCGCACCCAGGACGTTTCAGGAAAGGCATACCTGGAGGAGGGGTGTCGGTGTTGCAAATGAAGTGGTGAAGTGGGGTGTTGCACTTGTTCTACTCCAAGCTCCGTGAGTGTTCCGCCCAGTCAGCCGCCCTGATGTTCAGTTGGTTGAAATTGGATAGTAGTTCTCTGGCAGCGGGCACAAAAGGGTGTCTTGACTTCAAGAGAAGGGGAGCCCGAACGAATCCCTGTGAAACACCATTCTTCAGGCGTCCGAGTCTGCTTGGCTTTCCATTGTGGGTCGTGAGGTAAAGCTGCGATTCTGGACAAGTTCCATGATCATTCATGCCTAATGTCTGCCAGGAATAAGCCGCAACAGCTTGCAGGCCACAATGCCACACAGTGTCATAGGTTGCAGTAAGGTCCGCAAAGGCAGCACCAGCCTTTTTTTAGCTAGAAAACAGTCCTCGATTTCTTGGGTCATCAAGGCGACTTGATCTACAGTCGATCGTCCGCGTCGGAAGCCTGCTTGCTCACGTGGGTGCAGAGGATCGATGATAAGCTCGATGCGGGTGTAAATGAGCCTTTCGAAGATCTTGTAGGGGATGCAAAGCAAAGAGATTGAGCGGTAGCTTTTAGCATCGTCCAAGGTTTGTTCGGCTTGGGAATAGCAACCACCTGAGAACGTCTCCATACTTTTGGAATTCTTAGTTGGCCCAGACAGGAAAAGAGGAATTTGCACAGCCAGGGTTTGATGGTGGGTCCAGCATGGAGTATAAGTTCGGGGCATATTTGGTCAGGACCAGGAGCTTTGCCTGATTTTAGCTTCTGTAGGGCAGTAGCAAATTCAGTTGGAGAAAACTCTCTGGTCAAAGAAGAGTCATCAGGTGTAGGGATCTTCCAGAGCTCCAAGATCTTTTCTCTCACAAGTCTGGTTGTCTCGCGGTCTCTTTTCATGTACTTCCCATTTCTTAATTGCTGGGAAGCGAAGCGATGCGCTTGTTCTGATTTCTATTTACGAGGCCAAGGTTAGGAGAAAAATAAAGCCGCAGTAAATTTTAAAATTGGACGTTTCGACAACATTAACTCGGCAGTTATCATCAGCAGTGTGGTACCTTGCATATTCTGCTGATGATGACGGCATAATTTATATTGTCGAAACGTCCAGTTACAAGCGGCTTTATTTTTTCTCGTACCAATATTGATTTTGAACTCATAGCGACCTCGCTTAGGAGTTGCCGATCCAAGATGGGGGAATCCCACTTAGTACCTTTCCCAACGGCACAACAAGTAAACTTGCCGGCTTGTTCTCCACACTGTCCCTTTAATGCTGAGCGTCAAGCAGGTAGTTTGTGAATACTAAGTTTAAAGTCATTGGTTTGACCCGACTCGAAATCAACCCGCGAGTTTCCGGACGCAGACGCTTTATGCACTCGGCCATTTGAGCAGATCTGATTAGTAATCTTTTCCAGTTAAAAGAAAATCTAGCGAACTCTGAGGAGACGGAAAGAAAATTAGTTGAAGAAGCCGAATCGAGGAGCGGAGATATTAAGCGGTTTGTGGAGGACTTGACAACGCAAAAGAATAAGTGTGAAAACCTCGAAGAGCAACTCCGGGATAAAGAAAGAGAAAGACAAGAGCTTCAAGAGCAGGTGACGTCATTGACGCATGATTTTGTAATGAAGACCGTTTTGATGTTTATGACGTCATAATCGGCCAGTTGGCGCAGTGGTCAAAGACATTGGCACGGAAGGTTCTGGGATTCGGTTCCCGGACCAGTCAAATCGGACGCAGTGTCGCCAACGGCTCGCCACCGCTGCGATGTTTCTTTGAAACTGTGTTGCCCAGGCGCTAAGCCACAGAGATCCCTGCGACTCGTTACAAGCATTGTCGTAACGCCGCGAGTGCATTAAATGTTTTTTTTGTAACGTCATTAACTATTGCGTACAGGTAGCAGCGAAGGAAGAAGAGATGCGGAAGTTTCGCGATGTGAAAAACGATCTCGCGTCGGCGTTGGAACGACGGATGACCACGTTAAAAACCTGCAACGATGAATTAAAGGTGAAGAAAAATTTGGGATAAGTTTCTAGATGTAAATAAGTGGCTGGCCTTCATAGCGTAAACGTCTTAGTTTTTCTTCAGTTCTAGCGGACAATTACCCTGCCCACGTGTCCAGTTTGAGTGGTTACACACTACACAGGTCCTCGGGCTTTTTGCATCATTAATTTTTGAAAACAAGTTATTATGGTGCATCTGATCCGTGCGTGGTGAGTACATGACCAGCAGTAGTGGCTTTGGGAACGTGCAAATACGCACCCCTACAGGATTCAACCTTCCTAAAAGTTTCAAAAATAATATCATGTATGTCACTACTAATTTGCTTTGCAATAACCCTCATTGAGTAAGGCAATGATTTGTGGCACACCTCGTGTTTCAAACGGCCGGTTTACGTTAGAAACTTCGCTATCGGCGCGGAAGTCTAGTCAATCAAATCGAACACAGTGTCGCCAACGGCTCGCCATCGCTGCGACGTTTCTTCGGAGCTGTGTTGCCCCCCGCCACTCGTTACACACTTCGACGTAATATCGGGAGTATAATGAAGATTGGATTTTAAATTTTCAGAAAAAGTTGGAAGATCAAATCGAGAAGAATGTAAAGCTCGGAAGCGAGAACTCTAAACTGAAAGCGGAATTACAGATAGGAAATAGTAATTATTCCATGGTGAGTTATTCCAAATTTTGATGATTGTGTAAAACCAACCAGTTGGCGTAGTGGTTAAAGACGTCGCTATCGGTGAGGGAGGCTTTGCGCCAACGGTTCGCCCTCACTGCGACGTTTCTTCGGAGCTGTGTTGTCCAGGCGCTAGGCCACGGAGACGAACCCGCCACTCGTTACACGCTTCGACGTGTTTTGCCCCCCCTACCCCGCCAAATTTTTGTTTCACTGCCTACGCCCGCTATATTTTCATGTTTCTTTTGTCCATTACAATCAAATTTACAGAAATTATTTTACAGAACAAAAGTGCCGTAGAGACCAGCGTCAATCCCGATAAAGTCATCAAAGTAGAACTGACTCCACTAAAAAGTGTAAGTTGTTCGATAATTTTGTGATACGCAAAGTTGCTGCAATGCAAATTACGCGTCAAATGCAGTGAAGAATTTATTGGAGCTGTGTTACTGAGCTAAGTCGCGGAGATGGATCTCGGCAATCATTACACGTTTCGGCGAAATAGCGCGAGTATGATGAAGATTTCATTTAAAGGCAGTGCTCTCTTTCAACCAGACTTTTAGACGACTTTTCGTTCTTAATTTTTCAACTCTCTTGCTTGTATCTTCCAGCCTTTCCCTATCTGCAGCCGCACACCAGTCGCTACTCCGCAGGAAGATTTGGTTAAAATGCAGGATCAAAGCACAGGAATGATTGAAACCCCAACCTTAATCCAACAGGAAGAAGCAGAAGTTGAAAATAATGAAGGTAAAGATTATTGGCACATCCAGGGAGAGGGGTCAACAGAGCTCTGGCCTCCTTAAATTATTGGTTGAACATTTACTTCGATAGGCTTGGGAGGATAAACCGAAAGATAAGTATTTTTTGATTCTGAATCCCCTTTCTCCTCAAAAAATTTTCTATCCGTCCCTGAAGATAAAATTTTAGTGTATCTTTTTCCTATTGTTTACGTCGGTGGTTTTCAACCTTTTTGGTGGAGCGGAACCCTAATGAAACATTCAAGGCTGAGGAGCCCCTGAGCAATAACACTGGTTAACAAATTTTCACTTTTATTTTAATCAGAGATGTAAGTCGACTTAAGGAAGGATTTTTCGCGCTGATTCCAAATCTGTGCTCAGTTTTACTCTAGCACATCACGTTTTCAAGATGTTTAGATTTTAATATTTTATTTATTTAACAATATAGTTATTAATTAGCCAATGCTTAATGGCATATAAGCGTTTTAAATCATGCTCATAATTCTTATATTATTGTTTCATAGCGTTTGTCATGTATAGCAGCAATGTTTTTAAGACAAATAAACTGCAGTGTTAGTCAACGAAAGCGAAAAACAATACAGTGTAGCATTGTCTATTTACGTGCAATGCTCTTGTCTCATTGGTAGTCTAAAAACGCTTTGAATATGATTTGCGTTTGTGAGAATAGGGCGGATTGTCATGATATAACATCCAGCAATAGTCAGCCATCATTCCTGCAAAAGCCTTGGTAGCGTGCCTCCATTGCTTAAATGTCCTGTTAAAATCTTTCACTTTGCTCGTCGCTGATTGCGCGAAGGTTAGCTAGAAAAAAGTCCAGGTGCGAATGCAAGAAATGCATTTCTAGCGACAACCGGCAGCCCATCTCCTTGTACGCTTCAAATAAATTTTTAACTTCCATTTTGAATGAGGGTGACCTTTTATTGCCCAAAAAGTTTGCACAAAGCCATTTAAACGCTTTCCAAGCACGGAGTTCAATTGAAGTTAGCTTTTTCTCCAATTCTACGTCTTTCAAAACTTCTCGAATTTGTGCACCAACATAGATGCCATCTTTCAGTTTTCCTTCACTTATTTTGGGAAACTTGTTTCAAAGGAATGTTAGTTAGTGTCTTTTATTTCCGTACCGTCAACACAAGAATAATATACAAAAATAGTGTAAACGCATTGGACTTACCCTTTTCCAGCTGTTTGACAAAATTTTTCATTAGGCCTAGTTTTAAATGAAGAGGGACATCAATATATCTTAGGGATCAACAAAGGGACCTGTTTGATATTTGCGTTTCCTGGAATGTATGTTATTGTTACTCTTGCTGGCCAGTCTTTTCTGTGATAGTGTTCTGAAGTAGCACGACTATCCCATAGGCAGAGAAAGCAGCAGTGTTTTGTGAATCCTCGCTTTTCCATTAAAATACCGATGACTTTCAGGTATCCACAAAGATGCCATTTGTATGCATTATACTGAATGGCATTGAAGAGGATTTCGATGCTTTCATGAGATTCCTTTAAATGCACTGAATATGCTGTGGGACAGATGGCTTTGCATTGCCATTATGGAGAAGAACTGCTTTAAGACTTCTCTTGGAAGATTGTAGAAAGAGGCGCCACTCACATGCTATGTGGTTCCTCCCAATTTTTCAAATAAGCTAGTGATGATACACCGGTAACAGTAGCACAATGGTCCATCTACTCTAAATACTGTTGACAAATCAGCATTGCGTTTTCTGTAATGACTAACCAGCACATCCTTTTGAAGTACATTGTTTTCGTGCAACCGTGAGGCAAGAAGTTCTGCTTTTTGTTTTGAAAGTGTTGGGTCTCTTTCAAGATCATTTAATTGCTCTTGAGAAAACAGAATGGATTTCAAATTTTCTTCTGGCTCATATTCAGAACCTGTTGCATAGCTAGAAGCAGAGTTAGTATCTTCGTCAAAAACCACTTCATCAGCAAGGCTGGCTAGGCCATCTTCAGGAGGAATTGGTGCAGGCATTGAGGGATTGTGTGGAACAGGTTTTAATGCTGAGTCTAAGTTAGGGTAAGGTAATCTTCTTTCTGTATTTCGATCGAAACCCTTTAACATTCACGAGGCAAAAATAATAAACTCGAAAATGATCCTTAGGTTCCCTCCATATCACTGAAATAGCAAAAGGCATTGCTGACGTTCTCTTGTTCGGCCAGTTTCGCAAGCCAATGGAACAAGACGTGCACACTCGGTGCCGGGCCCACGGCTTATCTTGATCTCCTGAAGGACATCCGAAATACAATGTGTATATTTTTTTCATATCTGGTGTCATTGCTCGTCTTCCAGCTTTGATCGTAAAGCTGCCTGATACATAACAAGTCTGGATTATTTTTACACTTTCTGGGCATGATGATAATGAAAATAAAGATAAACTTAGAATTGTGGTGGAGCACGAAACTGAAAAATAACTAAAATTGAATATTTTAGCACACTTTCACTAAAAAGATGCTACTAAAACTAACTAAAACCTGCCACTTTAATTTTCAGCAAAAAGCTGTAATTGATATTCTGCAAAACATCCACTCCCTTATCTGTATACTCCTCATCAGTAACTGTTTGAAACTGATGATATGTTTTTTACGACGTCATAGCTATAAATTATGATGAACGGTAAATTCTATACTAAGCATTTTTTATAGGTTAAGCTTTGAAAATAAGAAATGACAATATCTCGTAAACCTGATGCACTAGGAAAAAACTAAAGACATTTTTGAAATCAGCGCAAAAAATCCTTCTAGAAAAGTTACATCTTTTCTCTGATTAAAATTTGCTGTTGACCAGTGTAATTTTATTGTCTTATGCAAAAAAGCGTTGTATTGGTAGAGTAAAGTAAAAATAATCATGTTCAGATTTATTTACTTTAAAAATACATATTAAGATTATGCGTAATAGTGCACCACTACGCATTTTTGTGCTATAAAATAGATTGTGCAACTGTGCATATCTTCAGATGACAAACCCGCTACACGAGGTCGTTCACGTGGAACTGCTCGTCGTAAGGTCGCCAAGAAAACTTTGTCGCGTCGAAAAAAGGCCGCTCAAGTTCGACAAGCGACCCCCATACCGGAGAGTCGCTCCAGTCTTGAGGAAGGTTGGTAACGAATGAAAACTAATTAATCGTACGAATCGTACTAGCATACACTCTTAGACCATGAAAAATCTTCTTTACACTCGCGGTATTACGCCAAAGCGTGTAACTAGTGGCGGGTCCATCTCCGCGGCTTAGCGCCTGGGCAACACAGCTCCGGAAAAACATCCCAACGGTGGCGAGCTATTGCCGACGCTGTGTCCGATTGACTGGCCCGGGACTTTAAACCCATGACCTTCCGCACCTATAGTGTCGTTTGACCGCTGTGTCATCGACCGGTTACTCTTAGACCACACGGAACACAAATACCATGTGTTCATTGCATTGTGTTCGTTTCCTCGACTCAGGAGGCTCCACGGAAGTCAATTGTTACGTCTCGCTAGAACACGAACTGCTCGCCACGGCTTCGATGCTTCTTCGGAGCGGTGTTGCTCAGGCGATAAGCCGCGAAGATGAGCCCCGCCACTCGTCATACCGAGAGTATAATGAAGAAGATTTGATCAGATGCCCACTCGACAGCTCAGATGGCCGAGTGGTATAGAGCGTCTGTCTCTTGAGCTGTAGACTCGGGTTTGATTACCAATGACTTTAACATTGGTATTCACAGCTGCCCTGCTTGACGCTCAGCATTAAAGGGACAGTGTGGAGAACAAGCCGGCAAGTTTACTTGTTGTGCCGTTGGGAAAGGCACTTAGCGGGATTCCCCCATCTTGGTGTGGTAGACAGATGGCCGGTAACTCCTAAGCGAGCTCATATAGCGCATTGATCGCTTTCTCGTGATAGGAGGATAAATATGCAACTAACTAACTAACTTGATTTTTTGGTCACATTAAGTGATTTATTGCATTTTTCAAACCTACCATTTGAAACAGGTTTTATGATAGTTAAATAAAATCTTGGCTAGGTGGTTGGGTCAGAGTAGGTTTGATTGATTTTTTTATGAATTAGGCCGGTAGGGTGTTTATACTGTTTAACTGTTTATGTATCGTGACACTTACCGACTATTTGGGTGACTGGATGACCATAACGTTTGTTTGCTGTCTCCCTGGCAATGATGAATCAATGTTATTTTTTTATTTTGTGTTCACAATGAACTGAAGTAAATCTTGTTGAAAGTGGTAAAGATTGGAATGGGCCTAGGCCTAAAGAAAAAAAGACGCCTATGCCTAGAGGATAAAAAAAAAAAAAATTGTGTACTGTTTAAACTCGCAGGGCTTTATCATTCTGATGATGTTGGTCGCCATTACCAACGAAACGTCAGTAATACACGTGATTAAATCTTAGTTGAAGTATTTTTGTAATGACTTGCCGAAAGAAGAAAGTAAACTGAATCTTGTAGTGTAGTAGTTGGAACGATCTAGTAATATTTTGTGTAGACCCAACTGAAGTTAGTCCGGCGAAAACCAGAAGAGTTTTGAGACCCAAGAAATCTGTAATCAAGGTAAGAAAAGCATTTAGTAAAAATATAGTAGAACTGAAATTAAATACTTCGTACAATATTGTGCAAATGAGTAAAACATTTTTTGTTTTTAGAAGAAAATAAAGCCTGCTGTAAATCTTCAAACTAAACGTTCTGACGTAGATCAGCTGGCATCATCAGCAGTGTACGCAAGGCTGTAAGTACGTTTTGTACTGCCTTGCTCCCACGTTGATAATGACAGCTAAATCTATATTGTCGAAACGTTTAGTTTAAAAATTTACAGCGGCTTTATTTTTCGTCCTTAAGCTGTTTTTGTCGCATATACTAGTATACACTGTACTTTAAGTTTTTTTTTGCTCAACCTTAGAAGCTGTGATGTTGGAACAGCACTATCTTAATAGCACATTTTTCTAACGTTTTATGATTTCCGTTTTCATCGTTGCTTTGGCAGTGATAGCGTGCATGAAATGCATTGTTATTTTCGCTAATTGTGAAAACTGCAGAAACGATGGTCATAGGTTCAATTACCTGGTAGGGCAGGACTGTTACCTGCTAGTTAGCGTTGGAAACGTTGTTGCGCTTGTAACGGTGTTTCCTCATGCAGTAATCGCAGACTTGTGACCCTCAGCGTCTGTGAGTTTGAAGAACATTCTCCAAGCTGGCTTTGTACAATGTACATAAGCTAGAAATATGTTAAGACCAGCTTGTTTTAGCCAAGAGTTTTTGCGCAGGCTGAAGTTGGCTACGAATTATCGGATGAAGATGTTGCGCCGAAACACGATGCGTCAGATGATCTTCCGACAAACGATCTTGCGTCAAGTAGTCGGTTAACAGGTTGGTACAAGCGAAATGATCCTTGTATTAATTTCTTGCAACTTGCAAATTATCGGCCAGCGGGCGCTGCAGTTAAAGACATCGCTATCGTTGCGAGAAGTCTGTGGTTCGATTCCGGACTGTTCAAATCGAACACAGTGTCGTCACCGCTGCGACGTTTCTTCTGAGCTGTGTTGCTCAGGCGTTAAACCGCGAAGATGAGCCCAGCTCCTCGTGACACGCTTCGGCGTAATACCGCGAGTATCATGAAGGTTTTTTGTTTCGGTTCACTTTTTAGAACACGAAGCTGATTTTCCGAAGTCCGAGTTGGTTATTGATGCTACTCCAGTTGTGAAAAAACGAAATCGCAAACGCACGAACAAGCAACAAGATGAAGAGGTACGAGGGGTTAATACCTTTGTCTGCACCATGAGAATCGAATTAATTTTGTTAGAAAGTATTAGGTTGTATGCTGCGGTGGGATTTGGCCAGTTTGCATCGGTTCTGTAGAACGGTTTCACGAAATTTTATTACATCAGCGAACCGGCCAGCATTACTGATCGTATTCATACCATTCGTAAAAACAAAAACGGCTGAAAATACAACTTTTTTAATAGAACGGCATGACCAAAAATTTGGAATTCTACCACTGGTTGGGTGTATTGTATTAATAACTGGTACGATAAAAAAATGACTGTGCAAACCCTACTGGAATGCAAAATATTCTGAGTTTTTTCCACGGTAGATCATGTGTGTATTGGGTAAGGCTATGGATTTGCACATTGCTAAGCCACTACTGTGCAAGATTCACGTTACGTACAACATACTAAAAGTTTAACGCGGTACAGTACACGCCTTACGATTCTATTCAGTCCTGAAATTACTGTGTTGAGTCACCAATTTCACAAGTCAGATGACCGAGTTAATAGAGCGTCTTCCTCTGGAGCTGTAGGTTCCGGGTCGATTCCGAGTCAGGCCAAACTGATGACTTTAAAAACTGGTGCGCAAAACTTTCCTGCTTGACGCTCAGCATTAAGCGGACAGTATGCAGAACAAGCCGGCAAGTTTACAACTTTTGCCGTTGGGAAAGGCACTTAGAGGGATTCCCCCATCTTGGTGTGGTAGACAGATGGCCGGCAGCTCCTAAACGAGCTCGTTATAGCGCTTTGATCGGTTTTTCGTGATAAGAGAATAAATACAAAAACTAAAAATCATGTTTTCCAACAACAGCTAGCAAAAGAAAGTCCACTGGACGGTCTACGATCGCGCTTGAACAAACGTTTGAAAGTTGTGGAAAAATTTTTTGATGTTAGTGATCTGCATGCAATGTAGATGGCTGGTGATAATTTGCATGAAGAAATCACTCTACCAACTTCACCCCTAGTTATATGTCTTAAATTGTGTGTTGTTGTAAATAAAGCGTAGCCAGAGAGAATTTTACGGAGCAAATTAAGCTAGACCAAAGACCTCAAATATTACGATATGTTTTAAGTGTATTTCAGGCTTTTAGGCAGCTCAGATGGCCGAGCTGTAAGAGCATTTGCCTCTTGAGCTGTAGACTCGGGTTTGATTCCGAGTCTGGTCAAATCAACAACTTTATTCACCGCTTCCTTGCTTGACGTTCGGCAATTAGGAATGGTGTGGAGAACAAGCCGGCAAGTTTACTTGTGTTTTGGGGAGAGACACTTAGCCGGATTCCCCCATCTTGGTGTGGTAGGCAAATGGCACGCAACTCTTAGGTTACTCGTTATAGCGCTGTGATTGCTTTCTCGTAATAGGAGAATAAATATGCAGTTGAATACAAAAAACTTTGCTAATTTTTTAAACTATCATGCCAATGCAGCTCAGTTTTAAAAATAGTGAAGCGCATGCAATTTGCAAAACGACTTAGTTGAGTATAGAACCCGTGAAAACAACTCCTTAGCCCAATGCACCAACCACTCTACCAACTCCCTACGCAAGTGTATTAGTATTTCCTTTAAAAAAGTTAGGAGTGCCCCGCACTGCCCCCATCCCAGACCGCGCTACTGGATGTATTTGCCTATTTCAGTCGAGATTTTTTTTAACTTACTAAAATACAGTCTAGGCAGTTTGAGAATACGGCGCATCTTGAATATCAAAGTCATCAGCAATTTTTAGCTTGTAGTTTTAGCTAACCCTAACATCACATTAGTCGTCGTAAATGTTGCGGGCGAAACTTCATGCACTAACATTTTTTAATCTGTATTATTCTTGCGGAATTACCCCTAAGTGTGCGACGAGTGGCGGGGCTCATCTCCGCGGCTTATCACCCGGGCAAATTATCTCGAAAAAACATCACAGCGGTGGCGAGCCGTTGGCGGCACTGTCCGATTTGACCGGCCCGGGAATTGAACCCCAGACCTACCGCACCGATAACGCTGCTTTTACGGCTGGTCAAGTTTTGTAGATGTATATTGGAATGCAGTAATATTATGGTATACTAAGAAATCACTTAAACTGTGCATTGCTTGGAATACCGGTCCCTAGGTGTAGTAGTCAATTATCTATCACCTTGAGCAAACGCTAACTCGTTAAGAACCACTGCGAAATTTGCATCCCGTAGTTTCAGCAGCATGCTGACTGCCGTAGCCTATTTGGTGTTCACTTACTGCCATTGTGGCAAAATTTTAACGATCGCTCAGCAATTTTGCTTTTGCTGCACTAATGACGCTTTGTTACTGGTGCTAGCTAATAGCTTGCTTGGCATGTACACTAAACTTTAATGATCATTTCAGTAATTGATAGAATGCACTGAAGTTAATTTTTTGAAATGTTTTTGACGAAATTTGTGATTTTCAGAGTAGGCGTAAAGTTATTACTGATAATTAATAACATGAACTTCAGCATAGATTATAGCCAGAGCCGTTAGCTCAGTTGTTAGCTCACACGCTATTGGTGCGGAAGGTCTGGAGTTCGATTCCCGGGCCGGTCAAATCGGCACAGTGTCGCCAACATCTCGCCACCGCTGCGAATATAGCTAGTGTAATCAAGATTTGATTTTGTTTGCAGTGATTTTACAAACGCTTCGGTAACAACTTATACCATCATCAGGGTAAATCTACTGATTCTAATGTAGTGCCTCTCTAGTTTTACCCTGATAATGTTTTAAAGTTTTCACCAAAACGTTCGTAAAATAATTGCAAATTTACTGGCGATAATTCTTTTATTAAAGTTGTGTTTCAAAAACCATTTTAATGCTCCTGCTATGAGCTTAGTCTCTTTGATATTGTGCTCAGAGCCATGGATAAAACGCACTTTCATTTTCTGTGTCGTTTTGTTGATGCAATTTTTTTCTTATAGCACCAGGATGGTAGTGATAATTTTGGCTTGGATGATGAAGAAAAATCTCTGCCTAAACGTCGAGGGAAAAAGGAGGCCCAGGAGAATGCTGCCCGCGATGAGAAGGATTCCACTCTAAAGCTGAGATCGACTAATATTGCTCGAATGGGAGAATACGTTGGTCAAGGTAAGTCATAGCAGAGATTCGAACTCGCAAGCATTTTTTTATCGGAGTTCACTAAAAATTTGCAAGCTGATTTCAAGTTCTTCATTTTTAAATTGGCAAGTTCAAGTTCAGTAATTTTTGCCAACTTGTGTCGGCTTTAGGCCAGGTTCAAGCAATTTTTGTCAAGTGTAGGATAAGTTCAAAACTCAATTAACATTTTTCAAGATCGAGTTCTTAATTTTTGTTTTGAGAATTCTACGTAAAAGACCGAGTTGAGCAAGCTGAAGTTCGTGACCATAAGTCTGAGAGAGCTTTTAAATTATTAAAGTTAAGGGGTTATCCGATCGATTAACAAGAGCATCGTGCAATAAAGATATGCTGTACATTCCTCTATGTACTGTAAATCAAATAGACTGCAGAGGTGTATCAAATATCAGGGAGTAAAAATTTGAAACTCCATTCCAAAAGAAATAAGGGAATCATCACACTAATCCTTTAAAAATCGGTACAAAAATTTTCTTCTATCGTTATATTAACTAACTATATAATTAACGAAAAAGGTATGTATTCTATAAAAGCAAATTAATTAGTGTTTCAGTTTTGAGAGCGCTAATTTTCCGTTTATCAGTCGCACTATCCCTAAAAATGAATTAAAAATATCTGATCGTCGATTATCTAACCCGACGCTGGGTGGCTGCTTGACTCGATGACCGTAAGGTCTTCCGCATCCTCCCCGTCGCCAAAATGTGTCTATTATTTTTGTGTCTATTTCTTTATTAAGTTTTTTGTTGTTTTTCGACGAAAATAAATATGCTGTTTGTCTGCTTAAAGCCTGGTCTACCCTACACCTATTTCAAGCGCTTAGGCTCGTAAGCTCACTTTTTGTGTCACTAACCCTAGTTTCTTTATTATCTTCGTTGGAGCAATCTTCTTACAACCAGAAATAATGAAGAGAAAAAACATTGAGCTTTACTTGTGCATTCCCTATCTTAGAGGGATAGACCAGTGGCCAGCAGCTCCTTAGCGAGCTCGTTGTAGAGCTTTGATCGCTTTCTCGTGATTGGAAGATAAGTAAATATCATGCGCCTAAATATGGTACACAAATGGAGCTGCTTAAGCGCTTAAAATGTTTGCAGTGTAGACGAGAATTAGTATTTCCAATGTGCATTACAAGGAAAGGTGATTATACAATCTAATGACGATGTTTTTTGACAGCTTTTAAAAAACTAGAAGCTGCTGTTTCTCCAGCTCGTTCTTCCCCGGTCATATCAGCTCCAACAGGTTCCATTCTCAATGATAACCCGGTATGTTTCGTAATAGCATCTTTGCTTGATTAGTTTAGAAATGCGAGTTGATTGTTTTACTCGTCTTTTACATTTTTTGCGTGTAAAAAGCGGCAGAGGCGATTTGCAGCTCAAAAAATCTAATCTTCATTATACTCGCGGTATTACGCGGAAGCGTATAACAAGTGGCGGGACCATCTTCGCGACTTAATGCCTGAGCAACACAGCTCCTAAAAAATATCACTGTGTCCGATTTGACCCGCCCGGTAATCGAACTCCAAACCTCCTGGACCGATGACAATGTCTTTGACCCGGCAATTTACAGCTATAAGACAAATTATGTCTTGCCTAGAGCATGTTTTACTACTGATGATCTCTGGATTGTGTTGAAATTTGTTATTTGCTAAGCAGGTAAAGAGCCCTGCACCCAGGAACGTATCTAGCAAAATATTTGGGGTTGGGGCAAGTAGACCAAGATTGCGAAATTTTGTAAGAATGCTTTAAGGTGTTTTTACACTTAATGCGATTTAAATTCGATTTGCTGACGTACGCAATTTGATCAAAGTTTCGACGTAAGCAGTGTTCGGAAATATCTTTCACACATTTCGAAACCAAACGATTTTGTTTTCTATCCGTTGTTTTACAAAGCATCGTACGATTTTTTTCTAGAATGCCGTATACTACAGTGACATAGCTCTGCGTCATATCCTCAACTGTTTTGTAACTTACGTCACTTTCGTACCGTACAAAAAATCGTATCGTATTCTGGTTCAACACACCTTTGAGCATGCTTCAGCTTAGGCTTCGTTAAACGCCTGTGGCTGCACCTGTAAATAATTTCTACCTTCCGGATTGAATAATTTTTAGATTCGTCAGAGTAGTCGTCGAGTGCGCAAACTTCATGCTGAAGATATTTCTCTTCCTCTGCAAGTTAGTCCCGATGATCATGAAAAAATTGGAGCAGTGGGAAGAGGGGTAGGTCTTCCTACTCGAATGGAAGAGGTTGGAGCTAGCATGAAACGTCGCTTACGGAAAAGAAAGTGAAATTTGTCCATCAATTTTTTGCTGTTCTCGTTCTTTTCTAGTACAATAGCTTACGAACGCATTGCTCACGTCTAATGTTTCGTTTGTGATTTATCTGATATTCTCTAATATAGGCTACTACAACACTATCAAAGCTCTGCTTCGTCGTTAGCAAACAATCATTAGGTAGGTTTTCGTTCACTATTGTATTGAGTAATCTACAGAAGAAGCATTGCCCGTAGGCTATTTATTTATTTCCTTGCATATTTAATCCTATCACGAGAAAACGATCAATGCGCTATAACAAGCTCGCTGGGGATTCGCCAGCCATCTGTCTACCACACCAAGATGGTGGAATCCCGTTGAGTGCCTCTCCCACTGGCACCAGTAAAATTGCCGACTTGTTTTCCACACTCCCTTTATTGCTAAGCGTCAAGCAGGGAAGCTGTGAATACCAATGTTGAAGGGATAAAGTCATTGGTTTGACTTGACTCGGAATGAAACCAGAGTCTACAGCTCCAAAGACGGACGCTCTTACGACTCGGCCATCTGAGCTGTTGCGGATCAGCAATCAGTTTTTTTGCAACCGCGCAGTTTTCAATCTGGGCAAAGATGGCGCTTCTAGGTAGTGTTGGTTTGTCATCAAAAGCGCAGAAAACTTGTGCAAATGTTTACAGGTAGGGTTGAGCGCGAACCAATTTAGTTCACCAAAACTGGAATGAAAAGAAGGAAAATGCATAAAACAACCGTTGTTTCGTTTGGTGATAGCCAAACCCGAGACGTTAACTTGGAAGATTCAAATTCAGTTGCTTGTATTTCAGTCCACAAAAACTGTTTAACTGAACATAAATCTCGCTGCATTATCTATTAGGGTGGAGTGAAAAAAATTTTTTTGGAAATCGAAAAAAGTGTAGTTCTCAAGTCCTGGCAAATGGTCTAAAACTTACTGAAAATTTGTGTTTGGGGGGTTGCCACTATTTTTCAGCCGGCTGCCCCCCAAAATGTTATCGCGACTGATGACGCAGGGGGTAATTCACATATCTCGGTAACCGCTGGTCGGGAAGTAATGATATATAGCTCAAAATCTGCGAAAATACCATGTCTCTACCTGTGCTAAGAAGAAAGTTTTCTCTATTTTCAACAAAAAAAAGTTACAGCCGAAACAAAAATTGCGACCACTTCTGGTAAATTTTTTGGAAAATTCACCCACGAGTAATTGTGTAAGAAGCACAGTCGTTTAATTTTGCCTGTAAAACTGATTCCTCTCATATAACTAACACTGTTTGTGATTTGATGCACATCAATAAATGGACGGATGGTAACTTTCACTCTTACTGAGTCTGAAACAGGATGAGTAGGCTAGTAACAATAATTGCCTCAAATTAACAAGGGCATCACCAGCCAATTTCAACAATGTTTTTGTGAGAATACAATTTTTCTATGATTTCGAACCACTTCGATTCAACAACAATTCTCACGCCTTAAGGTGTGTTTACACAGAATGTGATGCGACTTTTCGTACGTAAGGTGACGTAGACCACGAAACAGTTGAAAGTTATGACGAAAAACTACGTCACTTTGCACGGCATTTTAGAAAACAATATCGTAAGCAAGGTGCTTTAAAAAATAACCGATTAAAAGCAAAACTGTTGGGGTATGTGGAAGATATTTCCACCAACTTTTTACGTCAAAAAATGGATAAAATTTCGTACGACAACAAATCGAATTAAAATCGCATTTAGTGCAAACAGACCTTCAGCCACGCATAAATCAAAAATGTGCGAACAAAATGCAATATATTTGGTGAGGGACTGATTAGGGGCAAAAGAACAAAATTTACCGTACAAATTGTTCGAAAAGCGCTGAAATGCCCATTACAGTTTGCAAAATTTCTGAGGCAACATGCCCCCGGATCCCCCTAGAATCATTTTTGTTTTCCTATTTGCTTCATATTTAACTTTGCCAGAAAAAAAAACGCTTCAAAAATGTCAAAGTTTGGTGCTAAAAAGTTTTGAATATACCTTCCTCACACGTACACGTTTTCTAAAAAGGGCTTATTTACGCTCTTTTTCGGGTTTAACGTCTTTGCATTCAGTTAACATTCAACCTAATTCAAAACTGCATAAAATAAACTGGTTGTTGTTGTTCTTGTTGTTCCCCACCAAAATTTTCTGGATCCGCCCCTGGAAGCAACCCCCCAAACACGAATTTTCAACAAGTTTTAAACCCTTTGCCAGGATTTGAGAAAAACACTTTTTTCAATTTCCAAAAAAATGTTTTTTTTCATTCCTACGTCACCTACGGTCTGAATATTTAGTTTTGCGGATTTCCTTGCAATCCGCAAAATTAAAACATCCAGACCAAACACATGCAACGTGAAAAAAATTTAATCCCATTTTTCCCAACTGCACTGCTGAGTGCTGCAGCTGCAGGTGTTTGGGAAGGCAGGAGTTGAAGTGTCGTCGATGGTGTGGTTGTGCATACCAACTAGGAGTGTTAGCCTGACGGTTGGGGATCTAGGGGGTACCATTGTAAGCTCATTTTGCAGTCTCCTTCAAGCTGTTGAATTTTCTGTTCATCATAGCTAGACTAGGTCTAGTTTAGTCGAAATTAAAAAAAAACTCAGTTTTGTGGGTAGAATAACTTTTGTAGTTTATTGGTTTAGTCTAGGCCAGCGGCTCTTAATTGGGGGTGCAAGAAGAAACTTCTGGGGATGCGAGAAGAACTTGCCAATTTTACCGCTGATAAACGGTATAGTTGATTCTCCTTAGCTGTGTGTTTGTGAGATCTGAAACAGGAAATGTGTCTGTGTGCGATTGGGCCATGCCCCCCCTTTTGACTCTGCTTTTTAGTAAAAAGAACAAAATCAATGGTGCCAAGTGACCAAGGCTCTAACCTCGAAAGAACTGTAGGCCTACCGGGTATCATTTTGCTAAACTCGAAAAATATTTTTTTTGAACTCATACTTGAACTTGCATAAAACTGTTCGGGTTCAAGTTCATTAGAAAGATATTTAAATTCCTGAAAAGAAATAAAAGATCACTGCGAAATATAGTTTGTTGTTCAGGTAGCCACAATCTGTAAATTAAAGTTATCATTGCGACCTGTAAAGTCTGGGGCTGCAAACTCAAACTTGAACTCGATCATTTTTGCCGAACTCGAACTTGAACTTGAAAAATATAATTCTTTGAACTTGAACTTAAATTTGCAAATATCTCTTGAACTTGAATTCGATCTTGAACTCGGTTAAACAGTAAAAATCAATCGAGTTCGCAGCCCTGCAAGTGACTGAAATATGCCAGACTCTATTGATGGTTTCTTTAGCTTATGGCCAGGGGCAGATACAGAAGGGTAGGATGAGGAGCATGCATCCTCCCACCAGCCATTTTCATAAATGCTATTGATGTATAACCGGTACAATTTTTCTGTAATATCAAACCTTTTCGATAGCAATAAGCCTTCGCCTTAAGTACGCATAATCAAAAATGTGTGAACAAATGCATCATATTTGGCAAAGCACTTAAAATTAGGGTCAAAAAATTTAAACAAAATTTGCCTGAAAATTATTCAAAAAGCACTAAAATAGCCATTACAGCATGTGAATTTTCAAAATTTTTCTGGGGTAGCATGCCCCCGGATCCTCCTAGAGCTTTTCTTGTTTCTCAATTTGCTTCAAATTTGATTTGCCGAAAAGAAAATATGCCTAACAACAAATATTGAAATTATGGCTCCCCCCCGTCCCCCCCTTTTAAAATTTCTCACTACGCCACTGTCTGTACAGAAACAGCTCGTGAGTGAAGTACTGTTCAAGAGGTGCGAGAATGATTTTTCCTTGCGGAAGGGGTGCGGGCTTTAAAACAAATTGGGGACCACTGGTCTAGGCATAACTTACTATGTGCAGTGAACACTTTTTTGGTGTATAGACTGCATTTTGCTCTAAAATATATGTATAGATAACGTGTGTAGGCTACCAATTAATTACATAAGTGGAAGGCTATCAGCATTGGCATCGACTTACCTGCTTGCTGGTAGTCTACTCTTAGAACATTTGGAGGTTTTGTGCAAGCACAAGCAAAGTACCAAAACCACAAAAAATTTGCAACACTGTGCTGCTTACCCCGACTAATCAAACAATACGCATTCACTTGCGCTCTTGGTTTCTTATTTCTTCTTACTCCTGATTACATCATCAAGCACTTTTGTCAACTGAAGACCCTCAAGCCTTGACTATCAATACAAAACAGATTTTTTGGTTTGCGAATTTTTGTACCAAAGCATTTAAGATATTCTCCTGCTTCTTTGGAAGTTTGGCTCTTTTGTTGTAGCAATTTTTTGCTTACTGGTATGCAATGTTTGTTTTGTATAAATGTGCATCTGCGCAGCACATTAAATCTCAATCTTGCCTGGTTGACTTCTAATAATGTTAACATTTGCTGACATCTGGTTATTGTATGTGCCAAGGGAATGTGTTAAATATGGATTAGGTGTAATGTTTTGGTGCTCTTCATTTTTAAGCTTCGTAACATTGCAGTGGATGGTTTACTTTGAAGTGACTGGTGGGAATTCCCAAATGAGTTATCGCGAAAGCCGGACATGCATTGTGTTTTGCACTGGTAAAACCAGAGACTTTATGCCTCATCGTAAAAGTATGCCATCCACTGTAATGTGATGCGACTTAAAAATGAAGAGCTCTTATGATTTGTATCAACTATTGTAATTTTTCAGTGTTATGCTCTGTATCAAACAACAATATTGCAACTGAACGTATTGCGCTATTGCAACGTCTATACTCAATACTCATGGCCAACCCAGAGATATGATATCCATAACTCTACTTGTGCCCACAACCTCATCGAATTTTCGATCATATAGTTTTAGATATCCCGTGGCCAATCCACAACTTTCTCCAATGATTTGTTCTCAAAAACTTTTTTTCTGATGTGCTCAAGCAGTTGGTTTGTTAGAACTGTGCGTTATTTTAGTGATAGCAACGAGAAAAATAATTATTGCATCTTGTACTTATGTGCAGTGTAGTAGTAGCTAATGCCAAAATTATTTTTTTAAGTTATTTTCTGTGGCTAACATTTGCAGACTGTGTTACATCTTTAGTATTTTAGTTTGTGCTCAAATAGCTGCTAATTGTATCTTGGCAATATTACCCACTTAAACGTAATAATTCATTTTTGAATGACAGGGTATTGTTGTTAGGAACAATATTTAGGTGTTATTATTTATCGCTTTGAAACAAATTTGTAAAAATGGTGAAAAAGAAAGGAAAAGATCGTCAAGATAAGTATTATTATCTTGCCAAAGAAACTGGTTACAGAGCCAGATCTGCTTTTAAGCTGCTTCAACTGAACAAAAAATACAACTTTCTGCAATCATCTCAAGTCTTGGTAGATCTTTGTGCTGCCCCTGGTGGTTGGTTACAAGTTGCGTCGGAGCATATGCCCATGTCCAGCATAATTGTCGGAGTAGATCTTGTACCAATTCGTCCTATTCCCAGGTGTATTACATTTCAAGACGACATTACGAAAGAAAGCTGTTACAACCAAATAAAGCAAGAACTTCATCAGTGGAAGGCAGATTGTTTTTTACATGACGGTGCTCCAAACATTGGTAAAAGTTGGATACAAGACGCTTTTTCACAATCGGTTCTCACTCTCCATGCTTTGAAACTTGCATCTGACTTCTTGCGTAAAGGTGGCTGGTTTATAACGAAATTGTTTCGATCCAAAGATTACCAGTCGTTGATGTGGGTTTTTGGTCAGTTGTTTAAGAAAGTCCATGCCACGAAGCCTCAAGCTTCTCGAAATGAATCAGCTGAAATGTTTGTGGTTTGCGAGGGTTACAAATGCCCTGATAAAATTGACAGAAAGTTTTTTGATGCTCGAGCTGTTTTTGAAGATGTTGAAAATGATCAGAAAAAAGTACGACTGGCAGATTTCAAACTGAAGAAAAAGAAAAAAGCTGTGGGTTATGATGACAACAAAGGACTTTTGTTTAAAACAGTAAAAGTTTCTCAGTATTTGCAGAGTGAAACACCTTTGAAAATTTTAAGCGAAAGTAATGTTTTGGAATTTGATGATGAAGATGCAAAAAACGACCCACTTGTTAATAAAGATATACTAGAAATGGTGAACGATCTTAAAAGCTTGAGTAGAAGAGACATTAAAAAATTGTTAAAATGGCATGAAAAATATCAAATAAGATTATCTCGCAGTCAAAAGAAAAAGAAAGAGGAAAAAGCTTCGGATGAAGAACCGGAAGACAGTGATGCTGAAATCGATCGACAACTTGAGGAAATCAAGGAAGGAGAAGCAAAATTGTTAAAGAAAAAGAAAAGAGATGTTCTCAAAGAACGGAAAAAGTTGCGGGAAAGAATGAGTCATTTAGGACAGTCTTCAATATCCAATGTTGATATGTCGCTGTTTGATTTGAACACGATCAAGTCTGTTCAAGACTTACATGAAGTTGCTAATGCTAATGTTGATGAAACTCTAATGAATTTATCGGATGATGAAGACGCAGCTGAGTATGATGAATTTGATGTTGATCCCTTATCAAACGATGAGGAAGAAGATGATGATGACTTACCAAACCCCATGGATGATTACAATGAATTCTTGAATGCAAGCGATGAAGAGGATAGGGAGGACACGGATCATCCGTTGATAACAGATTTGGGTGAAAAAACTGATAAAAGTCTATGGTTCAACAAAGACATCTTTAAAAAGATTGATGAAGGTTCGGATAAAATGGTTGAAATTAAGCAAGCCCAAAAATTTTATGAAACAGTAAAGAAAAAAACTGAAGAAGAAAAGAAAAAGAAAAAAGCCAGTCAACAAGAAGAAAAGCCAGAAAAGCAAAAAGAATATTACAGTTCTGGTTCTGAAAGCTCGGAGTCTGATAGCGACTTTGAACTTGATGAGAATGTAATAGATCAAGATGAAAACAAAACTTTTTCCGGCACTAACATCGAAAAACGTAAGCTCACTGCTGATGAGCTGGCATTAGGAACTGCGATCGCGACTTCCAAAAAGAAAAAGCGAGATATAATTGATGCTTCTTTCAACCGAAATACATTTAACGATGAAAATCTTCCCGAATGGTTTGTTGAAGATGAAAGGAAAGTAAACGTGTACCATCACGTTCTTGAAAACCACGTCTCGAAAGCTGATTTAAAATACTACATGGCTAAAGATATGGGTATAAATGTTAGAACCATTAAGAAGGTTGCAGAGGCGAAAGCTCGGAAAAAGAAAAGACTTCAAAAAAAACGAGAGAAAGCGAGAAAACAGGCTGAGAATGTAACTGATTCTGAAAACATGACTAATGCCGAAAAGGCTTCTCAGATTAAATCAATTTACAAAAAGGCTGGATTGTTACATAAAAAGAAAGAAAATAAGGCGTATGTTTTTGCTAAACCAGGAACTGGCAAAAAGGTTTCAAGACCTAAAGGAATCAAAGGGAAGTTTGCGGTTGTCGATAAACGAATGAAAAAAGATAAACGGTCGATGCTAAAAGGCGATAAAAAAATGAAGAAAAAATTGCGCAAAGGAAGAAAGTAAACTATTGCTTGTGCTATACTTAAAACGTAACCAGCAACAAATATATCGTCTGCAGATATTTTACAATCATGTCATGCTTAGATTCATTCTCCTACGTTCTGGACTTGCTAAAGTCGTTTTACTTGTGATTTATTTGAAAAATTACAAACTGGTTTGTGACACTAATGCTGCAACGATAAAATCTTCCATTAAATTTTTGTTCGAATGATAAAGACAAAAACTTGATGGGGCGTAGAAATAGAGTCACAGTAATTCTTAAAACTTGACGTTTCGACAATATAGATGAAGCTGTCATCATCAGCAGTGTAAGCAAAGCAGTACAAACCTGACTGCTGATGGTGACACCTGAGTTTATGTTGTTGAAACGTCCAGTTTCATGAACTGCGTAGCCAAGGGTAGAAACCTAGACCGAAACCTGGAAACCCAGTTTTAGAAAAAGTTTTTGAAACCCAAACTAAAACTAAAACCTGTTAAACCACATTTTTAAAAACCTATACTTGAACCAAAATCGTTTTTTCTTGAAAGGTCAAAACCGTAACTGAATCTAAAACTTTTTCATAATTTTCTAAGGTTTTGGGTTTTACAAATTTTCTTCACCATCATTAACAGCACCGCTTTTATAATGCTGATCGTCAAATATAGCGGCTTTGAGAACTAATTTTTGAGTCTTTGGTTACATCTTCTGAAGCAATACTCAGTTGGTCATATGAGCTGCTACTTATCATTGTAATAAAGCAAATGCGCCAAGAAGTAGAGCGTCCTTAAATCATGTGTATTCAAAGTAAAACAGCTTTCTTGGATTAAACTTAAATAAAACCCAAAAACCGAATCCGTGCGTAAGCAAAACTGGAACCTATTTTTCAACAGCCGTAAAACAAAACTGAAACCTCACATCTGCTTTTCATCACACCGACGCCAAATAGCTTCCACCCTGGTTTCCACCCTTGTGCGTAGCTTTATTTTTCCTCCTTGAGTCATAAATCGTTCCATATATATTGTATTCCGAAGAGAAACATAGTAACGTAACGAAATTCGTAATGAGTGTGATTGCGTTTAAATCCTTTAACTGAAAGAAATTATGCAATTAAGTTGGGTCAGATAATCTGTTACATTGATATATTAATGTGCTGCCAAGATGCAATAAAATTAGTCAAATCACCTCGAAGAAACACTTGCTGTATATCTCTTGCATTATGTTTCAGTGCGCTCAAGTATCACAGTGTGCGTTTCCATTGTTTGCTTGGATAACCGTTTTCTGATTTATAGGCTGATTTTACTGATTTGGATTATAGTGATTCTGTTTTTTGTTAATATTGTAGAACTTTAAGTTATTCACCTTTTGTAGTTGTGAATGCCGAACGCATTTTCTGTAGGTAAACAATTTTTGGAAATCCTCTTGAAAACCCTATCAATTTTTTGCATTTTCAAATTATTGATATTGAATTTCTATGAAAATTTGAATAATTTTTCGGATGAGTGGAAGGTTGATTATCAAAGTAAAATTTTTGTCCCACTTTTGCTCGTCTAAACCACCATAGGACCTGTTTATTGTTGAAAGAAATTTTGTCCTACGTCCAGACTTGTTATAACTTCAGTTATTGAGTAATTAACTCGTGTTGTTTAATGGCGATAAAAACAATGGTGGAAACTTGGTTTTGTGTAATTTAACTTTAACCATTTTAATTATTTCTTCAGATTCAGAATGAGTTCTCAGTTGGAAAGCATTAGTGTTAAGAGATTGATTGAAATGCTAATGGAGTGGTCCAGGAGAAACACACCTATCATTTTTCAGAATAGTTTATGGTAGCTACTGGTGAGTGAAGTTTGATAGCCTTATTTTGGACTGCAATGCAGCAATTGCAGCATGTTCAGGGCGTGGGTTTGATTTTAGGGTTAATATTGAACAGACCAGCTTGAGGATGGTACCAGTACCTTTCTATATACAATTTCTTAGTGTTAGATAGTGATGGAGTTCTATAGGCACATTTATCAAAGTCTCGTTCTTGGTTTCAAACTTGAACTACAAGTCTCGATATCAAGTCTCGTACTCGTGAAATCATAGTCTCGAAATATGAGAAGTCTCGAGACTCAAAATTTTTGATTAGCGTAGGACTAGAAAGTTTTGACTTAATCATACGATGTGAGCAATGCTATTTAAAAATTGATTGACAACAATTTTCAAATATGTTTCTCACTATCTCACTTGAAATGTTTTAAGCTGAGATTGTGAAAGAAAGTTTTTTATTAAAATCTCTATTTCTTTGGATTCTAGGTGGGAAATAGTTGAGGTTTAAAAAAATTCGGGTAGAGTAATGGGAGAGAACTGCTTGACGTTTTTCTTCAAAGTTTCAACCATCTGCTACTATTCCCTTCTTCATTTACTTTTGAAGATTTGATGTAAAGCAGTCTGGAGAGAATGATGGCGCCCTCACGATGTCTGATGTTTGTCTTCGTTAGTGGTGTTAATTGCAGACGTGTCTGCTTTTTTCCTTCGTTTTGTCAATGCTTTGTTTCTCGTTTAGATTCCTTGCAGATGGAATGAGCTTGAAATGGCAGCACGGCAGTGAAATGGGTTTTTGTCAAGGGAAGTTAATCAGGCAGACTCCGGGTGATTGTTGTGTCTCATATCAGAGAACAGATCAACTGTAGTAAGCTACAGTTAAAATTACTGACTCAGAATGCTGAACTTCTTTCTTCGAAAATCAAGACTTTTTAGTGAAACATCTTAGCGGTAACACAGTAGAGTAAGTGAAGATTTAAGTAGCCAAATCCTCATTCTCGTTATTATTACCCCGAAGCATGGAACGGATGACGGGGACTGTCTCCGCGGCTTAGCGCCTGGGCAACACCACTTTGGAAAACTTCGTGGCCGTGGTGAGCCGTTGGCGACACTGTGTCCGACTCGACCTAGCCCGGGAATTGTTCACCGGATATTGGCGATAAAATCGGTAGGACGCGAAGTTTTTTTGGGGGGCGGTGAGAGGCGCTTTTTAGGTGAAAAAAGCCATGGAAAGTGGTAGGCGTTATTACACGAAAAAGTTTTTTTTCTAAAAACTTAGGGCGTCGGTTTCGATCAAATTCACCTAGTTTCGATCTATGTCTCGAAAAATTGTTTGAGTCTCGGGTCTTGGGCTCGAATTTTTTGTGAAGTCTCGATCTCGACAATTAAGACTTAACTCCATCACCTGTGGTAGGCCTAGTCGAACGTTATAACGTATTAACAGTCCTATTAGTATAGCGCAGGGGTGGGAAACCTGCGGCCCGCTTAAGTTTTGAATGTGGCCCGCGTCAGAATTTCAATTGTTAAGTGTAGGCCTACAACAAAATGGTGGAATATAAAACATTAAGATTTATAAACCGCGTGACATTCAACTACATGCTATATTTGTAGCATACAAAACGCGCAAAAGTCTCTGATTTTACGGTAAAAAACAGCTCAGCATGAATGTTGTTAAATTTGCGTTGAAATATTGTGCCTTTTTGAAGCGAAATTTAACAATTAAAAGTAAATGTGGCTCGCTGAAAATGTTATGCAATCAATGTGGCCCGTTGTGCTTTACCGGTTCCCCACCCCACCCCTGGTATAGCGTGAAGCAATTAAGTAGAGACCTGAGCAAAGTTTGCATTTGATATGTTACGAAACATTCAGTTTTTGTCAATAGACTATTAGATATCATATGTAAAGGGTGTGTTAGCTGTTGCTTTAATCAGACTTAAACGTGTAAGAAGATGATGTTGCAGTTTGACGCTTGCTGATGATACTCTCACTTCTTTAAATTGAAATTCTAAGCTTAGCGTCACCTTTAAAGATTTTCCCACATTTGTTCATACTCTACTAGCTAAAGCGACTAATCTGGCCTTCCAGTTTTAGTAACGAACGGTACTTGTAATTTGTCCAGTTAATAATTTGGAATTGAATGGCTGACACTCGATTAATTGCTGCTAATGTTTGACCATTTCTACAGAACAGTTGAGTATTGTAAGACAGTTCTTGCATAACCTGTGCTGCTGTGCGCTGCACAGCATTTAGATAAACAGAATGACTGTCGATGCTGTTTGCGTACTTAACGGTAACGACTGTGTAAGCGGGACAATATATTTTCACCAATGCTGTGACGATGTGCCTTGCTGCATTTCTGGAATAATAGAAGGGCTTTCTCATGGAAAACATGGTTTTCACATTCATCAATTTGGTGACCTCACAAACGGTTGTTCAAGCACTGGTCCTCATTTTAATCCCATGGGTGTGGAACACGGGGGACCGCAAGATTGTCCATGTAACAGGCATAATGGGGACTTGGGTAACGTTATCGCCGACTGTTGTGGTGTTGCCGAGTTTGAATTTGAAGATGACTTAGTCACTTTGACAGGTCCTAATTCAGTTATTGGGCGAGCTGTAGTAGTGCATGCGAAAAAAGACGATTTAGGACGTGGTACAAACGCTGAAAGTAAGTTAACTGGGAATGCTGGAGCGCGTATTGCGTGTGGAGTGATCGGATTCATGAAGCCAGGTTGACAACTCGTATCAAGTAGGCCTACTCTTATCGCTATGTTTAAAATACTTCGATAATGTAGAATAATGGCCGTCTCGTGCCAAATTATCATGTGCTGCTGATATACGGGTATATCCCCTTAATTCAATCAGTTCAGCTTTCGAACAGTTGTTTTCGCTCTTATTTAAGTTAACTATGGTTTTTTTATTATTCAAATGCATTTGCAATGGCGATGCGTTATTTCGGCTCCTACTAAGCGTGAATGTGAGTTATTCACGAGCGATTTAGTTGATTACATCGTTGATATTCCTGCTGAAGCAAAAATGCTAACGTTGTTGAACAATTTTGTCATTTCTTTTGTGTTTTGCGGAAAGAAGTGACCACCAGGGCCGGATTAAGTGGGGGAAGAGCTACCAGCCCCGGAACCCCCCGGCAAATTGCGTCCTTTAAAAAAAGATCTTCTGCTAACGTGAAAGCCAGTACAGCTCTGGTGGGAACCGCGATCCTAAACCTAGCTAAGTTTGCCTCTTTGAAAATATGCTTCCAGCAATTTTCGTTTCAAAAAACTATCGAACTACTGGGTAGTAAGCCCAGACACTGACACTTTTTTAAAGTTGTCGCAACTCGACGCCAAACTACTTGGGAGACGAGCCTACACTGCTGTAACGTTAACTGTCTATCTAGGCCTACTCATCTTCAAGCTTTTTTCTTGTCCGAAATTAAGATATTGTTTAGTGCCACAATTTTGGCATCCCTTGGAGGTGCGACGTAGGGCAAGGGCTTGGACTAATTTAGGTTTTCACGAAGAATGTCGAGAAGATTTTTGTAGGAATTGGAGTGAAATTCAGCATAGCATTTGGATTAACATTGCATTAATATGGTGATGGAAGCTGTTTGTGTAATGCAAGGCGAAGAAGATGAGAACAGCAGCGTCTATTTTTTGCTACAAGACGAGAGACATCCATGCATTATCAGTGGAAGAATCAGTTAGCCATCGCTGAGTAAACACGGTCTAATCGTTCATGAATTGGGGGACCACACCCCCAAGAAGTTAATCATGGGGCCCCAACAGACTGCCCTAGAAATCGACATTACGGAGATCTGGGTAACATAGTAGCTGATGCAACAGCGAAAATCTACATTATGGATATCCTGTTTTTTTAGTAGGTCCTGATTCAGTGATAGGACGTGCGCTGGTGGTTCACGTAGACCCAGATGACCTTGGAAGAGGTTTTAACGCAGTAAGCAAAGAGACTGGAAACACAGGAGGTCACTTGGCTTGCGGGTAATCGGAATTACAAAAGCACCCAAGAACAAGTTAACTGCTGCGAAAGAACGACACCGACAGTTCGCATGGCTTGCGGGTAATTGATATCCTATCACGAGAAAAAGACGGAGGCGCTATGCATAGGACGAATTCAGACTCGCTGAGGAGTAGGGATGTCCATTTCAGAATAATTACGTATTCTAGAATAATTCCGAACCTTTTTTGAATCCTAAATCTATAACCTACTATTTTGATATCAGTTCTGCACGCAACCGCTCGGCTTCTGCGAAACGAAAAAAATCAACCATTTCTTTTCAATGAATTTAAGGCCAGCACAAGGATTACAGCACTATAAATTCGAAGCGTAGATACACGTAGTGGCGTAGTCATGGGGCTAACAGCGGGCATGCCCCTCTTCAATTTCAGGAACACATGAAAAATACGGCTGCAGCATGTATACAAGTGGTGCATACTACACTCATGGCCTCCCACAAGCTTTTTACGGCCTCCGACGAATACTGCATGATCACACACACACACACGTGGCCGAATGCGCACTTGCGTTTATGCGCAACGTCTGAGAAGATTTATCACGCGCAATTTTTCTTCACAATTAAACCCAATCCTAAAAACGGAACCGGTTCCGTAGGATTCGATATTCTGAAATGGACAATCCCTACCTAGGAGTTGCCCTCGTTTCCAAGTCTTCCGATTGAATTTTGCTTCTGATTTCTTCCACTTGCTGCTTGCTAGATTCCTCCAAGCAGAGATAATTGTCGTGAAGCATCTTATCTAAGGACGCAACAACGAGGCTTGGGTAGGAGTTGAACCATCAACCTTGCGATCATGGCCGTCATAAAAACGACGCTCCGAACCACTCGGCCACGCTGCCTACAAAGATATAATTGGAATTACAAAAGCACCCCAGGAACAATGCTGACTGCTGCGAAAGAGCGACACCGCTAAACGTAAAGCTGCAAGTAATCTTTGATCCACTGCATTTCTTTTGGAAAAATACGGCTTTTCACCGACACGTAACTGCTGCTATGCAAATTAGGCTGTATTTATATCAGGTTGCCGCAATATTCGCTATACAATACATAAAACAAAAATACGAAAAAAAATTTGGCGCTTGCATAAATCCAATTTAATAGAATGCAAAGAAAGCGGCCAAGCAATAATTTCGAAATGCAAATAATTTGATCTAATGTGATATAAGCCGCATTGAAGAGTGCTTGTGATTCCGCAACATAGGCTAAGGTAGAAGAAAACGGGTAGTTGGAGGTTAAGTGGCAACTTCTGGTTTTAAAAGTTGGAAAATACGGCTTATTTCATGGGAATTAACAAAGCCCAAATAATTTTGGGTGCATCAACGTAAAATAAGCAGTAATAGCAATATTAAAACATGGCTATTGAAACACCTTTGGCTAATAGTATGGTACCACGAATTAACAAACAACTAATACATGTGCAACTTTTCGCACAAATAATTCGGCGAATAAAGATTTGTATCAGGGTTGGCATGATACTGAAAACTTCAAAGCTCACAAAATGTCTTGAGTACAAAAAGTTGTCTACTAGTACACTATTGTAATTTTAAATTAATGCAAGTTGAGTGATAATTTTTTATTGATCAACACTGTCGCGCTAGAATTAAATCGAATTTGCATTTTGATTTCTACTTTATTAGAGTGTTTTAAATTATATTTACACAGCGAATATTCGTGGATATGTGCCTTTAATCACAGTTGTTCCGTATACTTATAGTGAACTTTTTCGATGCAAAAATATGCAACAAAACTTTTGTTTTTATTTGAGTGGTGCCTTGGATTATAAAAAAAATGCGAATGCAATAATTTCATATTAGCTAAATCGTTAACAACCTAATTGCTTTCGCCAGTTGTCAACCATTTTCATGTTAACACCACTACCACCACACACTATCACTGCAACTTTTTTAACATTGGGTAGCTTCAGGTTCTTGAGCATTCCGTTATATAAAACTGCTAACGATGCTGCACAGGATGGTTCAACCAAAAATTTTTCGTCATCTGCAAAAAAAATAGATTGCAGAGTGTACTCCTTATCGTTATAATGTAGTAGCTAGCAATGAACGAGCAAAAATAACACTTCGGAATACTGTATACGGTGCAAGGAACAAAAATAGTATAAGGTAAAATAAAGGCGCAATAGTGTAACTAAACATTTCGACAACATAGACGTTCAGTATCACGAATTACTCAAGCAAAAGTAACACAGTTTTAGCAGTCACTACTTGTCATACACATTTTGAAACTATTTTATCAAGCTTTTATGATCTATGCACCAGCAAAATCGAACTTAAAACTTACCCAAAAACTTTGACAATGCATCCACAGCATCTTTATCAGTTACAACCATAGATATCACTTTGTGTTTTCGCGCTGCATCCAAAGCACCTTGAGCAACTGTTTTGGCTCCAAGCGTTTTTGCAATGCTAAAAACACTTGCTTAGCTGTTCATAAATAAAAGAAACAACGTGGAAGGGATAATGCAATTTAGCTTCACCAATTTTGATGTGCCAAGAGAACATTATACTTTCACATTGTTCAATTTTAGAGGCAAAAATTGTCATGAAATTGAATGCTTTAGCTACTTGACACCTTAAATGATTCAAGGAAAAAACGATCACCCAATTGTGAAATGTTAGTGTAGAGTGTTATACCCTAGTAATTCCATTGGCTTAACCAATAACTAAGATTGTGTAGTAGTGTTCATTAATTAAAGTCAAAGATCAAGTTTTAAAACGCAATTTGAAGCATAAATAAAAGCTTTAAATTGCAGAAAAAAGTTGGTGAACTAAATACTGTAATTTAATACAAGTTAAAGTAAAAATTCTGCTTCTAGACTTCCCTGCAAGCGTGTTCACTGTTCAGGCATGTCAAATAAGAAATACAACAATAAATAGATAAACCATTTTATACGTGAACTTACCTGGATATTTCAGGTAGGGTTACTAGCTTGTCAGCTTTTATTGCTTGGGATAAACTGTCTGCGCCAATAGTTTCCACAGCAACAACAACTACATCATTCCATCCTTTTTCTTTCAAGCCTTGTACAATGCCACACAATAGTCCACCTCCACCAACTGAGCAAATAACTACATCAGGTTTTTCCTCCAATTCTTGAATTACACTTGAATGACCAGTCCATATGTCTGGATCATCAAAAGGAGATACATAAACATTGTTAGGCTGTTTGGCAAACTCCTTAGCTTTCTCATTTGCTTCATCCCATGCAGCTCCAAAAACAGTCACATCTGCACCTTCTTCTCGAAGTCGTTCACCAACAAAACTTGGTGTCGATTCAGGAATATAAAGAGAAAGAGGAATGTTTAGCCTTTTGCTGGCATATGCAACAGCCAGACCTGCATTGCCCCCAGAAGAGCAAACAAATCTTTTGCAACCACTTGCTGCTCGTTTTTGGCATAGATAACCCATCCCTCTTATTTTATATGATCCAGAAGGTTGGATATTGTCAAGTTTAAGATAAACATCAAATCCTGATATTTTACTTATTGCATGACTGTATCGATAAGGGGTATTAATATGAAATGGCTCATTCATATTTAAACCAGCTTTAACAGGTATGCTTATCAGTTACACAAGACTCTTAAGAAGTTCTGAAATTCTGATTAGTATTCATCATGTATACGGTACTTCTGTAATTCATCACACGTTTTCGTACACCAACATCGATTGCTTTTAACGCCACTGCAGTTGGCCCATTTCAGTTTTTATAGGCCTAGTTCATTTTTCACCTAGCTATCTTACCCTGGACAGTCATGTCCATTGGGCTGTGCTTATTTTCTAAAGTCGTGTAGCCACACACTGTTACTAGTCCAGTACCGGCGCAGTGGTTGATTTTACATTTAATGCGAATCCGATCCGTAATATTTGTACAAAATCGCCAGATGTGTATTCTTCTTGCCACAACGACCAATGCAGACGCAATCTCTATAAACTCCATTCTCGTTTTTACTTGGCGATTCAGGCATCGCAAAGTTGTTGTAGGTTACGTCATCGCTTACTGTTTCGGAGCACGTCATTTCACGCACGAAAAAATATGCGACATCAATTAAGGTTCGCATTGGCGCAGGAATAAAAAGTCAAAGCGTCGGAGGCTGTCAGTCAAAGTTTGTTATTGTGTGGTAGATGAGTCGCGATGCTTTTAATTGACAGCTAATTTTGCTAAAGCAGCATAATAATCGTAAAGAAATTCAGAAAGTTGTGGGAGAAAAATCTTCTACCACGTTAGACTATTCAGTGGCTGAGCCCAAACCCAAAGTCTTTACGAAAGAACAATAAAATGGAGAAAACTCTTACACAACATTATCCGGTGGCTAAGCCCAAACCCGAGAAGACTGCGCAAAAGCCAAACCATGACGGTAAGTTTTTCTAGAACTGGAGAATGTTTAAAACTTGAGTGATAGACTAGGTTAGAAAATACTAGACTGCTGACAGGCAGAGTTTGTTTCGTGTTAGACTAAGACTAGTCTACGCTAACTTAGCTTACTGACCTGCTGACAGGATTTTGCATGTTTGTGTTCTGGTACAGTCATTGATTTTCTTCTGGACAGCGCATCATGAGCCTACTTGGTGACAGTTACTCTGTCCACCCCACACGTCTAATTTAAGTAGGCCAAAAACTCACAGGCTTTCTGCATCATAGACTAATCAAATTTTTGCTGTCACAATTGAGAAATATAATTATGACGTTAAAAAATTGCTTGTGATGCATAAAGCACGTGAACTTTTGGCCCACTTTAATTGGACATGTGGACGGTATAAAAAAGTTAAGTAAAATCAGCCACACTGTGAATTATGGCGATTTTTCATGTGTTTTCATAACTTATTTTGTGTAGTCCACTGACGTCAATTCCATCATCAATTATGGCATCACTGTTCTCATTAAGGTTTTATCTGCTGAAAATTTGCTCGAATATATATCGTAATATGGTTTGCCTTGAGTTCTCAAGGGTCTGATCAAACTTTTTTGTGTATAATTTCATTTGTGAATGTTTAAACTGTCAACTTACAGCTCAGATGGTCAAGTGGTAAGAACGTCCACATCAAGTCCTACAGACGTGGGTTTGATTCTGAGTTGGGTCAAACCAATGACTTTAAAATTGGTAGCCTATTCACAGCTTCCCTGCTTGGCGCTCAGTATTGAAGGAACAGTGTGAAGAACAAGCCGTCAAGTTTACTTGTGCTGCTGGGAAAGGCACTTAGCGGGATTCTTCCATCTTGGTGTGGTAGACATATGGCTGGCAACTCCTAAGCTACTTGGATAGAGCATTGATTGCTTTCTTGTGATAGGAAGATAAATATGCAACAACAAACAAAACATGCTATGTTTGACAAGTTTTTATGTTATGCTGCTGTTCTTGTGTGTACTTAATTACCAGTACAGTCAGTGGCGCACCCAGGGGGGTTGGGGGGTCAAACCCCCCGCTTTTAAAACTTAACCCTTGTTTTTAAAGTGAAGTGTCCACACTGTGAAAGTGCAGTACGTGCTGTTATTTCAAAACACTGTGACAGAATTTGCCTCGCATCATGCTGAAGCCAAATCGGCTGGTTGGCGTAGTGGTAAGAGACATTGTTATTTGTTGGGGCAGGGGTGGATCCAAAAGGGATGTGGTGGATGCATCCCCCCCACCAGCCATTTTCAAACAAGTTTTTGATGAATAGCCTACAGTTTTTCCATAATTTACAACCTTTTTGATAACAGTTAGCCTTACGCCCTAAGCATGCATAATCGAAAATGTACGAACAAAATGCATTATATTTAGTGAAACACTCAAATTTAGGGGCAAAAACTTTAAACAAAATTGCCCCCGAACCTTCCTAGAACCTTTTTTATTCTCAATATGCTTCAAAATATTTCTGCCCGTATGAAAAAAAACACTTGAAAATATGGCAAATTTGGGTGCCTCCTCCCTGAAAAAATTTCTTGATTTGTCGTAGACATGAAAACATTTTCAAAGGGTTTTTGACGCCTTTTTTGAGTCCAACGTCTTTGTATTTAGTTAACACTCAACCTAATCCAAAATTTCATCCCCTCTTACCAAAATTTGCTCCTGAGTGTGGGGTTGAGGTTTTTTTAGAACCCTCCCCCCTTTAAAATTTGCAGGGTGTGCCCCTGTGTGCAGTGTTCAAGTTGTATGTACTGGCATTAATGACTGAGGTCAACCAATGTTCTTCTACTTTTACCGTGTCCACATGTCCAAATAAAATAGGCCAAAAGGCCAGGGGCTTTATACATCATAATCAAATTTTTGAGGTCATAATGGGAAAAAGTGATGATGACATCAAATATTTGATTATGGTGTAGAAAGCCCATGGGCTTTTGGCCCAATTTATTGGGTGATGTGGACAGGGCATTTATGGCATCAAAGAACCGTAACTTCAGTTTTCAGAATGTGTTAGCACCCTTCGTGGGGAAAAATATGCAGGCCTACTAAAGGTGTATATCGGAATACTAGACTATATCCTGTATACCCAGTCCACATGTCCAATCAATGTGGGCTTTAAGGCCACATTGATGTGGGCTTGTTGCTGGGAGCTTTCTGCATCACAATTCACAATTAAATTTTTGATGTCACAATTAAAAAAAAAGTGAACATGACATCAAGTCCACAGCAACAAGCCCTCATCAACGTGGGCTTAAAGCCCACATAAATTGGACATGTGGACTGGGTAATGGTTGGTTTATAGTACCTGCTACTGGTACCACGTAACTTAACTGACTAGTCTTAAGTATTGGGTAAGAGCGTCTATAGCTCTCGATGTCCTAAATACCACATAACTTAACTGACTAGTTTGAAGTATGTAGGCCTATATGCCCAATAACCAAGTCGCTATTTTTGTGAAAGCTGAAATGAGGAGGATGCAAAACATGAAACTTGTTAAATCTTTTGTCGATCAAAATCTTTTCGTTTATTCCAGATAAACAAAAACAAGTTCAAGAAGAAACATTTGACGTTGAAAAATATTTACGTGACTTTGACCAGAATTATGAATATGGACCTAGTCAAAGTAAGTGTTGTAGTTTGGTCTTTAAATGTTTGGCACTCCTCATGTTTTTAACAAAACGCTCATCCATTTAGTCTAATTGTCTAATATACTTATAGTAGTTTTGAGCAAGTCTTAATAATGCCGTCTTATTCCCATATAAATATATAAACAAAAAATAATATTCATTTCAGCTTTTAAGTTGACAGTCACATCATTGACCATTTGGATATTTCTTTCAAATAATAGTTTAGTTGCATATTTATCCTATCATGAGAAAGCGATTGATGCGTTGTATGAGCTCGCTTAGGAGTTGCCGGCCACCTGTCTACTACACCAAGATGGGAGGAATCCCGCTCAGTGCCTTTCCCAACGGCACAACAAGTAAACTTGCCGGCTTGTTCTCACTGTTCCTTTAATGCTGAGCGTCAACTGGGAAGCTGTTAGTACCAGTTTTAAAGTCATTGGTTTGACCCAACTTGGAATCAAAGCCCAGTCTACAGCTCCCGAGGCGGACGCTCTTACCACTCGGCCATCTGAGCTGTTCATGAAATGAAATATTAAACTAAAACTTCAAATTATTCACAGTCGGATCATGATAATCAATTTGTCACTTATATTTAAATTGAATTGCTAGTAAAGCTGTTTCTAATGGTATAGAGAACTCTAATTGTTTATCACAAACCAATCTAATCTATTGCAATCGTCTATCAAATATTCTAGTCTAAATGTAGAAGTATTTAGTTGATAAAATACTGTTTCAACGGAAGTGTGAAATGTATATACAAAGAAGAATATTGATATCTTGTTTTAGCCTAGGTAAAACTATGCAAAAAGTGCTAAAACGGATGTGAAAGTACATGTTTTGAAGATGATATGTAAAAATTTAAGTGAAAATATATATATTACATAATCGCCACATTAGCAAAGCTGTGCATATCGCAGAGTTACTAAGTGCTATGTCGGCATAAAGGATTTTCATGGAAAGCACATTTTGATTTGCTAATTGTTTTGTGAATTTGATAATTCCTTTGTAATGAACTGTGAAGCCAGCGGTACTACCTGCAGTATACAGATCCTTCGTGACAAGAACAATTTACGGCTGTAGCCGATCGCATTTGACGTATATATCAGGTGGCTGATGAGTGCTGACTTGAAGAGCGCAAGCTCACTTGGCAGTCTTCCTCAATCTGTTGAATTTTTTGTTCGAAATACTGTAGTTTGAAAATAACCTCATTTGTTTATAAAGTAAGGAATTTACTTCGGTGCTTTGCTAATTTTTAGATATAACTCGATTGGAAAGATGGGAAAGAGCCGAGAAATTTGACATGAATCCTCCTTTGAAAGTAAAAGAAATAATTTTTTCAGACCCCAAAAAATATATTCATCCATTTTGGAATGAATATAAATTATTGGATTAATGTTTTCAAAGATTATGTGTTTTAACTTTTTTAATTACTGCATTAACCTCTTCTAATTATGCACTCATTTGGATTTTTAACGGAATATTCTATGACGTTTTATCTTATATTTATTCAATTTTATTTGCTTTTGTTATTTTTTGTTGTATTTATGATTTTATGGAATTATGTGTAATATATGTGTTAGTACGCTGCATTATGATGTACCAACATGTAATTTCGACATTCCCTTTCAGTTAAAACCGAATAAGATCTGTGCTTACTAACAGGGCTGCATACTGGCTAACATTTTCATTCAAGTTCGAATTCACAAGCAATTTGCCAGCCGAGTTAAATTTTTTTGTATTTAATAATATGCAGTCGAAGTCACGCAGTTTGAATTCACATTCAAGTTCGAATTCACAAGCAATTTGCCAGCCGAGTTAGAGTTTTTCGTATTCAATTATATGAATTCACAAGCAATTTGCCAGCCGAGTTAAAGTTTTTCTTATTTAATTATATGAGTTCACGTTCTAGTAACTCAATCAACTTTTTCCGTGATTCAGTTCAAGTTTTGCGATTTTTGTTTTTTAAGTTCGGCAGCCCTGCTCGCTACTCAGCTAATTGCTTCTCAATCTTTCTTTACGGCTTTGAAATTTAAACTACGCAAAACTTTAATCTTTATCAATTCTCATTCGGTATCTTCTAGATACCGTTGCATTTTGTCTAGATAAATACGTTGCGCGTACTCTGAATTCGATCTAAAGTTTTTTTTTTTTTTTTTTTTGTTTTTTCGATCCAAAGTTTTCAGTTGCTTTTTCAGATTTAGCTTTTCTTGCGGTATTTTGTTCCCTCTTGCAGGTGAGTTGTATAGCAACCATGCGTTGACTAATATTTTGATCGTGTGAAGTTTTGGTTTAAAAACTGGCACGTGTTTCAAAGTTCTGCGTTTTGAGGCTGCTTTCTTTTTTCGGTTACTGTTAGTGTAAACCAGAGGTGACGAACCTATTTGCTATCGCGGGCCACTTTGTCATTTACCAATGAACAAGCGGGCCACATGACTTTTTAATTCTAAACCAATTAGGAAACCTGTTAAAAACGAAAAAATTGTTCATCAGCAGTAAGGAACAACCTAAAGTAATACTATAAAAATCCATCTGCAATCTTTTGTTTCTTTTCTGAAGACATCGAAATAAACAGCTGATTAAATAATTGTTTCTGTGTTCTAACAGAGCACGTTGAGGATCACGGTTTTCTTCATCGGCCTTTCTTAAAATATTGATTGAAAAACAGAATAACTAATGCCTTAAAGCAGAGCTTCCCAAACTGGGGGTCGCGACCCCGCGAGGGGTCGCGTAACAAACTTCAGGGGTCGCAGGAAGTACACATTTGTACAAATTTTCGGCAAAGTATTTGCGTATTCAGTGTTACGCAATTGCGTAGCATGCTGTTGTGATTTTTAAAACTTTTAAAACTGGTGCAATTGCGCAAACAGCATTCTTAACTTAGGCCTAGCTGTAGATTTTGGCCTATCTCTAAGCTAAATACGAAATGGTGAGGTAGCGGTTGAATGTTGTAGTTCTCTGTATAACTATGAACTGTTTTGTTTCGTCACTTTGGTATCAAGTGACAAAGCTGGATGTATCTTTTTGTTTCTTCGCTTCGGTTGGCGACGCCATGTAGAACTCTGCTGGCAAGAGGCTATAGTACCGGTAACTAAAAACTATTTAAACAATGGATAGCTGGTTAATCAATGGTTAGCATTAAAGCCGAATATCCATCATCATCGGCCTCGGCAGTAGCCGCACTCCGGCCGTTTGTCTCGACGTGTCTGTGCGAGTCTGCATGTTCAACGTTGACGGCAAAACATCGTCCCTGCATAAGCAACATTGAAACCGCCGTGAGACCGGCATTAACAACTATTGAGCCGCGGCTGGATTAGGCTTGTAGGAGAAAGCAATTGCACCCATCACATTACATAAATGTGTTTGCTTTTTTTGTTTCTAATAAGCTATTTAAGTATAAACCAGTAGGCATTGTAGGCATCCACAGCTCAGATGGCCGAGAGGTAAGAACGTCTGCCTCTGAATCTGTGGACTTGGGTTTAATTCCGAGTCGGGTCAAACCAATGACTTTAAAATTGGTATTCACAGCTTCCCTGCTTGACGCTCAGCAATAAAGGGACAGTGTGAAGAACAAGCCGGCAAGTTTACTTGTTGTGTCGGTGGGACAGGCACTTTGCGGGATTCCCCCATGTTGGTGTGGTAAACAGATGGCTAACAACTCCTGAGCAAGCTCGTATAGCGCATTGATTGCTTTCTCTTGATAGGAGGATAAATATTAGGGTGTTTCAAAATTTCACCACTTTCGAGTTAAGAAACGGCTACCAATTTTTCCGATAGAGTTTTCGACGCTGATTACGAATCTGGCATTATTTTTTGATTATGACGTCATCTTGAGGGTTCAGCCCGCGATTTTCGCGTTTTGGGGGGTATTTTCATATGTCCGAAACTACTCGTCCTAGAAAGGTGTAATTGGTGTCAATCGACGCAGAATATACGATTTCCTATCTGTATTCTATAGATTACAAAGTCGTAACGGCATCAGAAAAAAAGTTATATTAAAAAAACAAGTTTTATGGTTTTTTTGACTTAAATATTTCATGCAATGTCAATATAAGCTTCTATTGTGACGTCATATCGATGCACATAGGAAACGGCAAGTTCAACAAAATACTGTTAATGTTTATTTAATATTGCAAAGAAACGCACGAACACGAACATCTGTCTTGCCAAGCTGAGATGGGCAGTCTACAATACTACTCTGCAAGACCAACTTCAATTTGCCAATTAGTCTTTCCGTAGCTCGATTGTTATTCTCAGCAACTTTCCAAAATGCTGAAGGAACTTCCGTGCACATAACGCAAGGGGCATTCTTGCTCTCTGCTGTAAAAAAACTTTTCAACCCAGCTTTGCGATCTTGCAGTAATTTTCTGGAATCTACAGATTGTGGAAAATGTCCTGTTCTTATTGCTTCAAGAGAGTACGGCGGTACTTCAGCGAACGCACTTAAAGCAATATTAATTGGCGTTAACCACTGAATTGCATGTTCATGGTAATACTTTAAGGCAATATCAGCAAGTTCCGGATCGATTTCTCGAAATGCAAGCAATAGATCTCGCTGAAAAAGTGTAATTCCCGGCCCTTCAGCAGCTGATGGCTTCAAGTGAATGAGCAAAAACGATGGCACATACACACATACAATGTAAGAGACCAGTCTGGTTAGCCTTGCTCTTTGAACTTCCCCCAAGTCACAGATGTTGAAAATCAGCAAGCGAAGATATGCATTGGCAGTTGTAACCCACCTCGCATGGCACGTTGCTTCTTGCTTGTAAGTCAGAAGATTTTTTAGGTTTTCTGGGACATCGATGATCAAATAAGCAGACAAAACAAGCATGCACATATGGTCGCTCCTTAACGAATTATCTCCACGTCGTTTATCCTTCTCATTAGAAAACCACTCTATCTTTTTTCTAAGATGCAAAGCCGCCATGCTCGTGACCGGGACTGTTAATTTCTTACGGTCAATGATTTGGTTTAGTTCGGGTTTTCGGATTTCATTAAAATACTTCATCAATGATCCTTCTTCCATAGCATTTGGACCTTTCTTCTTCCCTTCAATTTTCGATATTATGTGAGACAGATAGATTTCATTTACGTGGAATAAACATTCCAGTGCATGTACCCCACGATTAAATTTGTCCTTATAAAAATCAACCAAACGTTTGTTTATCCCAGATTTCTTCCCCGTGTTTAGCGCAGTAGTATCGGACATTACAGAGTAGATTTTTTTTAACAGGTTGTCACTAATTTCTTCAGTTATAGAATTGAAAATGCTCTCAGAATTGACGGATGCTCCTTCAGGAAACGTTTTTACTGCTATAACTTTCTCAAGCTTACTTGTTTCGTCTTCGAACTGACCCAGAAAGATGTACCTATCCATACGATTCAGGATTTTCCCATCGTAACACAATTGGATGGCTTTAGCATCATTTAATTTTTTATCACAACGTTCCAAGGCTTCTAATCGGCACTGCTCTCTTTTTCGCAGCACTGTTGCAGGAGAAGCAGATATATTTTTGGCTCCAACGGTTGATCTCTGTAGATCTGACTGCTGTCGAATTGAAGTAAAGCGACGGTCTGCAGTAACGCAGTCATTAGGGCTAATCCAAAAAGATCGTCGTTTTGTGTAGGCTTTTCCTGAAATAACCTGCTTTTCGGGAGGTTGGTAGTCCGAGTCATCGTGCATGCCTGATGGCATCGCATTTGTTTCTTCCTGTTCCATTTCTTCATCCCCTTTCTTGAAATTGGCCTTTCGTTTTCGTGGTCTTAACCTGGAGTGAAGAACGACACCATCCAATTGGTTTCTAGATCTAAATCCATCACAGGAGCTGGTCGAGGCTACTTCGGTATCTTTCTCAGAAGTGTCACGACGTTTAAGCTTATCCAGTGCTTGTTGCTTTTTTTTGTTGAATTGAGTGTCTTTACTGGATGTTAAGATCATTTTTCTGGCAAATCTTTGGTCTTTGAGAAACAAAACTTCCTTCTCTGGTATTCTATGATCAAAATGACACTTGCAGAGTAGCTTGCCTGAAGAAACTGGAAAGTCGTCCACAATATCGCACCGGCACTTAGAGATGTCGAAGAGCTTTTCTAGCCAATCTTCGACAGTCGCAACAGCTCTCTTTGCTGTCTTGGCACGTTTTTTTGCAGCATGAAATTGATCTATCAGCTGTTTAAGCTTATTTTGCGTACTTTTTGGCTCTATTACAGGCAAACTAGCTTTTTTCCAAAGTTTCCTTACGTCAGTTACAACAACATCTTTGACATCTTTATAGCCAGGTGTTACTTTCTCAAAATTCGGGTCTGTGTCTATGAGAAGTTGCCTCACGTAAAAATAGTGACCTACGACGTCCCTGTTCGTAGGCAACATATTTTCTGCTAATCTCTTTCGGATAATCTTAGAATCTTCTACAGCCGATCGCAATAAAGCCATCCTTCCGAAATACCCAAAATACCAACTAAAAACTTAACTCCTCACTGCTATGGTGACTGCGAAAAAGGACTACTGTATCAACTCCCACTGGTCATTAAGACTCATTTATCAATACCATTCTGGAATTCAATATAAAGCCATTTTAACAGCAATATGACGTCACAATAGAAGCTTATATTGACATTGCATGAAATATTTAAGTCAAAAAAACCATAAAACTTGTTTTTTTAATATAACTTTTTTTCTGATGCCGTTACGACTTTGTAATCTATAGAATACAGATAGGAAATCGTATATTCTGCGTCGATTGACACCAATTACACCTTTCTAGGACGAGTAGTTTCGGACATATGAAAATACCCCCCCAAAACGCGAAAATCGCGGGCTGAACCCTCAAGATGACGTCATAATCAAAAAATAATGCCAGATTCGTAATCAGCGTCGAAAACTCTATCGGAAAAATTGGTAGCCGTTTCTTAACTCGAAAGTGGTGAAATTTTGAAACACCCTAATAAATATGCCACAAAAATAAAATAAATAAATAATTGAGTAGCGGTAACTTGTTTTTAGTTTTCGCCTTTCAATAATAATCACAAATGCATATTTCGCACTGTTTGTGATTTTTGCTGTAAAGGGTCGCGAAAAATTTTGGAAGATTAAAAGGGGTCGCGAGCGAAAAAGTTTGGGAAGTCCTGCCTTAAAGCAGCTGTAAAATTGGCATATTATATGGTACTACAACAAGCTCACCTATTCATTTCTGCAAATTTACATAATCCCTTCTGCTGTAGCTAAGCTCTCACTGAAATAGTTACTCGTATACTGCACTTTGTGCACCATAGGCCTACTGAAGTTGCAACGGACAACGAGTCATGTTAATTAACAAAGGATGAATAGCTGAATCCTGAAACAGATTAAAGGCTTGTACTGTACGTTTGCATGATTCCTGTGTGATACGCACGTGGTTCAATCGGGGGCTTAGCTTTTGATATCACATCGCAGAGATTAGACGGGGAAAAGAAAGTTCAAGAGTACTGGTCTCGCCAAAATGTTCGCGAGCCGCATGTTCGTCACCTCTGCTGTAAACCTTAGCACCTACTTTTTACTGATTGTTATTTTTTTGGTCGAAAAAATAAAAACTAAGTTACTACTAGGTACTACAGAAATAGGCCTACGATTTCTGAAGGTTGGTATGAAATAATATCCAGTTATAGTTCATCGGATTATGCACTTCAGGCCTAGTTAGTTTTAGCCTACAATAGTTTTTTTTTTAATTCTTATAAACTATTTCTTGTCTTTATAGTTCGATTTTCCCATATTTACAATCGCTTGGTGGTTATAACTTAGTGGACCAGCCGTTAGCTCAGTTATTAAGCGCACTGGTTATCGGTGCGGCGGAACTGGCGCCAGAGCAGTCGACTTAGGGGGGCCAAACGCTTATTAGGGGGGCAAAGTTTGAAATTAAGCATAAAAGCTGCTGTTTTCAAAATCGAAAGCTTGTTAATTGGGGGGGCCAAGCATGTCGATTGGGACCGGCCCCCCCTTGGCGCCGGCCCTGCGGTGCGGAAGGGTTCGATTCACAGACCTGTCAAGTCGGCATAGTGTCGTCTACGTCTCGCCACCGCTACGATGTTTCTTTGGTGCTGTGTAGCCCAGGCGTTAAGCCGCAGTGATGGGCCCCGCCACTCGTTACATGCTTCGGCGTAACACCGCGAGTATAACGAAGATTTGGATTGGTGCTTACTGACACAAGATCTAATATAATATTGAAAAATGTGAAAAAACTCCAAAAGTCACCATCAAAAAATTTATTGCCAAGTTTAAAAACGTTATGCTATTAACTCGGTTCTTCAAGAATTGGGTAATGTTCTGGCGATTTTTTCTTTTTGAAGCAAAGTTTTGTGACAATGAAAACAAACATGAAACCACCAAAAAAAATAGAGAAGAGAAATAATAGCAGCTTGACAGAATTTAATCCTATTTCCTTCATCCAATATTCCGCTGCAGTTAAATTTCTTTTATCTACAAAATTGAGAAGTAAAATAGGACGTGTAAAAGCGTTGATGTGACTACCGAGACCTAAGCCTTAGGGTTCTACAAAGGATGAATTATTTAAACTAATGGACCTTACTTGGCCTATCAAATGAAAGAATTTAGAAATGTAAAAGCAAAGCTTAGTTCCCACTAGTCGGGGCTGAATTTAGGCAATAAGAGTCCGTAGACTGTTCGATCACACTGATTGGAAGAGCGAAAAAAAAAAAGGTCTTGGCCATACGTCCTCAGATGTCTTATTTTCAGTGAAAATATATCGGTAAAGAGCAAAAGAAAGGTCTTCGTTGTTCGTGACGAAGCCCCTAATTTTCTCCGATGCCCTAGGCTTCGACCTGCTCAGCCTATACGGCTTAGATGGCCGAGTGGTATAGAGCGTTTGTCTCTTGAGCTGTAGTCTTGGGTTTGATTCCGAGTCGGGTCAAACCAATGACTTGAAAATTGGTTGCCTATTCACAGCTTCTCTGCTTGACGCTCAGCATTAAAGGGACAGTGTGAAGAACAAGCCTGCAAGTTTACTTGTGTCGTTGGGAAAGGCACTTAGCGGAATTCCCCCATCTTGGTGTGGTAGACAGATGGCTGGCAACTCCTAAGCGAGCTCGTATAGCGCTTTGATCGCTTTCTCGTGACAGAAGGATAAATATGCAACTAACTATACGTAGGCTAAACCCGGCCAAGCCTCTAGTCGACCGCCCTGCAAATATTTTTTTGCCAATAAATCGTTCCAGAAGCAAAGCTGGGGTTTTTTAAGGTGCGGCGCAACTTTCCCCCAAACGCTCAGTTTTTGCTGGGAAAATTTCGGCCATAGCCTATTGGTTTTTAAGCAAATTGTATCAGAGGAAGCGTATGCATACAGGAACCTCCCAGCAAATGCTGCGTCCCTTCGGATTATTTTGTGTTGTCAAATCGCTTGCCTTCGATGCATGTTTGAAAATCTGAGCCAAGATGGAAATTGGGCCCACAAAAGCACTCAGCATGGCAAGTTCCATCATCTGCTTCTCTTTCTGTGCAATTCTGTTCGCAGCCACCATTATTCTGCAAGACAACAACATATTTCTGGAAGGTTCAATTTACACATTGTGATTGGCTAAGCCTTGCTTCGACTTGAATTATTGCTGGGTTGGTCTGCGAGTAAGTGTGGTCAAGGGCATTCTGCTGTAACCAATGTTTATGAACAAACAGAGTAAGAATGACAGCGAGCAACCTGTGTTGATACGCTATAGGCCTACGCCTACTTGAAAAAAGTTAGATGCTTGCGAATTAGATGTCATTGTCATGCGAGTGTGGGAACTGTTTGCAAAAAGGGCGTGCAACTTAGGTATTTCGCAAATTTGTTGCTAACCATGCGTTGCGTATCTGCGTGAGTTTTCGAAGTCGTATAGTTAGTACCGGGTGTCAAATATAATCATAGCTTATAAACAAACAGGCCTATCTGATCTGATATTATCTAACAAACAAATACGAGTTGGAAAAAAGTGAAATCAACTGAATTTTTTCCGAACATTTTAATTTTACCGACGGACAACCGTGGTGTTACAGCCAATCATACTACAGGTAGGCTCTTACAGCTTTTATAAATTATATTTTTTGCTGATTTAAACTCCAAATTGTAAATACTATCAAGTCTTAATTTTTTTGTGCTGTAGCCTACAGCCTAAAAACTGACTTCTTCATCATAGCGTTGGAGCAGCTCAACTATTTTAAAGTCTCGTGCGGTTATCTCCACCTCATTGCTGTACCTATGTCAGTACTCAAGTTGAGGGGAGATGCTATCCCCCCGGAAACAACACCATCCCCCCAAAAAAACATTTTAGCGTAAACCATTTCCCTATGATAATGACTATCCCTCCTTTACGTCTGCGTTAAAAACTTGCACCAAGTGTTTTTACAACTCGAACACTGCCCTACTGTATGTTATTCAAGAGCGTTGGAAGCACTTTCAAGTAGGGGGGGCTGAAATTTGTTATATCATACCAACGTCTGGGGGGCTTTGCCCCCCAGACCCCCTCCTTGTTATCGCAACATACATCATGCAATACATATCATGCACTTTACTTCAGTAAAAGTCATTGGGAGACTGCTTGATGAACTCAAGCTTTTCTCTAACATAACACACAGTAGCTAGATCGACGTTTATAAAGGTGTTTACCTCCTTTAAAATAACTTATTATCCGTTCACAAGCTCCTAGTCTAAAACTCCTAGGCAGGAGCGTATTTAGGGGGACATTGTGCCATGCCATTCCCCCTTTTGTTTCTGCCTTTTAGTAAAAAAGAGCAAGATTGATGGTGACAAATATGCCAGACTCTTTTGATAGTTTTCGTGGCTTATTCCAGGAGCGGAGCCGGGTAGGTATAAGTTGAGGGGTATGCATCCACCCACCAGCCATTTTCAAAAATATTTCTGATGTATAGGCCTACTATTTTTTCATAATTTCGAAACTCTCTGATAGCAATACGCCTTACGTCTTAAGCACGCATAATCGAAAATATGCGAACAAAATGCATCATATTAGGTGAAGCACTCAGAATTAGGATAAAAAAATATCAGCAAAATTTGCTTAAAAATTATTCAAAAAGCACCAAAATAGCCATTACAGCATGTAAATTTTCAAACATTTTCGGGGAAGCATGCCCCTGGACCCCCCTAAAGCTTTTTTTTATTTCTCAATCAGCTTCAAATTTGTTTTTCCCAAAAAAATACGCTTGAAAAAAATGTGAAAATCATGCCCCTCCCCCTTTTCTCAAAGTTTCTCGCTACGCCACTGCTCCTAGGGTAAGCTAGCTAATTCTAATTTGATATTTTGTTGTTTCGCTGTTATTTGCCCAAAAGTTTTTTTTAAATTGAAAATCTCCTTGTGACATCATATTAAAGCTTTAAGAGCTTGTACACGAAGTTACCAAAAATCCAACAGTTTTTGCGATTTTGTTCGCCTTTGACACAAAGTTGCAAAAGTTAGTACGTTGGTTTTGATAGTATCAATGATGAAAAGAAACAAATGAGAAGTGACGCCATATGTCATTGATGAAGTGCCTTAGGCTGTACTGTTATGATAAATTCTTAAAAAGAGGGGCTGAAGGAGGGCTGAAAATTTCTATGGGGGGGCTGAAAAAACGTAGGGGGGGCTTCAGCCCCTGATGTTATTACAGGGTTATAAGCTTCAAAATAAATTATAACATTTTTTAAAGATTTCAAAATAAGTTCATGCATTAATCTGAGGTCTCGAAGCCTAAAAACTGCCTTCTTGTAGCGTTGGGGCAGCTTGTTTTAAAGTCGCATGCGGATATTTCCACCACACTAGGCCTACCGTTCTTATGTTGTTATTAGGGCAAGTTTTAGTTGCACTAAAAAAATTAAAAAGTTGCGTTTGTTTTTAACAAAAGTTGCAATTATTTTACAAAAGTTGTGAAGTTACATGAAAAAATTTAAAAAGCGGTGAAATCAGTTGACTAAGTTTGTGTCTACTGTTGACATGAACATGATTTATTCAAATATCGGTACACTGCTAAATATTTCCAAACATCGTTTTGAGCAAAGTGACAACCTTTAGCTAACAGCTGCTTTGCCCAGCATGCTGAAGCTCATAATTACAGAATATTGCGAGCCTATTGTTACAAAATAAATGACGCTGGAAAACCTCATTCATTGCGCATTCTGTGACAATTACGGCTTGCATTAAAACAAAGTAGACGTAACGCAGGCTTACTTACATCTAGGAAATTATTTGTAAAATAATTAGACAAGATTGTTCATACTTTTTTGCGAGATTTTTAAAAATATTTCGTAAAAGTTGCAAAAAAAAGTTGCCTTTAAAGACCAAAAAAGTAGCAAAATAAAATTTTAGCAAACAGCTCTATAGATGCTGTAATGAAATTTTTCGTTGCTTAGAAAGCTTCCCGAAGCTGTATAAAAAAGTTGCAGAAACTTGCCCTAGTTATTATGTAGGCTATAGCCTATTTGAGTTTTAGGCAAAATAAATCATAATATTTTTAAAGATTTCAATAAGTTTATAAATTAATCTAAGGTCGAATCAAGTTGCCTACGAGAAATATTAGCCCCCCCCGAAAAAAAAAAAAAAATCTGATAGGCCTATTGCATCCCAGCTTACCACTAAACAAGGGTGTGAGTTGAATTCTATCTTGGTTGAAGTTCTTTCGTAAGTTGTTGTCGAAGCAGAAAGGGTCTTGACAAATAATAGCATTGGTTCTGTGATACGAAAAAAGGTTTTCATTAGGCTCTATTTTGTTTAAAAATTTATGTAGGCCTACGTGATTGCGCTAGCCTGCAGACAGGGGCGCAGAGAGAAATTTCGGGCCCCGGGGCTAAAATTTCGTTTGGGCCCTTTGGTCAGTGGTGCCCCAAAATCACGTGATGAGCGAAAAAAAAGTCATAGCTTTCGCAGATGTTCAAATTTCGGCTCAACATCTAGTGATGAGCAAATCAAGGTCATAGCGTCCGCAGATCGAATTTCGGCGCGAAATCAAAAAAAAATATCATCGCGTGCGCAGGTCGTAGTTTGAGCTGATGAATGTTGCATTGTAAACCTGACAATTCTAAACCCCGAGCCCCCGGACAGTGACCCCTTCTTCCCTCCCCTCTCGGCGGGCCTGCCTGCAGATAACTTTCTCTCTTTAAGTTTAGAATAAGTTCAAAACTCAAATCAACTTGTTAGAGATTGAGTTGAGATATTTTTGTTTTTTCATTCGGCAAAAAAGACCAAGTTTGAGTACAAAGTCCTGCTTACCGCTGGTTAATAATAAGTCCAGCTGAAATAAGCGCCTTATTTTATGTTATCGTACTTACCAATGAAAATAACGATAATCATCCATGAAATTTTCATTGTGGCTCTTTATTCATCGGCAGTAAACGCATAGTAGCCTATCACTATACTGATCCTTTACAGATGGTTGTGTTCCCTACACTTTGGCAGACGCTTACGAGCTTAATGCTGCCTTCAAACACAGAACTTTTTTATTTATGCGAATAGGCCTATATCGATATAACAATAATCATTGTACGGTAATATGCAAAAAAATTAATCCAAGCATACTTTTCACGCATTTACTGCAACTTCAGCAAGAACAGTCCTGGTCTGTCGATACTCAGCATTATCTAGGACTTCTCTACTGGTATATTGATTGTGCACAAGACGTTGATAGGCGTAAGCTCTTAACTAGCGGAAACATATCAATCAATAACTAAGCTAAGAGAGGAGCAGATAGGAAATGTTTTAATTATAACCCGCGAGTGACTGTTTGCGAAAATGTCGCGATAAAACACAAACGGTAGATGTCGCCAGTGGAATATGTCGCGCGAACATTCTGCAGCACACCGTTTCGTGACGACATGACTGTGTAGGACAGGTAGGATACCTGCTTCGCTTGTAGAACTTGTTTATACTAACTAGTAAACTGCTGACATTTGCAAATTACCAGCTAAGGAAACTGACCACGACGTTTAGAGGTAGCATTAGCGATTGGTACTGCTGGTTGATCAGTTATTAATTGCAGGTACCGGTAAGCTAGTGCAGAGTCCACTGGTACAGTATCAGAGTATGGGGGGCTTGTTTGAATTAAAATAAGCTGTGGTTCGGGGTTAGGTCCTAACCCCTACTAATAAACTCACTAGCCTGCTAGCACCCCTAGCAGTCCTTGTGCTTGTGATATATTCGCCTGTTATAAGATGCCGCCTAATTCAAACAAGCTCCCAGTATGGTAGTGTAGCCAAAAGTCTGCTGATTGGCAGTTGGCATTATCTTTTTTACGAGATTGACTAGGCCTAGTCTGTACTGTGTGTCAAGAGTACCAGCACTGCCTGAACAATGAAGGTGTAGTCTATTCAGGCATTCTGATATGCTAGACATAATTATATTTGTTGATGCTCGGCAATAAATGACTATTACTACTAGGCTATATATATACCGTTACCTGGGTACTGATGAAGATCTTTAGCTGTTGAATGTTGTTTGGCTGTGTAGGCTAGTCTACTGTGTAATTGTTAATCAGTTTAGGCTTATAATAGACTACAATATACTGATATATTAGTGTCATAATATGGAACGATTTGAGAAAAAAGCTGCTTTTTGTTATAAATATAAGTAGCAGTGATGGTGTTTACTGAATGTATTTTTGTATACCTGATATGACCTACTGGTGGGTAGTTTTGTGATTGTTCATATGCTCCATAGTTATATGTGTTTTGTTGCTTGGCTTACTCATTATGCCATATCCATCTACACGGTAGTCTTATGTACAGCAATGATATATTACTGTACTGGTATTAAAACAAAGAAACATGAAAAAGTTTTACGAGGTGTGTTTCTGTATGTTCAGTGTTGCATATGTCACTGGTTAACTCGACATATCCTTTTTGTTAAATTTTTAGTGTAATCTCCCAAATTATGATGCAATGCAACGTTCACTTATTTCTAAAATTTTTATCTAGTAACATAGGCTGATTACAACAAATTCTGTTGTGAGCAAACCTCTAGAAATGTAATTATGTACCGGTAGTGGCAACTGCTGTGACATGCACTTGTTCATTCTAATTGACAAGCTGATTTATTGGTTTGCAATTAAAATATATTATTCTGATTGTGTTTGTTTGCATTCAATTCAGGGCTTGTTTGAATTAAGCCGTGGTTTGGAATTCGGATAAACTCACTAGCGATCCTTGTGCTTGTGATATATCCGCCTGTTATAAGATGCGGCTTAATTCAAACAAGCTCCGAATCTCCTACCTCTCAACTACATATATACTAGAATCATCTATCGATGGTATTTGCTCCTCTCCAGGGCTTCTTTGATATAAGCGGTGGTTTGTGGTTAGGGTTAGGCCCCCCTACTAATAAACTCACTAGTGCCCCTAGCAGTCCTTGTGCTCGTGATATATCCACCTGTTATAAGATGTGGCTTGATTCAAACCTGCTCCTTCAATTACTGTAAAATACCTATTATGTAATTTTTAAAGATAGCATTATCTATTTTGCAGTTAGCGACTAGATCCTGATTGACTAGCGTCTATACCAGGGCTGGGCAAACTGCGGCCTGCAGGATTATTTTATGTAGCCCTGTGTGCACTTACAGAAATATAAATTCCTACCGTAAATCAAGATCTTTTTTTGCCCTTCACTGATTTTCAGTGGAAAACAGGCATCTGAGGACGTGTAAACCTTTGTCTTTTTAGCTCTTCCAATCAGTGCGGCCCTCAGCTTCAATTTTTTTTCAAATGTGGCCCTTCATGTGAAAAGTTTGTCCAACCCTGGTCTATACGAGACGCATGAATGTGCCGAGATCCTGATTTGCTTGCATCTATATGCATGATTGGTTTTGCCAATCAGGATCAACTGCTGGCAAAACAATAACGGCAAAATAAACTTTAAAGATTGAATAAATGTGTATAGGTGTTCAGTGTTGACCTGACAACATTGTGTTGTAAATTAAATAATAAAGTAGTTTTATTACTGGTCAGTTACTACAGTTGTTAAAAACATTGGTACCGGTATCGTTGGAGGTTTGGGGTTCAACTCCCAGGTGGGTCAAATTGGACCCAGTGTTGCCAACAGCTCCCCATTGCTGCAACGTTTTTTTGGAGCTGTGTTGCCCCGGCGCTAGGCTGTGCAAATGGTCCTATGCACTTAATACACACTTCGGCATAATACCACGAGCATGATGAAAATTTGATTTTTTGAATATTAGTTTTTTAATCAGAAAATAACGAATTAAGGGATTAGATTAACTTTGTATTACCTGTTTCACGATGGCTGATGACGAAGACCAACAACAAGTACCTCCTCCTCAAGCAGTTGAAGAACCCTTGGATTTAATTCGACTTAGTCTTGATGAAAGGGTCTATGTTAAAATGAGAAATGAGAGAGAATTACGTGGTCGGCTTCATGCCTATGATCAGCATCTGAATATGGTGTTAGGTGAGATCATGTTGGAATTACGTCTTTTTTCAGTAATTACCCTGTCCGCATGTCCAGGTTAACAGTTAAGTTGTGCCAAAAGTGCATGGACTTTCTGCATCATAACCTATTTTTTGATGTCATCAATAGAAAAGTGATTATGACATCCAGAGTTTAAGGGGCTTGCTTGAATTAAGCCCCCTCTTGAAAATGTCCACTTTACAGCAGGATTTCCTCGCTGACGTCAGCGGGAAAGTTCTGCTTTAAATGTTATAACAGTGCAAGCACCTGGATATACGCGATGACATGTTATGTGCTGTCTGGATGTCAGTGGAGAGGTCCCGCTTTCAGGTAGATTTTTTTAAGAGGTGGCTTAATTCATATGAACCCAAATTTAGTTATGATGCTGCATGCCCATGGGCCTTTTGGAACCACTCATACTGCACATGTGGACTGGGTAAATAATTAATTTATTTTTGCTGCTGTGTGTAAAATACAGTAAATATCTATGTATGATAATTAAAATTCTTCAGAAGTGATAGTAATGCAATCCTGGTAAGGTAGTTTTACTGCAGGTCAGTTGAGGACAGCTTAGCTAGCTCCTCAAGACTGCATCATATTGTAATCTTGAAAAGGCTTTTTTCTCGTTTTGTTTGCACGTACTTTTTAATACGCTGAACCAGTATTTGTTATCTTTTTTAGTAGTCGTCAGCGACATAGCTTGGCAGTACTGGTACCGCGTGTAGGTTACAGATCCTACGTGATAGGTTTAATTCACGCCTGTAGCCGAGTGCATCTTAGATTTATGCCAGGTAGCTGTTGGCTCGAAGAGCGCAAGCTCACTTTGCAGTCTCCCTCAATTACTGTTGAAATTTCAATACAGTTTGAAAATAATTCATTTGTTGTAAATAACTTCATTTTCTTTTTTCAGGTGAAGTCGAGGAAACTGTGACTACAGTAGAAATTGATGAAGAGACATATGAAGAAATTTATAAAAAAACAAAGCGTACGATACCGATGTTGTTTGTGCGAGGAGATGGTGTGATCTTAGTGTCACCTCCATTGCGAGCGGGAGCTTAATCTTGAAAAAAAAATCATATTCGCTTAATAATGTAATCATTATGGACCAGTGTGTTTTGAAATAGAGAACTGCTACTTGGTGTCGATAGTTTGGGAGCGTGACTGCAATGTTTCCTACAATGGCATAAGCTTTTTTGTCCGATTTGTTAATAACGCTTTGAACCTGTCCCACAATTTTAAACAAAAAAATTTTTTGTGTCAGCTGTTTCGTGTTTAAAAAATCTGTTGCGTCATTGATCTGTCAAAAAAGAGCTAATTTATTGATTTGTAGTCTCAAGTACAAATTGTGTATGGCTTGGTTTAATGTGCTTACAGTTGGTTTAATCTGATGCTCATTGCTCATGAATTACTGAAAATTGTATGACTATCACTAAGACAAAAAAAAAATTCGGTTTTCTGATTCATTTTGTACTTTTCTAGGTGATGAAATAGCAGTGTTTTATGCAGTTTATTAAGTAAAAATGTCACTGTGTTAAAAAAGTTTGGCTTTTAAAGCATCTTCGCAATGATCTACATTTAATGCAGCAGCTTTGAAGTAAGTTTTTGTATTGGTGCAAAGATGCCAGGTGCATGGCATTGTAACGTTAAATCACTTTTTGTATTGCATAGAATTGAGATTTTCATAAGATCTTAAATAACGAATTTGCTACTTTGCCAATGTCCAGGGTATATGTGTAATTTGTGACGTTGTGATTGAATTAGTAACTCTGGAGTTTCACAATCCATAAGTTATTGAGTTTTTAAAGCAGCTGATGCTGCACTTATGCACTGTACACCAAAAATGCAAAACTAATGAGCAGCAGTTTATAATCGTAAACAAAAACAAGTTGTGGAAACGTAATGCTATTTAGATTACCGGGTAGGCTATATCTTTTAATATTCTACCTAACTTGGGTTTTATTGCAATGTAAAATAACACGCTAATTTTGTACCATCAGTTATGGTGCGTTTACCGATACGCGACACGCGGCATGCGACAATTTTTTATCGCATTTTGTTAATTTTAATGTACCGTTTCGCGATCACTCGAAAAATCTACGTTCAGTCACATTATTTTTTTTTTTGTCGCATGTCGCTTGTCGTAGATACACTTTTAGGCTACCGGTGTTTCGTCTGCACATTGTCCGACGATGTATGATATTATTGATTTTACCAATACTAAGCGTGAGTAATGAAACGATGCCGAGTGTACTTCTGTTTTTGATCAAAATTTGCGATAACTTATTAGTCATTTTTTCAATGTTTTTCAGCAATGGATATCACTCAACAATTAAGTCTTGAACTGATTGAAGGAGTGGCGTTATCAGAACATAACCGGTAAGTTTTCGTTTGTTTTTGTCTTGGATTAGTTTTTGGTAAGTAGAGAGTGTTTTCTCGCTGATAAGTGATGAGGTAAAAGTGCTTGAAAACGTAGCATTTGATTCCATCGTTTTTGTGGAATTCAGAATTGAAACCGGTCAGTTGGCGTAGTGTTATAGATACCGCTATTGGTGCGAGCGGTCGTTCCCGGGCTAGTCAGATTGGACTCAGCGTCGTCAGCGCTTCGCCACCGCTGCGATGTTTCTTCAGTCGTGTTGCTCAAGCGCTAAGCCGGAGAGATGGGCCCCGCCACTCTTTCACGCTTGGGCTTAGTACCGCGAGTGGAATGAAGATGTGATTTTGAAAGATTTTGTAGCTGATATTGTGGGGTTTTGCGTGTTTGAAAAGAACAATGAGCATTTTTGAATTGATCGCTTTTTATATTTTAACATCAAAATCTGCAATTTTTTTTGGTTGGTCTTGTTATTTTACGAATTAAGTTGGTGTTTATTTGATAAAAGCGCTAGTTTCAAGATGAAAAGTTTTTTTTAAGCATGAAAGTGGTTGATTTCCATGTAATCCGTCCGTTTAGTGTTACCAATTAATAAGTTACTTATTAATATTATGGTCTCATTGGAATTGTTCACATGATTTTCAATGATTGAATTTAAATCACCTTTATATGATTGCACTGCATTTTTTTACAAAAGACATTTGCACTAAAGGTAATTTTGCAAAAATACATTAATTAGTGATTATTCAATATCACTCAAGCCCAAGTTTAGTTGTTGGTACTGTATCGTTTCATGAGTAATTATTTTTTAACGGCTCAGATGGCCGAGTGGCTTGAGTGTCTGCTTCTAAAGCTGTATACTCGGGTTTGATTCTTAGTCACGTCAAACCAACGACTCTAAAGTTGCAGCCTCACAGCTTCCCTGCTTGACGTTCACCATTATAGGGACAGTGTGGAGAACAAGCCGGCAAGTTTAGTCGTTGTGCCGTCAGTAAGGGCACTCATAAGCGGGATTCCTTCGTTTTGTAGTGGTAGACAGATGGCCGGTAACTCGTAAGCGTAGCTCGTTATGGCGCTTTAATCGCTGTCTTGTGATAGGAGGACAAATGTGCAGCTAAGTAAAACATAATACGAATATTTTGTAGATTGGAAGCGGGCGAAGGCAGCAATTCTCTTGAAAGCTATTTGCTGCGTGGAAGAGGAGGCAAAATTCTTCAACATTTTCATATTCTGGCCAAGCAGGTAATTTTGCCTTATTGCCGTTATTTGCTGCTGTTGACGTGGTGTAATTTCAACAATTTTTGCCTCTTTGTAAATGCGAAGGGCTATGCGTAGGAATGCACAGTTTCGCACTGGTTAAATTTGGATGAGTTTTAGAATTCAGTTTGCTGTAATTTGTTTAGAAATCGTGAAGATGAAGATAAACATAAATTTGAAGCAACGCTTCCAAAGATGTGATATGGAATTTTTTTTTGGAAAATCCTCTTTACGCGATTCGCGAGTCAGTTATGCCACTGCCACAAACGGTTTTTATTTAAAGATATATAACCTTGACGATAAATTTTTTTACTGGTAACCAACGATAATTTGTGTTGTTACGGTCGCTTGGCGCAGTGGTTAAGGACATCTCTGTTCGTCCGGGAAGCTTGGGTTTGATTCCCAGTCCGGTCAAGTCGTACGCAGTGGGATTCGCCTCCTATGCGATGTTTTTCCTGAGCTGTGTTGCCTAACCGCTAATACGCGGAGATGAGCGCCGCCACTCATTGCACGCTTCAGCGTGACACCGCGAATGTAATAAAGATTTGAGTTAATTTAAATGTGATTTTCTGGGTTCATTTCTCGTGGCGATTTGAAATTCGTGGCTTTCAAATTTTGCTTCGGCTTGCATTCGCTTTTCCTTGCTTGGTTTCTGAGCATAATAGACATGGGGGTCAATGGGCCGTAATATTTTTTGTTTCTCCATGTTATTATTTGCGTAACAGTTTACTTTTTACGTGCGTTACGTTGCATTTACGTGCAATACGTTTCAATTACGTTACAACTATTGAAAGCGGAAACAGGAAAGCGAGAGCTAAGCGTCGACTGCCAGAAAACCTATTAAATGTGACAGTCTAAAAACAAAGTGCCATGTTAAGTTATGAAACTTAAATGGATTTCTAAGTGTTTGTTGGAAATTTCGATGCAGAAATTTGGAGTTACAGTTGTCATGTTTTGAGGCTAATAGCATAGTTGATGTAAGTTCAGTCTTTTTCTGTTGATGTAGTATAGTAAGCTGAATGTCATTTTTTTTATCATAGATTACTTGCTTGCAATGCACTGTATATAGAGCAAGTCTAATATGGATGCGGCCTCTGCGGCTACTTTCAGCGAAGTTAGTGCAGAACACGGCTTAATTAAAACTCTCGCGCTAAATGCGTCTGAGCTACCTCATATCACGTTTTACAGAAGCTGCTGAAGTAGATAGAAGCAGTTAGAATGAGCAAGATTATCCCATAAACTCCAATATCTTGTCACTTTGAACTTTCCTTCTATTTATTACTGATTCAATTTTAAACATATTGCGTTTACGGATATTTATTGTCTTTAAGAAAAGCTGCGCTTCCCCTGAGTCTGTTCTTATGCCAGTGTTTCCTATTAGTCATCGCATTTAAAATCATGCTATTGTTCAGCGATGTGCAGCTTTAACATAGTAGGGCAGTAAACTCGTGCCAGAAGAGCTTACTAAATGCTACTGATCAAAGAAAAATTGTTTATCGTGATTAAGTTCTTATGCAGCGGTTAAAACAGTCACTTTTCAGTCGTAATTAGAGTGTGTTTAAGCGTAGAAGTGTGGAAGCGATCTGTTTCAGAATTTGTGAGCTTAGAATTTAATAAGCTGTGTGAAGTGTTTTAAATTAAGTGTCACTGAAAATAGAGCTTTTTGGACTACGCTAAATGAAGGAGGTTTTTGGAACTATGCTGAAATGAAGAAGCTTGGGATTGCTGCAGAAATTTATGTCATTTTTTGAACTCTTTTATACAGTAGATTGTACCGCGGCACTTTGGTTATCAGCGAGCATATTGTTAACAGCACAGCAAATTTTCAAGCTGGGTTGTCGGTTTCTTGGCAGTATGGAAAAAATGGCAACTACTAATCTTTTCTAGGTGTTGTTCACTGAGTTACCGGTACCCAAACCATGCTTTTACCGTCTTACATACGGATAGACGATAGATTAGTAACTACACTGTTGTTTGAGTTCTGGGAAATATGGATTTAGACAGAATATGAAAAAGATTAAAGCACAATCCTACCTATAATTAAACATATGAAATAGCCAAGTAGTCAGAGCATTTGCCTCTGAAACTGGACTCTACTTGCATTGACACCATAGACTACTATATAATGGACTAGAAACTACACACCATGCTCATTATTGTTCAGAAATTTCACTTTAATGAATTGATACAATCCGCAGACTTATATATCGCGTAACACATGCAAATACATTAAGTCGCATCGACTGCTGTTAAATTAAGGAAGAAATACTCTTTTAAAAACTTGTTTAGCAGTTTAATTATTACTATTCTCTAATGAAAAACTAAACAAAAGATTAAACCTTTGTTTAATGGATGGACTTAAGGTAGAAAAGACTTGTAAAGTTGCAACATGTTCTTTTTCACTGTGGTTTTTTTCGTAGTAGAGTATTCCATAATCTCATCCTGTCAATAGCCAAGTAGGACATATGGTGTCTATGATACAGCCATACTGGTTAAAAGTCAAAGCTACAAGCTTAGTTTTTTCACAAGCTATAGTCATTCTGTACAACCGCAGTAAGTCTATAGTCCCCATTTCACCAGGAGGAACCCCGCTGGCATTTTGCTGCTAAACTTTTTAAGAACTAACAAGATTTAGGTAAGGTTTGAAAATTGTTTGCTACTGAAGTCGAAAAATTTTTTTTATCGAACAGCTGCATGTCACAGATAGCATCCGCATTATCGCTGCTGGGTCGAAGGGCATAAGCATCATTTGCTTTTTCAGAAGCGCGCATTTCGCAGCTTCCGCGATTGCGTAAGTTGCGCATCCAATTGTGGAGTGCCCACCTCTGGATAAGACATATGATATAGTCGGCAACTCCCAAGCAAGCTGGTTATTGCGTCTCCGTCGCTTTATCTTAATAAGATCAAAATGCATTGAAAATAAGTCGTTTACTTTTAAGCACGAGAGCATAAAAACTAATACCAATTTTGATTATCGGAAAACAATATTTACCCTATCCACATGTCCAAAAAAGTGGGCCATAAACCCACGGGCTTTTTGCATCATAATTAGGGCAATTTTTTGTCATGAAAGTTATATATTTTTTAGAAGGTCTGTATTTTATGAAGTACCCAAAATATTAATCAAACCTTACGTAGGATGTTCAATAACGGAGTTAAAAAGTCATATTTTATACCATAAATCGTAAAGTATATTTTCAGTCATAAAAATCATAAATTGAAGCATTGCTCCCGAATTCAGTATGTTCATGGTGCGAAGATGGAAACTAGTCTGACTATCTCCGTTATTGTTATTACTCCGTGGCGCCGTAGATATCTTGCTTAAAAATCTTAAGCTAATTCATTCATGTCATTATGGATTGGATACGGATGAAAAATTTCGAACTATCCAAAGGCGTCTAGCTGAAGGTAGCGACTTTCTTAAAATTGCCGCTGGTAGTGGTGCTGATCTATCAAACCATTCTCCTGCTGAGATAGCCTAGTGCTGCTTCGAAGAGCGTAACCAACTTCGGCTTGGACTTTTTTATTTTAAAGAAAATGCTATGTTCTGGATGGAGTTTTGGCAAGAACAATGTCCGTTCTTATTTGATTATGCGGTTCAACTGTTCAAAATAAATGATAACAAGTTTAATACTCCGACTCGGCTGCATAGTTATTAAGAACCAGACAGAAAAAATTAGGTCATATTTTAAAGTCATATTTTAGAAAATATTAAGTCATATTTTGGAAATAATTAGGTCATAAAAAAATTGCCCTAATAATAATCAAATATTTGATGTTATAATCACTTTTATCAATTAAAACATACATTTGAGTGACCGTTACAAGCCAAAATATAAAAGTGTATATAAAAATGGATGTTATCCAACGCATTGGCATACGAAAAAATTATAACTGGAATGCAGCATCACTCGTATTTAGGCTACTTGCCAAGCATTGACACAAACTTTGCTCCTCCTTCTGATCGAACACTACATACCCGTATAGTGTATGTTCTGATCCTGCCTCGTTTCCGGTTGAAGCTTGTACAACGGCCCAGCTCAGCGTGTCTCTAGCATAAGAAACTTTCATGTACGGAAAGAGTTATCAAAATGAAATGCACAAAATTGAAATTCAGTAAACAGATGAAACTACTTGTTGCAGCATGCAAAATCCAAATTATACATGATTCATCAGTTCATTCCTCTGAAATTATGATTTAACAACTTACTTTGGCACTTGCCTGGAAGATGATATGTCTGCTCCGGCATCGCTTCATGTATTATGCTGAACAGTTTTCTTCTCATTTAGTGTTTTGAGCTGATTATTCTGAATAATTTTCTTCTCATCGCAATTTTTTAGCATACGAATGCACTGGAGTTTTGACATTTATGTAATGCTGTTAATTAGTTAGTTATGATGGTAGAATGGATAGAAAATCATTGTTTTGCAGTTTGTTGTAATCAATAAAATCTAGCCAAAGAATCAACAGTATTTGAGTTTTTTTGGACAAATACTAGCATTAGCAATTATTAGCATCAGCAAACTCTGAAAAGCATTTTTACTGGTGTTTAAATCTGAATCTGAATCTTAAAATAATCAATTATATCACAATAAAAAAAAAAGTTTTCAACAGAAAAAAATTATTGAATCATTACAGATTCAGTTTCAAATTAAGACCACGCTTGATGACGTCATCAGTTTTCAGTTAATTATATAGTGATCTATGATGAAACTAAGAGGAATTCTTCCATCGGAGAGTGGTGGACAGATGGCCGGTAACTCCTAAGCGAGCTCTTTGTGGCTTTTTGATCGTTTTCTCGAGTAGGAGGATGAATATGCAACTAAACTAAACCTTTCTAATTACAGAGCTGCCGCTTCAATTTTCTTAATTAATCATTGAAATTCTTGCAGGGTTGTGTATGCCCACCAGAGATTATCCATTTATCAGCATCTTTAATCCAATTTTTGACGACTTTTAACCCCATTCAGTCTTCAAGTAAGTTTTGTTTAATAATTTCATCTAAGCTGCTCTTATTACCTTCTGTAGTTTAAACATGTTGAAGATATTTGAAAATATGAGTTACTGAGAGACAAAAAGAATGAACGGTTAGCTCAGTTTTTGAGTTCGATGCGGGAGTGCGATTCCAAGGCCGATCAAATCGGACACATTGTCGCCAACTGGGTTATTTTTTTCAAAATTTGACTTCGGTCAATTGACCTAACTGTCTACAAAAATTTCGGTCATTTTAATTTTTTTCGGTTATGTTTGAAGTAAGAAGACGTGTAACGAAATATACACCTACTTCTTTGTAACTGCAACACAAAGAAAAACTACTTTGATCAGTTTCATGTTTGTTAGACCTGACACCGTGACACCGGTAGTCCGTTTGTATTTGTTGCTTGCATATTGGCAAGATATTTACTTCGGTCAATTGACCGAAATGGCTTTAATTTTTTCGTTTTTTGCGAATTCAATTTGGACTATGAGCGAAATTTTACCAAAAAAAAAAAAAAAAAAACAGGTCGCCAACGGCTCGCCACCGCTGCGACGTTTCTTCAGAGCTGTGTTGCTCAGGCGCTAAGCCGCGCCGATGGCTCCGCCACTCGTTACGCACTTCGGCGTAACACCGCAAGTATAATGAACATTTGATTTAATTTTGCTGTGGAATACTTGATCGAGATTTCATAACGGTATGACTCGTGCAGTAAGTAAACTTAATCCATATGACTACAATGCAAACTACAAAAGTTAACGTTTTTCTTACCATTGCCGCACTCTTGAATGATTCATTTGATGTTATTTTGACTTGTGCTGTAATTAGGATCATAGTAAGTAATTTTTGAGCTTGTAATAATTCGCAAAAAGCTTTCTACTTTTTTTTTTCTTGTTTGCGTTTACGTGCGCGTTTATTTTCCGTATCCGTTTATTACCGTTGTTTTATGTAATTTAGATTTGCTTAGTGTAATTTTTTGTTGTTGTTTATCTAAATGCGTTCGATTTGGTGTGGCGTATTGAGTAGTTCAAATAAAAAATTATCTATCTATTTTCGGAAACAATTCGTGGTGATGAGCAAACTTGTTTATTTACAGCTCCGATGATTAAGTGGTAAAAGCGTCTGCCTTTGGAGCTGCAGACTCTGGTTCGATTTCGAGTCGGGTCAAACCAATGACTTTAAAATTGGTATTCACAGCTTCCCTGCTTGACGCTCAGCATTAAAGGGAAAGTATAGAGAACAAACCGGCAAGTTTGCTTGTGTCGTTGCGAAAGGTAAATAATTAGCGGGATTCTTCCATTTTAGAGTGACAACTCCTAAGGAATCTAGTTATAGCACTTTGATCGCTTTCTCGTGGCAGGAGGATAAATATGCAGCTAAATGTAACTAAATGACACAGGAACGATTTCGCTGTTTAAAAATTAAGACTTGTTGCAGAATCCCGTCTGGATCCAGTATGTTGGAGCGAGCATTTGCTGCTTCGTGATTTTCGAACTTTAAATTTTGCTCAGGATGAAACAAATTCGATCAAACTTTACATCAATTTAATACAAACAAAGCGAAGGAAATTTCGTAAAGGTATGAGTTTGTTATGGTTGGTTTATGCTGGAAGAGCTATTGTTTACCGTCAACTGCTCTTGAGACACCGAACCCAAACACTAACCTTATCTCTTTACTAAATGCGAGCCCTAAACTAAACCTAAAACCCTGTGTTAATGCCCAGTTGGCTTTTCGCTGAAAAGTTCTCTGTTATGACTAACTAACAGTTTTGTAATTGTTCTTTTGCTGAAAGATAACGGGAGTTATATTTTCAAAATTAAAAATTGACGTTTAATACCTAGCATTGCTGCAGCAACCGCAAAAATCTTATTAGCTGTTTAAGCGCCTAATGTTTGCTTGATGGTCGAAATATTTTAAGCTTCAAAGGTTTCAAACTGGCGATATGCCTCAGCGCGTAAGGCTAGTATTTAAATTGGTTACATATGCGGTTGAGTAGCATAATTTTCGAGAATAGGACCGAATTTAGACAACGAGAGGCCCTAAGTTATTTTGACTTCACGTTTGTGATCAATGATCGGGGTTTAGACTCATCGCTAAAAGGAGAAAAGGTCTTCACGGTCGATCCCATAAAAAAATAGTCTTTCGTAACCGCGTCAAGCCATTTTGCTAGTCCCGAGCCCTATGCTTCTACCTGCAAAGCCTATTGGTAAATCCTGCCCTGCTTGTGAATTTTGTAATTGCCCTTTCAGGTTCAAAAATAGGACTTCGGAAACGTCAAAATCGACTGGATAAACTTACAAGACAGAAATCTTTGAGCCGGGATCCGTCCTCATCCTCGAACGAATCAACACAAAAAGAATTCATTCCAATATCCGTAAGAGTTATTTCATAGTCAACATTTGAATTCGTAAGCTGATTAGTCTTTCGAATTTCTTTATATTTCAATTATTTACATAATAACTGAGGTTAGTTTTAAATTACTGAACTAAAAATTGAACACTAATTGTGGTAGACTGCAAAACGAGCTTGCGCTTTTGGAGTCAGGATTCACCCAGTTTGTTCAATGCCATCGGTTTATGTTCAATGCCATCAGCTGGGCCTACCGTGAATCGAACCCGTCACGTGGATTTGTAATCTGCGCGCCGTACCGTTAGGCCACGCTTACAGATAACCTTGCGCTGTTGAATGCTGGCTTGAAATACAACGAATTTTTCTGCAGGAAAAAGAATTTCTGAAGAAATTTTCGCGATTGAACTCATCTGAACCGGTCAATACTGAAGTCATTATTACGGAAACGCGTAGACCATCGGTAGCAAAGAACATGTCTAGGTCCAGTAGTGCCTCTGTTGATGAAGATAAGTCGAAACATGCTTCACTTGACTGCATTGATGGTCTGCCTTCGTTTGAAAACCCGTTTCAACTGGCTACTGTGTTATTGGAATTACTGGAAAGTTCGTTCTGTTGTCATCATTCCTATTCAAATAGAAATGGACCGAATGACCCAATGGACGGGGATTCCCCTATGTCGCTAGCAGTTCAGTTGGTCACCGCTATTACAGCGCTTAATCAAACTAAAAGTGAGATTTTCTAATGCTTGGAAAAGGTAGATTGTTGCGCAGTAGTTTGTGAGAATTGTCTTCCTCTGTTGTAGTAAACGAAAGGTTTTGAATTTTGCATATGTCCGACTAATAAGAGCGTCCGCGTCCGGAGCTGTAGACTCTTGATTTGATTCCGATTCGGGTCAAATTGGTATTCACAGCTTCTCTGTTGGACGCTCAGCATTAAAGAAACAGCATAGAGAACAAGCCGGCATGTTTACTTGTTGCGCCGTTGGGAAAGGCACTCAGCTAGCTTACCCATCTTAGAATTGTAGACAGATGGCCGGTAACTCCCATGCGAGCTCTTTATAGCACTTTGATCGCTGTCTCATGATAGGGTAAATAGTTAAGTATGCTATAAAATACTAAAAGACTCGAAATTTCCAAGTCTTAAAATTTCTTATAATGTAAGAAAGTTTGATGTTTCAATTTGAGGTTACTTTCTTATCTCTGTTTCAAAACCATGCAACACGGCAGAGATTTCGAACTCGTGCTTGATTACTTTAGTTGCAAGTCGCTAAAATATTTTTATTTCAGCGACTTTCGTTCGTTCTAATTCTGAAGACAACGATAAATCTTTGTCAAAACTTTCATTCGAAGAAACAAAGTGGACGGTGGAGTCGGTCAGCCACTTGCAAAGACTGGTCCTGCGTACAGTAATTGTGCTCTGTCATGTTGGACTGGAAAGAGGCGAAGACCTGACCGTGAGTCTATGACGTCATAATGTTTTTAACAGCTAATTTGAGCAACGTTTGGACTCGATTAGCTGATTTTTAAGATTTTTTACTAGACTTTCTGAAACTACGCACTGGAATTATTCGTTATAATATTAAACTTTCTTGGTAACATTTAGCGTTTGGAGGCCGATAGCCAAAAGTTTGCCGATGTTTTAATAGCATTGACTATCTGTCTCCGAACCATGCCACAATAGGAAAAAAGTGCAGATGGTTTTGACTTTACAGTAGCATATCACCTGAGTTCCTGTAGGCACAATGCTCAGATGGCCGAGTGAATCGAGCGTCCGCCTCTGGAGCTGTAGACTTGGTTTGATTTCAATTTTGGCCAAACCTATCATTTTAAAATCAAAATTTACAGCTTCACTGCTTGCCGCTCAGCATGAAAGGGACAGTTTGGAGAACAAGCCCGTAAGTTTGCTTGCTGTGAAGTTGGAAAAGGCACTTAGCGGGATTCCCCAATCTTATAGTGGTAGGTGGCCGACGACTCCTAATTGAGCTCGTTATAGCACTTCGATCGCTTTCCCGTGATAAGAGGATATGCAACTAAATACAAATACAACAATAAGAATGAGTAAGCGCTAGGTTTTCAGTAAAGCGACAGTCGTTTCGAACCTAGTGGAAGCGCTCATACATAGAATTTTCGCCTCATGGTTCACAAATTGATTTTACAATTTACACAGGAATTGATTCACTGCCAAGCAGTCGAATCTCTTCTGCGAATTTCGCACGATATTTTACGTCGGGGAGGAATGATTCCTCATGGGACAAAAGTCCGCACCAAAATCAACTCCGGATTTAAACAAACAGATTCATTCGGTAATTTTAGTTTGTCAGATATTTGAATAAAAGATTGTTTGAGATCCTCGTTAAAATACCAGAAAAAAGTTAGACTGCAGCTTATGTCTGGTACATGGTGTCGAAAAAACAACGGCGTTTTTTTATAGATTTTTTGAACGCTGCCTATAGCTCTCAGATTATTCATTTTCTCAATATGCCTCAGATGAATAAAAATGTCGTTTGCATGTTTAATACTACGACTTAAATTCGATTCCCTATTTGATGGCATCAAATGATGTGACCAGTCGTAATTGCAGCAATTTTTTGCGTTGTTTCGAAGCTAAGATGTTGGCATAAAACTTGTGCTCGTGACACGTGATAGCATCTAGTTAGTGCAATAAAGAATTTTTAAGTTCAAAATCAAATCTGCATTGTATTACACCGAAGTGTGTAACGAGTGGCGGGGTCCATCTCCGCGACTTAGCGCCTCGGCAACACAGCTCCGAAGAAACATCGCAACGATGGCGAGTCGTTTGCGACTCTGTGTGCAATTCGACCGGCCCAGGAATCGAAACCCAGTCCTCGGCTGATAGCAGTGTCTTTAACCTCTGCGCAAGCGGCCGCTTTGATTTTTAATTTCAAGTTTCATGAATAGACTTGATTTTCTTTTAGAGAGTAGTATGAGTGATCAGAGCGTTAAAGAGCAATCGAAAAACAAATCATCTCCGAAACTTCCCATACCGTGTGTATTTGTCAATCATAGCGATGACGCAGAAGATGAAGAAGAAAGTTATCGGGAAAAATTTGAGCGAAAATTTGTTAAAATGAAAAAACAAGTTTTACTGAATGCCGAAGCAACTCTACCTGGCCACATTATGTTTGTTTCTGAGGTCATATCTGGCATTTTTGGTCTTCTAACTCAAGTTCTCCAATCAACACCTACTACTATTAACCACAAACAATTATCAGAAGTCTGTTGCTTGCTCCATGAGTTCTATAACCGAAGTGGTTTTGCTGTGTTTACGACTTTACTGCGACAAATAGGTGCTTTATGTGATGAAACAAAACAAAATAATGATTCGACAAAACGTACCTCATCCACTCCTGGCTCGTCTCCAGTCATGACGTCATCAAATACGTCATCAGCCCCCAAAAATCTGACATATTCCAACCTTTTCGTCAATTTGTTGTGTGTTTATGAAAAACTGATCACCGCCATACAAAAACTCAAGATAGAATATTTACACAAAGTGGGCTGCTCTCGTCATAACCACAAATCATGTGACCTCACAAAGCTCGTCCCCGTCCACCACAGTCTACTGGGCGAATACGATAGACAGTCAGTCGACAAAAGAGCAGAATTCACCCAGTCAACACCCGCACCATCGTCAAATAAAATATCTGATCACTTGCATCGTCTGGGTATCACTTCCTTCAGGTAAGGGTGAAACCAGTATGGTTGTTATTTATTACTATTTTGCCGTGCCATTGTTTTGTTGTATAGCTATGTAAACAAAATGCAAAAATGTTGACAGTTACTTTGAAATTTTCAATGTTTGCGGGCTAAAAAAGTCAAAATAAATCTTCATTATACTTGCGGTATTACGCCGAAGCGTGTAACGAGTGACGGGGTCCATCTCCGCGGCTTAACATCTGGGCAACACAACTCTAAAGAAACATCGCCGCGGTGGCTAGCCGTTGGAAACACCGTGTCCAGTTTCTTTCAAATTGAACTGAAAATTCAACAGTAATTGAGCGAGACTACGAAGTGAGCTTGCGCTTTTCAAGTCAGCAGCGACCCGTTATATATGTCAAATGCGATCGGCTCTAGCCGCGAATCGAAGCCGTCACCTAGGATCTGTCACATGCGCGCTGTACCGCTAGGCCATGGACGGGAATGGGACGGGAATCGAGTTTGACCGGCACGGTAATCGAACCCCAGACCTCTCCCATAGCGATGTCGTTACTATTAGGACAAATTTTTACCAGATCAAATTTTTTAGAGAAGACAGTTCGTTATGTGTTGTTGCAACTGGGATAAAGTTCTTGATTTCTCTCGCAACTTCCTTGAAATCTCGTTCGATGTTTGTCCGTGAAACCCTGAGATTCTTGGACCGAATTGGAATTTGCCAGTGTGTGCCTATGGCTTCCATTGTTGTACCTTTGCTATGCAATTTGTCAAAGTGGAGCGACAAAACACAAAATATTGCTCTGTCAGTGGTCGGGAAAATGCTGCTTCATCATTATCACGAAGAAAGTGCTGACTCATCCCCTACCGAGTAAGTGTTTAGCTGCAAATTTATCCTCCTATCACAAGAGAGCGATCAGAGCGCCATGACGAGCTTCGCTGGGGAGTTGCCGCCCATCTGTCTACCACTAAGATGGGGGAATCCGTGAAGTGCCTTTCGCTGTGACGCAACAAGTAAACCTGCCGGTTTGTTTCACACTGTCCATTTATTGCTGAACGTCAAATAGGGAAGCTGTAAATACCAATTTTACAGTCACTGGTGGACCCGATTCAGAATCAAACCCGAGTGTACAGCTCCATAGGCAGACGCTCTTGCCACTCGACCATCTGAACTTATTTAAGCCAAATATTATGCCAAACAGCTTCATAAGCAGACCTGGCATACAAATCTCTAGTCATGGTTTCGATTTGCCATTCATACATTGTGTTTGGCTTTTGCAAAATTAGTGTATGTAGAATATTTGTGGAGCGTTGAGTTATTATATTTCGTTTCAAATTGTCTTCAACTAAATTTCGTGTTTTCATTCTTTGTGGATTTAGTAATCGCAATTCGTTGCGCATACGGATTTTCGAATCTTCTGTTTCCAGTATCCATTTAGTTTTATGTAATTTCGAAGAATTAGAAGCGAAATTTGTTATGAAACAAGCGTTTTACATTCTCCTGTCTTATCGAAATTAATGTCCCACGCTTGTCCTGACAGTGGCGTGGACAAGTGGGCACCTGGGTACCGTCCCTTTTGATCTATGATAACCTTTTAATCGGTCACTAATGGCGAATGAAACGGGGCCTCTCATTGTTTAAATCCTCCCTCCCCCCCATTTTTTTCTGGCTACGCCCATATTTGTTGGGTTATAGTCATTCAATAAAGCGCAATTAGTTCACTGAATTGGCTTTTAAAATCGAACAATTAAGACTTCATTTTATGTATTGCAGAAGCAGTGTTCCATCTGTGCATATATCAGAAGTGCCTTCGAAATGGGTTGAAACATTAAACGCTTTGCAAGAAACTGATTCAAGCTCCGTAAACAAACAAACTATAAACTGGAGGTGCGCTTGCGCTGTTTAGCTAAGCACAAAGCTGATATAGAAAACCGTGTTATGAACTTTTTTGTTGGGACGTTGTTGTGTTGAATGCAGGGCTGCGGACTCGAACGTGAACTTGGACTCGCGAAAGAACAAACCCTGAACTCGAGCTTTGACTCGATCTCAATAAAAATTGATTGAATATTGAATTCTACACTTGACAAAAATTGCCTGGACTTATCCTAAATTCGACTGAAATTGTTTGAACTAAGCTTAAACTCGATAAAAAGTTACCGTACTTGAACTTTAGCGGGCAAAATTAAAAATAGAGGTACTTGAACTTTAACTTTAAATGGCAAAATTAAATACAGGTAGAGATGCGCTTCATTTGTTTATTACGTCACGAAGCTATGCTGACAGTTCATGCGTGTCTTGCATGCTTGATTTTTTATCCGATTTGAACGCAGTTCTAACTGGCTGGCATTAATCCTGTTAAAACTCAAATCTTCATTACACTTGCGGTATTTTGCCAAAGCGTGTAAAGAGTCAGGGTCCATTTACTCGACATAGCGCTTGGGCAACACTGCTCCGAAGAAACATCGCAGAAGTGGCGACAATGTGTCCGATTTGACTGGCTCGGAAATCGAACCTCAGACCTTCTGCGCCGATAGGAATGCCTTGAACCACTATGCCGAGGGTCAGTGTTAAGTTGTGGATTGTTCACTGATTGGTCGATTGAAAGCTTCTCTTGTGAGAGCGAGATGGACTTATCGGTGACTAACTCGAGACTTAGGCAGAGTTTTGAAGTACGGGTTTAGGGTAGGTGTTCGGTTAGGTATTTCAACGTTGAGTCGGTGATGCCGAGTAGTTTCGCTCTCCTGTGACGGCAAAGCGTAGGAGCTTTGACGAGCAAGAGCGAACGTGGACGTGGTAGTTAAAGACGGCGCTATCAGCTCGTGAGGTCTATGGTTCGATTCCTGGGCCGGTCGAATCGTACACTGTCGCCACCGCTGTGACGTTTCTGCGTTGCCTAGGCGCTAAGCCGCGGGGATGGACCCCGTCACTCGTAACACGCTTCGGCGTGATACCGCGAGTATGATAAAGATTTGATGTGATTTTTTGGGTGAGCGCTTTAAAATCGAAGGGAGTAATATTTTCTCCGCGGTTTTGTCATAAAACCAATGCGCATCACTGCTTAGGGATGTCCATCCCATTGCGTAACATGTAATTCTTAAGTGCAACAACTTAAGAATTACGTACTGCAACGGTTTAGGTTGGGTTGGTAAAATTGCGGTTTCTTTTATAAAAAGCTAATAGTTTTGAGTTATTACTGCGTTGTTCAGATGTGCGTTAGTACGTTCGTGTTAACACAAAGGTATTTTAATTTAGTAATTAACTAGTTTATTTTGCATACGTGGCATTTTGCTCAACAGGCTATTTATTCATAAGTTAGTGTAGCTTTTAGCTTGGCCGTAAAAGTCTTGATGTTCTTTTTATAATTAACGCTTTAGTAGAAATGAACCTGTATTGGTAAAACCTTGCTTTCTTGAACATCATTGCGTTGAGGCGCTACTAACTATTTGATAAGCAAATGAAACCTTTAATTTGTTGGTGCAGTAGAGGTCTGAAGTTCGATTCCCAGGCCGGTCACATCGGACGCAGTGTCGCCAACGGCTCGCCACCACTGCGTTTTTCTTCGTAGCTGTGTTGCCCAGGCACTAAGTCGCGGAGATGGATTCCGCTACTCGTCACGCGCTTCGGCGTAATACTGCGAGTATAATAAAGTTTTTTTTTTTTTTTTTTTTTTATGAAACCTGCAGCTTGTAAGCTAGAGCACTTTTTACTTTTTTGTTGCAGACATTCGTTGCCAGTTGATATAAAAATGTCGCATTCATCTTCAAAATCTTCTCAATTTCCCATTAATCCTGTGGAAGAGATGATGTTGTATCACGGTAGCTTTCCTTGGCTATGTTTGTGCTTGTACAAACCTCTTCTGCATGCACAAAGCATTGATCTTGCTTTGAAAGTCGCATTACATCTTCAATCTTTATCTCAACATCTATGCAAGGCCGCCCAAAGTGCACTCATGTCTCTTGTATTACTTCCTATTTTGCACATTTATGCCGACAGCCCATGGGATGCTGTCCAGGACTCGAACGTTTTGAGTTCGTATTCGTTTGTCGACGATGTTATTTTTATTGTTTTGGGTTTGATTTTGCAATTTTTGGAGGAATCCGACTCGTGCAAAGTCCTTTTCATTCGCCACGGTGGCTTGAAAGTACTAAATAAGCTTCTACATGACATTGCTGGTGGAGATGGCGTTCAAAATGGCTGTGTTTTGCCTTTACTGCTTGATTTGATGCGACTGCTCTCAGCCAAAACTTTACCTATCTTATCAAGCTCTGCTTCTGTATCTGTGGTAAAGGGCATACCTGCTCAGCAAGCCGGCAGAATGCCTCCTCTTGAGCCGTCTACTTCCCAGACTACCGGTGTCCGGTCGTTTTTCCGAGGGATCTCCTTCTCTTGGGGAAATGATAAAAGAAGAATAAAAGAATTAAGGGATCGCTCTACGAGCTTAGATTCAAACGTGTTAAAAAAACCTGGTGCATCCAATGCTACCTCAATGCCTTCTGCCATCAAAGTCGACGAGATATCTGCGTATTTGACCGAAATCAAAAGGTTTGTTCAAACAGCATTAAGCCTCACAGGGGCTGCATCGCACGACGTGTCTAGAGATAAGATTCGAAAAACTCTTAGTTTTGTACGGGCGGTTAGTGGAGCGGAATCGACGGATTCGGAAACAGACGGCGGATTGGGTGGGAAACTTACAAGAAAGCTATCCGAGACGTCTGGCTATCGCTCTACAAGTCAAGAGCATTTAGATCCTAGTGCTGATCGCGTCAGTAACCAGAGCGTCGGTTCTTCTGTTGTTTTCACCACCGACAGCTTGCAGCTCCCAGGCGAAACTGAGTTCGCAAAGTGGAAAAAACTGACCGATTTTTGGAGCATCATTGGCCACGCGGTGCCCACTGATGGCGAACTTTGCTCGATTTTCTTAGACATGAATGGATTTTACATTGCACTGAAACTGCTTAACCTTATTTCAATGGGATTGAGCAGTTACTTTGATTCGGAAATCGATTTTACGCACACAACCATTGAACAATCTTTCAACGAAAGTTTCGCTAAAAGCACAAGTTTAAATTCATCAACAGAGTATCTCAACTACTCCGTTAAAAAGGACGGTGCCAATAGTCCTGCCGTCGCACCTCACCGACTCAATTCTATTCCGAAAATCAATTTCAGCCCAAAACCGAGTTCGTCCCTGAAGAAAGCAGCTAGCTTGGATGACTTACTGTCCGATGCTTTTAATTTGAATTTCTTCAAATCAACTCCTCCTAACGACAGCGCGATAGACACCCCAGAGTCAGTGGTAGACATTGAAATTCATCAACGGGTTTTGGAACAAAAACTCAACCTTTTTACATCGTGTTTGAGAGTCTGTTTCTTCAGCGTCAAATCAAAAGACCAGGTAAGGTACAAATCGGAACTACTGTTTATGATTTAAAACCTTACGGTTGACATGCGTCGCTATCGTTGGAGGTCTGGGATTCGACAATGGGGACAGTGCCACCATCGGCTCGCCACGGCTGCGACGTTGCTTCGGAGCTGTGTTGCCCGGGCGCTAAGCCGCGTAGATGGGCCACGTCACTCGCTGCACGCTTCGGAATAATGCGAGTAAAGTAAAACTTGAAGATTGCTCATTTTGCTTAAGCTGCAGTCTTAATGCCCGTGTTTTTGACGATTATGTAAAATTCTCTCTGTTTTGCTTTGATTAAATTGAATTTCATGCGGTGATTATAGTTTGATTTGGATGTGGACGACATATTGAGTATGCTGAAGCCGACGATTCGAGCTAGAGTATCATCTATCACATTCTGCAGACTCCTTCATAGCTCGCTGTTTCAAGCCTCACTCACTCCAACGCTAGATGATATCCCACAAGGAACCAGGTACGCAACTTTGCTCTGGCATTTCTGCGAGAAGAATTTCAATGCAAGCCGTTAGCATTGGATTTCATTGATTACTTCACAATAGCACATAATTGTTTCTTCGTTACGCGTTTCTGGTTTTGTTTGCAGAGAATTGCAAAGCAGATAGTAAGTTTTCGAATTATTTTTTTCGATTTATCTGTACTGACTGGTTGGCTTAGTCTTTAAAGACATCGCTATCAGTGCTAGAGGTCTTGGTTCGATTCCCAGGCTAATCAAATCGAACGCAGCATCGCCAACGGCTCGCCACCACTGCGATGTTTCTTCGGACCTGTGTCGCCCAGCCGCGAAGCTGCGGAGATGGTCCCTACCACTCGCTACTCGCACCGGAGCAACACCTCCAGTATTTTTTTTTTGATTTTTGTGTCGTTTCGACACAGGCCAGTCTGACCTACTCTAGTCTGGTTAAAAATTGTTGGCAGGTGTATTGCATACTGCATAGCCTAATCTCGCGAAGTGTACCAACAACGGATGCGGTTACAAAAGATCTTAAATTTCTCATGTTTTTTCTTTTGTTTTGCTTCTTCTCAGTGAATAAGCTCAGTTTTGTGTGGTATATTTGATGATTTCAGATTAAAAGCAGTATTGCATGGACTTCAACGCACTATCAACAGTGGGGGATCCACCAGTGCTAGTCGGGGTCATAGCCGGACCAACTCTGCCAGTTTGTTTCTCAGTCCCAGTGGTGCGCGGCAGATTGACGCCGGTCTGTACCGGTACAAGTACGGGTCATCTTGTCCAACATCCCCGGGACACCCGACCTTAGTCACAGACTCGCATTATGCTACGAGAGATGATGAAGAAGAGACGCTCTCGGATGAGTTGTCTTCTGACGGCTATGATGGCGGATCAGAAAGTGATTCGTATCGTTCAATAGGTAAGTTTGTGTCCACCGGCCGGTTGAAGTAGTGGTTAATAACCTCGCTATCACAGGTCTGGATTCGATTCTTGGGCCGGTCAAATTGGACATAGTGTGTCATCGGCTGGCCACCGCAGCGACGTGTCTTCGGAGCTGCATCGCCTGGGCGTGGAGAGGGGTCCCGCCACTCGTTACACGCTTCGGCCTGATAGCGCTAGTGTAATGAAGATTTGATATTGTGTTGAGCAAATTTCTGTTTGTATTATACGTAGCGCCTGGGCAACACAGCTTCGAAGAAACATCGCTCCATCGTTGACACTGTGTCCGATTTGACCGGCCTGAAAATCGAACCCAGACCTCCCGCACCGATACTGGATCTTGAACCTCTAGGCCACTCGACCGGTGTGATCTTTGCATCTCTACAGAAAGTAGATTGTAGCTTGTGACGTATTGTTGTGTTAATGCACTGTATGACAACACGCTAAACGCTTTTAGCGCTTAGGATTTTCGCTCGCATTAAATGTTTACCAATTATGTGCAAATTGCTACTTAAGTGCTTGCATATGTAGCCATATGTAAATCCCCTAATCAACGCTTTACTAAAACGTGAGACACAGCGCTGAATAATATTCCGCTGCGTTGCAGAAATCCTGTTTACAGTTTACGTCGTTGATGCGTGCATAAAACGAACCTCGCTGCATCCTGTTAAGTGTTAGCATAGACTAACCGCTGTACCACACTGTATGATAGGCTTGTTGAAGTTTGGGTCTCAAATTCGATCCGTTTCCGTTTGATTAAAAAATTTTCGTTTGAGTAACTATCGGTGCGAGAGGTGTGGGGTTGATTCCTGGCCGTTCACATCGAACACAGTGTTGCCAACGGCTTGTCACCGCTGCGAAGTTCTTCAGAGCAGTTTTGCTCAGGCGCTAAGTCGCAGAGATGGACCCCGCCATTCGTTGCGTGCTTCGACGTAATACTGCGAGTATAATGGTGATTTGATTGTGCATCCCAAAACCCCAAATAGGTGCCTTTTGCAATTTTTTTAGTGATTTTTTGGCTTTGTTCTTTTTCTGTGAACTGTTTTTTTTTCCAACATAAACATCAGAAGCGCTAAGATTTTGAAATTATGACATTGTTTTGGTTTTAACATTTGACGCCATTTTTCTTACAGCAATGTCGTCCAGTATTCACGTGACTCCGTACAAAATTCCTATCAAAGATGCGGGAGGATCTTTCGAAAACCTTATCAAATTCTCAAATGGATACCTAGCTCATCCAGAGCTGCTGCTTCTGTCAATTGAGTTGCTTGGACTTAAAGAACACGGAGAAACGGCGAATATTGAAAATATGGAGAACATAAGAGGTGTTTTGATATTTAGTAACTCCTGATTCTTTGTAAACCTAGATCTCGACTTGTTTTAAATTACAAAATGTCGTAGTTCAGTCCCGGGCGTACTATGATTATATGGGGCGCCTTGAAGTTGCTTTTTCGGGGGCCCCATGCCTTTTTGCGGTCCTGATTATGACGTTAGCTGCTAACTTTTAGGAAACGCGATTCGACGACCTTTCTTTAAGTGTCCGTGACCGGGCGGCGGGCTGCCCCTATCACTAGGGGCCCGGGGCTATTGCCGCCGTTGGTAATTTAGCTCTGCTGGTTCAAAGTTAGTGCTTATTATAAGGGAAAAATTGAATTAATGACCATAGTGGAGTGAATCCTGTTTTTGAAAACGTCGGTTATGCAAAGCACGAGAGCAAATATAAACTAATGTTGTGCTTACGCTGATGCTCAATTTCAAATTTCACTGTTTTCGCAATAATGCGTAACATAAGACAGCCTTCATAAATTTTAACAACATTTTACCAATTTAAACCGGCAATGATTATGTAACGCCATCCACATCTCACATGTCAAAGTGTACTTGCATGTGATGTGTCATTATGTCGTAACAATGACATCCGTTATACATGAGTGCTTCTAACCTTTGGAATTCGTTTACTATTAGCGCTGTTGCTGACATATTTTAGCGACTATAGGCATCTTTCACATGCAAGACCATTTAACAGCTCCTACAGCCGAGTGGTAAGAGCATCCGCCTCTGGAGCTGTAGACTCGGGTTTGGTTCCTAGTCTGGTCAAACTAATGACTTTAAAGTTGGTATTCACAGCTTCCCTGCTTGACGCTCAGCGTTTGAGGGACGATGTGAAGAACAAACCGGCAAGTTTACGTGTTGTGCCGTTGGGAAGGTACTTAGCAGGATTCCCCCCTCTTGTAGTGGTTGACGGGTGGCCGGTAACTCCCAAATGAGCTGGTTATAGCGCCTTGATTGTTTTCTCGTGATAGGAGGATAGCTATGCAACTAAATGTGAAAGAACGTCTACGTTTTGGTGAAATTCAATAGACGCACCATCGGACAAAGCTTTGGCACATACTCGTGATGTTTGATTGTAAAATTCCAAATGTATTACTATTGTCATGGCTTCGTCTTGTTGAAAGAGCTGAAGTTGATACTTTAGTTGCATCAGTGTGTAGTTATTTTTGGAAACATCACTTTTCATTGTCACTATTATGGTCGCAGTAATAACTGAGGTTATTTTATTCAAGTTATACCGGTATTTAAGAGAAAATTCAACAGTATTTGAGGGAAACTGCGAAGTGAGCTTGCGCTTATCGAGCCAGCGGCCACCCGTTATATACGTCAAATGCGATCGGCCCCAGCCGTGAATTGAACCCGTCAAGTAGGATCTGTCACGTGCACGTGGTACCGCTAGGCCATGTCGCTGACCAAGTGTACATTTATGTGCGTTGCTCTTTCACTGTTATCCTTAGCGTGCCTTTTTGTGCGCTGAAATAAATTAATACTGTAAAAACCAATAATTTTGGGTCACGGTATTACACCAAAACGTGTAACTAGTGGCGGCACCCATCTCTGCGGCTTAGCGCCCGGGCAACATTGCAGCGGCAGGGAGGAAACATTCAGCTCCGAGGAAACATTGCAGCGGCGGCGAGCAGCTGACGACACTGTGTCCGATTTGACCGGCCTGGGAATCGAACCCAAACCTCCCGCGCCGATAACGATATCTTTAAACACTACGCCAACTTGCCGGCTTAGCTCTTGTTTAAACCCTTAAAATGCTAGTCTAAAATTAATACCAATTTTTTCTAGTAGCTGATGAAGCTGGTTACTCACTGTCTCAATGTGCGTTGTCTACGCGGGATAATGTCGCGTTGTCGGTGATCAGAGCTCTCAAACAAGTCGCCTCGTATTCCAAACAAAATTTATCGAGGCTCGCAGCTCGCAGTGACGTCGTATCTGCATGCTTGACACATTTTGCCGATTATCTGCGAACAAGCCAGCCCGCTTATAGCGGTAAGTGTCTTAACTTGATTCTAACCGTTTATCGAAAGCTTGTAAAACGCTCAGATTTGAGTTAAAGACTTGAGTTTTTGTTTTTTTGAGTCGTCCAGGGCGTCGGGCGAGCCAGAATTTAAGGTTTTATCATCATTATACTCGCGGTATTGCACCGTGGCATGCAATGACTGAGCGATCCATTTCCGCGACTTGACGCGTGGGCGACACAGCTCCGAAGAAACGTCGTAGCGGTGGCAAACCGTTGGCGGCACCGTGTCTGCGTTGATCGACCCGGGAATCGAACCCCGGCTTTTCGCACCAATAGCGATGCCTTGAACCACAGCCGGCCGATTCCGGTTGGTATTTTCTGGCTAATTTTTGCCGTCAATTTGTTAGAGGTTCATTTAATTCAATTAACTACAGTCTTCACATTATGGCTTTAATTGCTATTTTGAGAAAGAATCTCTTACTTTATTACAAGATTTGATTAGAATGCTGCAGGTCAGCTTTCCAAGCCTGATCGCGTGACTATATCAATTAGGAAGTAGAAATTGACAAGATTATTTGTTTAAAGCTCAGAGTAAACATTTGTTTACGAGCATGCATTGCTTTGCAGAACATCGAGAGCAGGTATTGTCGTTATGCAAAACATTAAACAAACATCACATGACCTCCAACCATCTGCGACTGTTTCTATCTCTCTTCAACAGCGACCAGCCTCCTATGGTTCGTAACTTTGTTTGTGAATTTGTTTTTAAAGGTTTTGGGCAACAAGCTTCAACTCAAAAGCTTCAAAAATGCATAGTTGGTTCAACTTCATATTTTTAACTCTGAAACTTTCAAGTTAAAATCAAAGCTTCAGTGTACTCGCGGTATTACGCCGAAGCGTGTAACGAGCGACGGGGTCCATCTCCGCGGCTTAGCGTCTGAGTAACACAGCTCCGAAGAAACGTCGCGGTGGTGGCGACACTGTGTACGATTTGACGGGCCTGGGAATCGAACCCGAAAATACAAATGCTTAATTACTAACTAGTTGGATTTTTGTAGAAACATCTCCTGCTTCATCTTCTCGATTTGGTTGATCATCAAAGTTTCGGGCCTCAGTGGTATTTGCCTTTTTCATGGGGCCGCCTCAGCCCACTAGAGGGCACCATATCCTCGGATAGTGAGAGTGAAGAAGAAAATTCTGTCCCCAAATCCCGCGATTTGGCCCCGCAGAAAAGCCTCACTGTGTGGGGAGTGGCGTCTTTGCAGATGCCTTTAGGTAAATATGAATTGATCTATAATTTTAGCCTAGTGCCTCTTGGGCTTTGTCTGATGTGTAGATTGAAAATCCAGAAATGAGTTTTTCTCGCCTTTTCTTTCCTTAAATTTTTGTTCAAGAGCTCAGATGACTGAGTGGATAGAGCGTCCGCCCTGGAGCTGTAGACTCGGTTTGATTCCGAGTTTGGTGAAATCAATAACTTTAAAGAAGGTATTCATAGCTTCCCTGCTTGACGCTCAGCATTGAAGGGACAGTGCGGAGAACAAGCCGGCAAGTTTACTCGTTGTGCCGTTATGAAAGGCACGTAGGGAATTCGCCCATCTCAGAGTGGTTGACGGGTGGCAACTCCTATGCGAGCTCGTTATAGCGCTTTGATCGCTTTCTCATGATAGATGGGTGAACAATGAACACGCAAATAAATACAAAAAAATTTAGTACGAATTACACAGCTTTTTAAAACCTTTTGCCAGTACATTATTTTTTGCTACACGCGATAACTGTAATGTATTTTCAATGAAAATGTTATATCCCGCGTAACCGTTGACTAGCCAAGGCTATTAATGGTGTCACTAAGCTTTTACTTGTAGCTTATTACATTTCATTGCTTTCTGCAGAAAATCGCATTGCATGGCCGCCTCTAGGTGGCGGTATTACAATATCTTTATGGTTGAAAGTGGGCGGTTCGTGTGTTGATGACCCGAAAACTCAAGAAAATTGGAGTAAGTAGGTTTAAACTTTAATGATTCAGAATGAGGAGTAATGACGTAAACTCGCGCATTGTTCTAGTTGGTTAGAAATGAGAGCTCGTTTTCGGCTTTTGTTAAAAATTTTTTTTTAATCTTCACCCAGCACAAGGAAACCGTTTTTTGGCGGTCTAAATGATATGTATTATTTCAAACTCAGAAGACTCTTTCGCACATGGTCGAAGTAATTTGAGCTATCAAACAATTACGCAGTATTATGGTATCGTACCGGTTGATGTTATTTTATGAGATCCTTTAAAAGCATTTTTGTTTTTCGCTTTTTCTGATTGCGAATTTCTGCTCCCGACCTGGGTGTTGTCGTTGCAACCATGCGTGCTCTTGCTTTTTTTTTCTAACTCCTTTTCTCCTACTTGCATGCCTTAATCTTATTCGTTTCGTTTTCTCTTCCTCTTTTCTTGTTCCGTGATATATTTTCTTCGCCTCATCGTATTCTTTGTCGCGTTGACGGTGTGTAAAAAGACACTACTGTTACTAGACCCCCAGATTCGACATGTTATTCTGTTTACGCTTGTGACTGCCAATCACGCATCGGAGTTGCTGCAGTAGCTCAAATCGACGCAGTTATTTAAAGTGGTACTGGTTAGCGGTAAAGGTGCCTTGTAATTAATAGTAGCAGTTCAGCATTATTGGCAACTTGCAGCTGAAGGACATACTATTATCGTCGACTCTGGCTCTAAACCTCCACTGCAAGGCTGTCCTTATATTCATCTTCTGTCGCTGGGTAGTAAACAGACGATGCTTCAAGTTTGGATGGAAGGCACAACCTTAATATTTAGGTGAGTTTTAACAGCTCAGATGGCCGAGTGGTAAGACCGTCCGCCTCTAGAGCTGTAGACTTGGGTATGATTCCGAGTCGGGTCAAAATTGGTATTCGCAGCTTTCCTGCTTGACGCTCAGCATTCAACGGACGGTGATAGAAGATTAAATACGCAGCTAATTACTACTAAAGATAAATACTATACTATTTTGTGGCGCGTTTTGATATTCTTGGCTGACTGGTCGTTGTATTATTGCATTTTATGAATCCATTTTTCAAAACGCGGCCGGTTAGCTTAGTAATTACAGACACCGCTACCGGTGGTGGAGGTGTGGGGTTCGATTCCCGGGCCAGTCAAATCTGACGCCGTGTCGCCAACGGCTTGCTACCGCTGTTTCATTCTTTCGCAGCTGTGTTACCTATGTGCTAAGCCGCGGAGATAGGCCCCGCCATTCGTTGGTGTTAAGCACAATGTCGGCGAGTTTACTTGTTGTGCCGTTGGAAAAGACTTATAGCGGGATTCTTCCATCTTGGAGTGGTAGACTGATGACTGGCAACTGTTTTACAGCTCGATGAGGCAGTTAACAGTGATACTGCACTTGTGTAAAATCTCAATTTAATAATTATAGCTTGTTATACTCAGAGTTTGCATCGATCCAAATGACGACAAACCAGTTGGATTATTAGCTCAAGCTGAATGCCCTAACTTCATCACTGCTAATGAATGGCATCATCTTACAATGACATACACAGAAGACAAAATGCCAGACAAGGTTACACTTTGTACCATTATCTATTTCTTGTGTTGTAGCTAATTCAAATTCTGCTGCATTTCTATTAAACCTTTTGATCTTTAATCAAAACGCATGAAAAATTCTCAAACTTCAAATTATGTATCTTGTGGAAAGTATCTTCATTTATTTATTTTTTGTTCAATTTTTTGTGTCTATTTTTTCGAAGAAATCGAGCCAAATCAAGTTGCCTGCGTAGAAATGAGGTTTGCGCTCCTCGAGTCAACAACCGTCTGAAATCCGCGTCAAATGCTCCAACTCTGAATCGAACCCGTTAAGAAGGATTTCTGTGTAAAGTCCACACGCGGTACCTCTTCGCCGTTTCGCTGGCACAGGATTAAGTGCAGTTTTACCGACTCAATTCAATGCAGCATTTTAATGCTTACTCCATATATTTATCCCGAAGACGTGTCTAATTTTCGTGAGATTGAGTTTTTTTGTTTTAGTTTTTCCATCGTAATTCAATTTTATTTTAATTATGACATCAAAAACTTGATTATGATGCAGAAACTAAAACCAAGAATCGTGGGCCTAAAGCTCACAAAAATTGGACATGTGGACAAAGTGAAAGATTACTATAACTGTGCGTTTTATTATAGGCAATACTTGGTAAAGTACATTTGGTACTTAATTGCTTTATTGAGGATGACGTCATATTGGAGTTTAACGTCCCTCCTCCTCCCTCTAAATCCACGTTGTCGTCATGGAGACAAAATCCCTCACTAACAGTAAACCTACAGAAAACTACCTTTTTCCTGGGCCACAGTGATGGGACGTCTCGAGATAAGTACGTGTTTGAAAAATCAAAGAGGTGTGAACAAAACGATTTTGTATTTTTATTTGTATCTAGTTGCATATTGATACTTCCATCACGAGAAAGCGATCAAAGCGCTATACGTGCTCACTTAGAAGTTGCCGGCCATCTGTTTACTATAAGATGGGAGAATTCCGCTAAGTGCCTTTTCCGACGGCACAACAAGTAAACTTGCCGGCTGGTTTACCTTACTGACCCTTTAATGCTGAGCGTCAAGTAATGAAGCTGTAAATACCAATTTTACAGTCATTGGTATGATCCGACTCTGAATCATTCCAGAGTTAGCAGCTCCAGAAACAGATGCTCCATTCTCTCGGCCATCTGAGCTGTAAATGTGAGCATTGTTTTTATTACAGTGTTGTATCATCCACCTCACCATCCTGCGTATCAGTGGGCAACATTTTCTTGTTCAATCAACCGCATCCAACCTGCCAATCAGCATTCATCATTCACCGTATGGGACCAGATGCATCATCATTGACCCAGTGTTTGGCCGATTCGTCTAACAAGGTACTTGTTGAGATTGATTTTTGTAGAACGGAAGGCCTAAGTAATTGGCCCATTGACGTAGTTGTTGGTGACGTCGCTGTTGGCGCGGGAAGCCGGGGGTTCGATTCCCGGGTCTTTCAGATTGGACACAGTGTCCCTTACTGCTCGCCATCGGTGTGATGTTTCTTAGAAGCTGTGTTGCCAAGGCATTAAGCCGCGGGAATGGGCCCCGCCACTCGTTACACGCTTTGGCGCTAGAAAGCGATTTCATTATCATTTGTTTTTATCGCCAGGTTGCTTGCAATAATGCGTATCGGGTTCGATTCAGCACCGGTTCTTTCACACTCCCTTTAAATGTGGAAGTCCCCCCTCGGCTCTACCAATTTTTGTCTCAAGCTGTAAATAGTGACGCAATTCCTGATGACGTATTATTAGGGGAAGTTGAGGCCAATCCCCAACCGTTACAGGTTTGTTTTGTAAAAGCAAAGTTGTTATTGTGTGTGGTGAATTACAGAGACTTTTTATTTGGTTTGGAATGCAATAAAGTTGGGACGAAAACAGCATCAGGAGGAAAAATAAAATCGCAGTAAATTTCAAAACTGGACGTTTCGACAACATAGATTCAGATGTCATCATCAGCAGTTTAAGCAAGGCAGTGAAAAACTGAAAACACAACGTGAAATAAACAAAACTTCTGGTTATGTAAAGCCTTGCTTGCATGGGGCTCCGGAGCTGTTTTTGCGAGTTCGATGTCCAACTAGGTCATTTTCCATGATACGTACTACTTCACTAGTATTAAATCTACGCTTTAGTTGTGTGACTTTAAGAAAAAAAAAAAGCAGAAGTCATTGAAGAGAACTTCGTTTTCAGGAATCTTTGGTGATGAGTTTCAACTCTGCCAACCCAAATATGTTCCACGTGTATACTCAAAACCCAGGGGCCACCCCCACTCGTCGTAAAATGCTCTTTCGTAGGGTGTCCACTGATCCTGCTTTATCCCCGTCTGCGTTTGACCCTCTTGTTCATGTTGGTTACCCCATTAAGACTCAAAAACCCCATAAAGAAAAAGTAAAACCAATTTCTGACGCGGGACTGAACAGGTATGCTCAATAATGGGAATGTTTACGATTTTTGCAACTTTTTTCAAATATAATTAATAGTTAATTAGTTATCATTTGAGAAACTAATTTTAAAGTGAAGTGCTCAAGAATTTACCTTAGTGCATTTGTATTTAATAACATATTTCTTATTTATCTTCCAATCACTAAAAAGCGATCTAAGTGCTGCAATGAGCTCGCTTAGGAGTTGCCGGCCATCTGTCTTCCACTTGAAGATGGGGGAATCCCGCTAAATGTCTTTCCCAACGGCACAACAAGTAAACTTGCAGGCTTGTTCTCCACACTGTCCCTTTAATGCTGAGCGTCAAGCAGGGAAGCTGTGAATACCAATTTTAAATTATTAGTTTGACCCTACTGGGAATCAAACCCGAGTTTACAGCTCCAGAAGTAGACGCTCTTACCACTCGGCCATCAGAGCTGTTTAGGAAACAACATGTGATAAACTGGCACATGTATTTGTTTTCAATGCTCGTTCGTCCCATCCAAGTACTTAAGGTCATTTTTTATTCGAATTGAACTGAAAATTCTACAGTAATTGAGGGAGACTGCGAAGTGAGCTTGCGCTGTTCAAGTCTGCAGCCTTCTGGTGTGTAACATGTCAAATACGATCGGCCCCGGTCGTGAATCATGTAGGATCTGTAACCAGAACGCGGTACTAGGGTGTCCCGTTTTTACACTTTTTTACGCAAACTCTTAGTTTATACGATTTACAGGGTGCAAATCGGCACAGAAACCCATTGCGAAAATTTTTTTGATAAATATTGAGTTCTTCATGCCCGGGGGAGACTTTGAAATATTTTGGGGGGTAAATGACGTAACTCGAAAAGTACACATGTTACACGGCTGAATTTGATGTCAAACGATTCGGAAGACATGGTTTCCTATCTGTCTGCAATACATTCTGATGCTCTATCTTGATCAGAAAACGACTTATTTAAAAAATTAATGATTTGTGGATAGAAAAAGATCAAAAAATTCTAATGCACATCCATGAATCGTAAGTCGTTTTCTGATCAAGATAGAGCAACAGAATGTATTGCAGACAGATAGGAAACCATGTCTTCCGAATCGTTTGACATCAAATTCAGCCGTATAGCACGTGTACTTTTAGAGTTATGTCATTTACCCCCCAAAATATTTCAAAGTCTCCCCCGGGCATGAAGAACTCAATATTTTTCAAAAAAAATTTCGCAATGGGTTTCTGCGCCGATTTGCACCCTGTAAATTGTATAAACGAAGAGTTAGCGAAAAAAAGTGTAAAAACGGGACACCCTAACGCGGTACTGTTAAGCCATATCGCTGACGAACTATCTATTTCTAGATCATTAAACCACGTTGGAGGGTTATCAGTGCTGCTGCTCTTGTATCCGAAGATAGTGGAATTAACGCTCAATATGCCAGCTCTCGAAGCGGAGTCGTTTCAGGTTCTTGCGCTCCAATCCATTCTCCGTCTCCGTCGCACTTCTGCTGCGCGAGGAAAAGAATTTGCATCTGATGGAGTTGCGAGTATGCTACATAAGGTGAGGTTTGTCTGAAGGCTATTAAAAATTGAGAAAGTTGAGCATTTGTTGTTGATTATATGGCTCTCTCTGAAAATCTTAATTATACTCGCGGTATTACGCCGCCGCTTGGAGCCTGGGCAACACAGCTCCGAAGAAACGTTGCGGCGGTGGCGAGCGGTCAGCGACACTGTGTCTGATTTGACCGGCCTGGGAATCGAAAGCAGACCTCTCGCACCGATAACGAAAAACGATGTCTATAACCACTGAGCTATCCTGCCGGTCGTGCTAAACATGTTCGTATATTTTAGGTAATGACGAAGAAAGATTGTATTGTTGGTTACCCAACGCTGCAAGTGCTATTCAACATGGCCTGCTCGGAAAACGTGATACAAGATACAAGTCCTGATGATGACATGTCGGCTTATCAGGTTGGTCAAAACGTCGTGTTGTCTGAAAATTTCCACTTATGTAAAATCGAGTAAACAGTTTTTCTGTGAAAATCAAACGTAGAGTGCAGGCGTTTGGTCGCCGATGGCCGATAAAAGAGCCACCTCATTCCAAGCTAGTGCCGCAAGTCCCATCTAGGTATCCCAGCTGCTAGCATGCAACTATGCATCTAAAGCAAAATACGGGTTACTTTTTCTGAAAAAAGTATTCATTAGCTTATTATTGCCACTTTCACGTCCAATTATTGTGCATTATCTAATTGCTTAAGAAAAGGTGTGATAAACGGGCCGGTTTGCGTCATGTCAACATCGTTGTCAGGGCGGGAGGTCGTGGTTTCAATTCCAGAGCCGGTCAAATCGAACACACTCGCCAACGCTGCTTTGTCCGCAGCTGTGTTATCCACTATATCCAGGCACTAAACCGCGGAGATGGACCCCGTCAATCATTGCATGGCTTCTGCGTACTACCGCGAGTATGATGAAGATTTGATTTTTTTTATCTTGTATGTACTGTACAATAACATGGTTTTTCCAGCACCTCGTTCAGAAACTTCTGTGTAGGCATAGGTCGTAATTGCTGCAATTTCTAGGTCGACCCTGAACATTCGGCGATCATTTATGATTACGAATTGTTGCAAACATTTTTACTGGACTGGAAAATCTGGTACAAGAAAAAGAAGAAACAAGGTAGGTTAATATTAACTGGCTTCACTATGATGAGATCGCTCGGTTGGTGTAGCGGATAAAGGTATCGCTCTCAGCGCGCGATGTCCTGGTTTCGATTCCCTGTCAGTTCAAATCTGACACAGGGTTGCCAACGGCTCACCACCGCAGCGATGTTTCTTCGGAGCTGTGTTGCCCAGGCGCTAAGTAGCGGAGATGAGTACCGCCACTCGTGACACGCTTCGGTGTAATACCGCGAGGATAATAAAGATTTGATTTTTTTTTTTATTTAACTCTAATGACGTTGTGGTAAACATGGAGGGACTTGTGTGTTTGGCATGATGGCTGATGAAAATCGGCGGAAAAAATGGCAGATTTAAATTATTTGAGCACAGCAAATATGGAACGAAAATAGCTTACGCAGGCAAGTAAAGCCACAGTAATTCTCAAAACTGATCGTTTCGTCAACATAGAGTCAGCTATCATCATCAGCAGTTTATGCAAAGCTGGATAAAATTGCATGGATTAGAAATAGGAATTATCCATTTGAATCAGTGCTTTTATCCAGGGCGCCTTGGGGGGCTCAAAAACCCCTTAAATTTGAGTTATACATATTGATGCATTTGTGCTTTTGGAATCTCAACTTCCAAAACGGCAAGGTTCACATTTGTTATTGGCAACTCCCCTAAAAAATTTATAGATTCGGCCCTGTATATGTTTCTTTATGACGTCATTTTCTGTGCAGAAGAGCGAGATTGTGAAGCTTGGATTCTTCTTCTTCAAGGACTGGAGTCTCTCACCCGTGATGAACATCCTCATCAGTGGTTCAACATCAAAGTGCTTCTGAAAGCAGGAACAGTGCAGAGACTGCTTGAAGGTGATATATCAGCCAGTTGGCATAGTGGTTGAGGACATTGCTAACAACTCGGTAGATCTTGCGTTCGATTCCCTGGCTGGTCAAATCGGACACAGTATCGGTTCGCCACCGATGCGACGTTTCTTCGCAGCTGCGTTGCGTTGCTCAGGCACAAAACCGCGCAGATGATTCCTCGTTACACGCTTCGGCGTGGTACCTCGAGTATAATGAAGATTTTATCTACAGGAATTCAAGAAATGTTGTGTGGGGGGATTTCCCCTCTTCCAGGGGCCGTAGTCACAACCGCAATGGTGGAAGTTATTCGTGGATTGATGGGTTCTCCGCCGGAAGTAGAGTTACTGAAAACTCTTTGCAATTTCGTCATTTCCGTTCACCCTCCCACTGGTAAGCGACAGAAAAGGTTTAGGATCTTTTTAAGATGTTGGTGGATCCGGTTCTCGAGTCAGGAAAAATAGCTGTTTTGTTAATTTTAAAATATAGGAGATGTATGCGCGTCTTTGATGGCTAGAAGTTTGTAGACTTCTTCTGCGAGAACTAGCCTAGCTAGTTTAAAGCGGTTTCATTTATTTCAAAGCTCTTTTATTTTTCAGGAACATTTGTTTGTCATGCTGTCTCCAATTTTTACTTCAGTCTCGAAAATCCACATGCTCAGAAAATAAAAATAAGAAAATCAACTGAGCGATACAGAGGTAGAATGTTTATAAGAGTTTTTGCATTATTTTTTGCTTTGTTTTTGTTTATAATCCAATAATTGAAAGCTTTATGGTGACTTTTAGTCATTTTAAGTTGAAATTCTGCCATTGTTTCAAAATATATTTTGTGTAAGAAAAACAACTAAAAATTTAATTCTTAACCTCAGTTCAAAATTTCATCAGCGACATGGGCTGGCGATACGGCGCGCAGAAGGCAGATCCTACGTGACGGGTTCGATTCGCGGCTGGACCCGATCGCATTTGACATATATTACGGGTGGCAGCGGTGGCTGCTGACTCGAAGAGCGCAAGCTCACTTCGCAGTCTCCCTCAATTACTGTTGAATTTTCATTCAAAATAATTTGAAAATAACCTCTTAAGGAGGGAAATAAAGTGACAGTGATTGTTGAAACTGAACGTTTCGACAACTCGTAGAGCTGTTTTCGTGCCATATCCACTGTATTACAAAATTGATTCTGATGATGCGTTTGCTAATGTGAGTACTGTTGTTATTATTTATACATCATAAGACCTGAGATATCCTGTTTCGGGATTACGTTCCTCATCAGTAATAGCAATCAGAAAAGACCATATCGAGAACCATGCAACAAAATTACTCAATCTTTGTAGTTATTAGTTAAAAAAATTTTAACCCAATTTTGTTATGTGCTAATTTTCTAGCCACTTCTCCTGGCTTCGAACCCGGGTCTCATTCATTGGCGACATCTCGAGCTAAAGCTCCGTTGAAGCGAACTTTAAGTCTGCCCGTGAATGCTTCCCGAGTATCTGCGAAACCATTTGATCTCAACCTGATCAACGGGAACTCGACGGATTCGAGTACTGAAGAAGAGAATTCGAATCCGGAGGTGTCACTGAGTGTAGAAAACGGCTTGTCACCGATTCCGAATGAATGTGAGTCAGCGTCGTGCTTACAAACATCGCCATCGCTGCGGAAAACCTGGGTTCGATTCCTGGCTGATCAAACTTGAAACGGTATTGCCAAAGGCTCGCCACGTTTCTTCGAAGTTGTGTTGACCAGGCGCTAAGCCACGGAGATGGACTCCGCTACTCGTTACACGTTTCGGTGTAATACCGCGAGTATCATGAAGATTCCTTTCAGTGTCTTCCAAACATCGATGTTCAAGTGAAAAGCGTTTTTTGGCTCCTATCGAGGAAAGCGAAGTGCGCATGCCACGCACGAGGTCTTTGGATGCACCAGCTGGTGAGTCGCTGCGGAGTCAAAAAACTGAGGATATCCGTTCTGGAGAATCGGTGTCCGTGAAAGTAAATCCCCCAAAAAGCGAGAAGAAGCCAGAGACAGTGATCAGCCCGTCAGCTTCTTCAGAAAGTTGGGACAATATATCGCGACCATTTGAGGTGAATTGAACTTTTAGCTACATACATTTTTCTGTTTTTTGATTAGCACATAATTGTATATATTTATGTTTTGTTCAAACATGCTTTGCTTTATTTATGTTTGGTTTTTTAATCTAATATTTTGCCAAATTTGGCAACATTTTTAGCGACTTTTTGTGCTGTCCTTTGGTAGGCATTTAACTTCGAAAAATCAAAATCAAATCTTCATTATACTCGCGGTATTACGCCGAACCATGTAACGAGTGGCTCATCTTCGCGTCTTGCAGCGTTGCCATATCCTGGAAAAGTCCTGGAGTTTTTTTGCTGTCCTGGAAAGTCCTTGAAAGTCCATGAATTTTGTTTTAAGTCCTGGACAGTATTAGAAATTTTTACCCGTGCTTTGCCGGGACAGAATAGTGAAACCACTTACCCAGTGACTTGCAAGAGGCGAAAGAAGGGACTTCCCTTCAAAAAGTCCTGAAAAAAAAAGCCCTGGAATTAAATTTTGCGATTCTGTGGCAACCCTGGTCTTAGCGCCTGGGCAACACAGCTCCGAAGAAACGTCTCAGCGGTGGCGAGCCGTTGATGACGCTTTGTCCGATTTGATTGGCCCGGGAATCGAACCCCAGTTCTCCCACGCTGTTAGCGACGTCTTTGACCACTTCCCCAACTGGCCGGTCATATTCCCTTGATACAGACACATAGAGTTTACTGTATTATTATCCCAGGATACATTCTTGCACTGCTACGGTGGCGAAGGTGTCACGATGTTGATGTCAGAAGCTCTCAATATTCTATTCGTCGCTGTGATGACGATGCGTGACGTAGATGTGCCGCTACTGTTTGGAGAATATTTGAATCCAGACATGATTGTTGTATTTGCCAATCACAAATCGCCATCTGTTCGCATGGCAGCAGTCAGGCTGCTTGCAGTCTATTTTAACAGGTGAATTAGCTCAGCTTATTTTCTAATAAAATAGCATTTGTATTTAGTTGCACATTTAGTTGTTCTCCTATCACGAGAAAGCGATCAAAGCGCTATAACGAGCTCTCTGAGGAGTTGCCGGCCATCTGTCTTCCACTTTACAATGGGGGAATCTCGCTAAGTTCCTTTCCCAAGGGCGCAGCGAGTGAACTTGCCGGCTTGTTCTTCACGTTGTCTCTTCAATGCTTGGCGTGAAGCAGGGAAGTTGTGAATAGCACTTTTAAAGACATTGGTTTGACCCGACTCGGAATCAAACCAGAGTCTACAGCTCCAGAGGCAGACTATCTATTCGATCTTCTGAGCTATCCAATTGCAGCTTGCTGGTGAAATTGTAAACTAACGTAAGTTTTTGCTATCTTACTTAATAATGTGATGTTTGGACAGATTTTGTTATTTCTACTTCAATTTCAGCTCTAGGTATAAAAATACTAAAAAAAAATCGAATCTTCATTATACTCGCGATATTACACCTGTGCTGTATCCAGTGGCGGGGTCCATCTCCGCGGCTAAGCGCTGGGGCAACACAGCTCCGAAGAAATATCGCAGCGGTGGCGAGCCATTCGCGACGCTGTGTGATCGGGTAGGGTATCAAACCCTGGACTTCCTGACCGAGAGCGATGTTGCTATTACGCCAATCGGTCAGTCTGCTTGGTAGCTAGATACCATTTTTAGGTCTTATATGTCTCGACCGAGTATCGAACCCTGGTTCTTTTAAGCAAAGGCTAGGTTTATCTCTTATTGCAGATGTTCACCGGATGATCAAACTAGATTCTTAAAAAAGAAAGGATTCCAGCTGATTGCTAATCAGTTGCATCAGCATGTCACTTCTTTCGAAATTGCCGAGTCATGCTTCTACCTTCTGCTTGGCAACGCGGTCAACGTGCATGAACCCTTACCGCTAGATGGCGCTAGCTCACTTCCCCTTGCTAACGATTGTTTCACAAACCACTCAGCTGTATTGTTGCTCGCGATCCTACAGAAGAGCTTCTGGAATGACGTCAATCTCTGCTATCATCTGATTGGTAGATTGGTAAGTTATATGACCTTTCACCCCAGAGCTTATTGCATTGCTTCTTCCACCTGTCTACCTCTCCAAAAAGGAAGAATCCCGCCGAATGCCTTTACTATCAGCACAACTAGTGAACTTGCCGGTTTGTTCTCCGCATTGTCCCTTTTACGCTGAGCCTCAAGCAGGAAAGCTGTGAATACCAATTCTAAAGTCATTGGTTTGACCCTACTCGGAATCGAATGCCAATTTCACTGGTCTAGAGACAGTCGCTCTTGCTGCTCGGTCATCTGATGTGTGTAATGTAATCAAAGACTGCGATTTGAGGTGTTCACAGCGAACCAAGGGTTTTAGATGATCATTTTTCTATGTAGCGTTAGCGAGATACAAACCCATGGCGTGTAATTTGAAGCGTTTTATCATCAATTTTGTTTAGAGTGAATTATTTGAAAATGTTGGGCCGATAGCAGACATTATGCTGGACAATGGGCTCGCTCTCGCGCTATGCAACTTACTAACTGCCGTTAATTACGACGTGACAAAAAAACTGGATGATGACGACAAACAGGTAAGTGTTTTTTTGCTCGTTGTTTTTCTGATGAGAGGAAGAACGGCCGAAAAGTGTATTAATTCATCATTCCAGAATCAATATTTTTTTCTTACCATTTTGATGTTTTTTTCTTTTGATGTTCAATCGGCCGTTAGCGCAATTGTCAAGACAAAGCTATCAGTACGGGGGGTGACAGATTCGATTCCCAGGCTGGTCAAATCAGACACTGTTGTGTCGCCAACGGCTCGCCACCGCTACGATGTTTCTTCGGAGCTGTGTTGCTCAGGCGCTAAGCTGCGGAGATGGACCCCGCTACTCGATACACGCTGGAGCGTAATACCGCGAGTATAATGAAGATTTGATTTATTTGATGTTTTTCGATATGTTTTGAAATTTCTACGTCATAGTATTATTCATTATAATGCAACAGCTTGCTAATTAACTGGTCCGTTGCAGCGAAGCAGCCGTGGGTTTAATTCCAACGTTGGATTGATGTATTATAAAGTTCTCTTTCTAACAACATGTCCAGTACTGTCCATATGTCCTATGTAAATGGGCCAAAAGCCCACGGATTTTCCGCATTACAATTAAATTTTTTTTTATGTCAAAACCCTTGTTTTAGTTATGGCATCAACAATTAATTATGATGCAGAATGCCCGTCGCTATTGGCCAACTTAAGTCGGACATGTGGGCAGGGTGAGGGTGGGCCGGGAAGATGGTCCCTGAAAATACGTGGAAGACTAGGGTTCGAATACCGGCCAAATCAAATTCTGTTAAATATTGATTTCAGCTGTCTAGCTTTTGATTCTGTTAGTTCTGTTTTTGTTTTATGACACACGATGTTAATTACTTTTGTTTAGCGTTTTTTGACATTGTTGCAGTTTCTTTATGACGCCATAGAAGACTTCCTCAGTCAGATAGCAATAAAAGGTTGCACCACTTCTGGAAGCGGACATTTCCAGGTAAAAATTGCTCCTAATAAAATTAATCGTCAAACTTTAATGAAGAATTCAGCTTGGAATATTTGTTTATGGCCTGCTTTAGTTCGAAGCAGCGTATGACTTGTTGTTCGTCTACTGGTTCAACTGGTGTTGTAGAGATGCAGATACTCGTGTCTTCAAAAAAAAATAAATAACAATATTATACTCGCGATACTACGCCGCAATATGTGGCGAGTGGCATGGTCATCTCCACAGCTTAGCGACTGGGCAACATAGAAACGTCGCAGCGGTGGCGAGCTGTTGACGACACAGTCCGATTTGACCGGTCTGGTAATGGAACTCAAGACCTCCGCACCGATAGCGATGTCTTAAGCGACTATGCCAATCGACCGGTGTTTCTTTTAACTTTGAGACAAGTTTATATAGTGATTTTGGTCATTTTTTGCTTCAGGTTTTTGAAGATCTCATGGTTTTGCTTCAAAAAGTCGAAGGCAAAGCGGCTAAAGTCTTCAACAGAGATGTTCCACAAGTAAAAGCTGTCGCTTCCAATATTTTGCTCAGGGTAAGTTTGTTGTGCCCAGAAATGCCGTAAGATGAAAGTGTATCTTTAGACATTGGGTTTACCCCTAGCCGCGATTTAGACACACTTCGGTGTTGCAACCAGGCCTACTCTGGTGTTTTTTAACTCCTTTTCTCCTGTGCATGTCATAACGTTGATCGCTTTGTTGCCTCCTTTATTGCACCATTGTTATATTTCCTTCCTATTACCGCATTCTTTATCGTGTTGGCTGTGCCGAAATAAAAGACACTAGTACTACTAGGCGTACTTGTGGGCATGGGTTTGCATGAAAAATTAATGGGTTCAAATGTGGAGTTTAGCAGTTGGAAAGATGCCAATTTAGCTTTGGGGTAACCCCCTATTAGTACGTCAAAGATATGTCATTGGAATTCTCGTACCATAAATGTGACCATAGCGGTGTACTTGCAGGTAATGGAAGCTATGAAAATGTCCAGTGGACTAAAAGCTGGCGTTGTACCGAAGAGAGCCTCTGTCGCGATTGATTCATCTTACGGGTGGGATAGTAATCAATCAAATTAGTTAGCTAAATTCTACGAATTTTTGAAGTGACACTTTAAAGGAGGGTTCTTTAAAAATTTTGGTTTTGCGTGAAATTTGAAATATTTTGCAGTAGCAATCCTGGAGGTCTTGGGTTCAATTCTGGGCCAGTCACATCGGATACATTGTCGCCCACAGCTCACCACCGCTGCGATGTTTCTTCGGAGCTGTGTTGCCCAGGCGCTAAACCGCGGAGATGCGTCCCGCCACTCGTTACACGCTTCAGCGTAATACCACGATTACAATGAAGATTTGATTTTTTAAGTGGCTTGTGTAATCCATTTGAAGTTCTACGTCTAATTGCTTTGGATGACGCACTGTAAATCTACATTAACGTGTATAACTACCAGTATAAGTCCGATTAGTCGAACGTTTTTGTATTTTGTAGTGCTGGTCGCTTGGGCTCCATCAGCCGACCTGGTCGGCCTAAGAGTTTGAAATTGTCCCCCGACATGTCAGTCATATCCAGCATGTTGGAGGCTCCGGAAAGCCCGGCCCATTCCGACTCATCTGACAGAGCAACCCCTCTCTCCCCCCGCCCCAAGTAAGTATGTGACATAATTTTGACTCCGACCAAAAGGCCCACCTCAGCGTAGGTTTATAGCGTTGACAATGGCACCAAAAGTAAACCGAAACGTCCGTCTAAGTGTTTAAACCTGCTTCTTAGCTGTGTTATTTGTCATTAAATTGCTAACTAACTCACAATATTATGCCGTTTGACATAATTTCGTATTTCCAAATTTTTAACTGAAAAAAACTACAGAGTGTTCGTTTTTTGTTTACTTGTTGTGGTTAAAGAAATTGCTGCTGGTGCGGAAGGTTTTGGATTCGATTCCCGGGCTCGTCCAATGAAACACAGTGTCGCCAACGCTGCGCCGTTTCTTCGGAGAAGTGTTGCTCAGGCGCTGAGCGGCGGAGATGGGCCCAGCTGCTCGTGACACACTTCGGCGTAATACCGCGAGTGTCATAAAGATTTGATTAAAATTTTGCGTTGTTTTTTCAGGTTGCAGCACCAGAGATCACACAGCGCTGAAACAGGAAGTGACGTATTTCATCTTCCATCTCCAACTTTAAATAGAAGAAGAACGACATTTGCAAGTTCCATAACAGGGGATTCCCGATCGAGGTAAGATCAGCAATTGTTATGTGACCTCAAGTTTTTATACGAAGAAAATTAGTTTGAATTTAGTGATTGTGCCGTTTTAACAAACGCTTCCAATACTGAAAATCTTGAGGTCCTAAACTTTCTCTGCCGAAAGTGTATTGTGCGGAAACAATACTTGAAATCAAAATCAAATCTTCGTTATAGTCGCTGTATTATGCTAAAGCGTGTAACGAGTGACGGGCCCATCTTCGCTCTTAGCGCCTTAGCAACACAGCTCCCATGAAACATCTCAGCGGTGGCTAGCCCTAGTCGGCACTGCGTCCGATTTGACCGGCCCGGGAAACGAACCCAGAACCTCCATCACCGATAGGGGTCAACCACTACGCCATTATTCAGGTTCTGTTCAATTTCAGCATTTCTTTTCGAAGTGGAGCGAGCGCGCTTCGATCTCGTTCTTTCAAAGGCAGCCAACGACGCCGCATGAACGATAATGAGACCGCGGCGCGGTTGCAGAGAGTCATAACCATTGCGGTCAATAAGATTCTCTACACTGAAAAGAAAAGAGATGACACTGAGTAAGTGCTTTGTTTGTAATGATATTAAGCAACTGTTTTAACATAATGGTTCTTGTTAGATAACAGTTGAGGTGATTTTTGTCAACTTTTTGGCCTGGCGGTACCTCACGCAGGTTGCAGATTCTACGTGGCGGGTTCGATTCGCGGCTGGAGCCGATCGCCTTTTAGCTGGGCTTAATGGTTCGCAGCGTCGTTTTTACAACAGCTATGATCGCATGGTTATTGGTTAATGGTTCAACTCTCACCGAAGCCTCGTTGTTGCGTTCTTGGATAAGATGCTTCACGATAATCATCCCTGCTTGGTGGAATCTAACAAGCAGCAAATTAAAGAAGTTACAAGCAAACCTCAACCGGAAAACTCAAAACAAAGGCAACTCCTAAGCGAGTCTGGATTCGTTCTATGTATAGCGCCTCCGTCGCTATCTCGTGACAAGATAAAAATTTAGGAAATCAATCTATCAAACATCAGCTATGGTTTGGATGGTTGCTGACTGTAAATAGCGCTTGCTCACTTCGCAGTCTCTATTACTGTTGAATTTTCTGTTCAATAATGTGAACGTAACTCATTTAAATGACGTTTTTCATAAACGATTCGTTGTCTTTTAGCATCAACAAAGTTCCAGGGTTTCCATCGTTTTTTTCAAGTTCTCCATTAAAGTCTCCGCTAGCAGCTGCAAACGGATTTGGTGAAGCAACAAATGCAACCAATAAATCCGAAAACCGGTACTTGTTTACTTGGATAGATTCCAGGAGGAGTGTTTTTTTTTTGAGTCATGCTACATAATATGCATTTGGTTACCCATTGTGTGGTAAAGGTTGCTAGCGGGTACGCGACATTTACCTCTGGTTTCTGCATCATAATCAAATTTTTGATGTTAGTAGTAAAAAGTCCTAATTAAATAAAAATTGGTGCTATAATTTGTCTTAATTTTCTGCCGACACTGCTAGAGTTAGTTAGGGTTATGTGTTTTTATTAGTGTGTCTCTCTGTGTGTGCTTCTTCTTGGCTGAAAAAGAAAAAAAAAACTGGTGAAAATTATTGTGCTTCAATGCGGACATAAACTTGAAAAATAGTTTTGTCGTCCGTTTCTAAAAAAGCAAGGTATGGTTACTGCGCACATCAAAATCGTACTAAAAACAAAGGCTTACTACGTAACAAAATACGTATAAAAACAGACAAAAGTTACGGATATTTTGGTCCAAGGTACGTTTATTGCGTGCATCAAAAAATTTACCAAAAACAAATTTTTACGTACGTAACAAAATACGTATAAAAACAGACTAATACGGATGCTGTTTAAATCCATCTAAATACGCTAATAGAAGTATAAGACGGAATATTTTGCAGTTCTTTCTCTCGTACCACTTTCGATCTTCTTGTTGAATGGCTTCTGCAACTTGTGGAAGCGTCCGACGGACCGCGCAAGCGGATTTCAAGCAGTCAGACTTCGGGCTTGTCCTGGGAGAGAATATTGCATCTTTCTCAAGCTGTGTTGGTTGAACAGGTGAAAGTTGTTCAATAAGTTCGACCTGAAAATTATGTTGATTTTTCGGCTAAGAAGATTTTAGTTTAAGAAATTCAAGAAACGTTTTGAATTTTTAGTTTGAAAAATCGCATTTTCATCATTACCCCTGTTATTACGCCGAAACGCGTAACAAGTGGCGAGGATCATCTCCGCGGTTAAACGCCTGGACAACCCAGCTCCAAAGATTCACCTCAGCGGTGGCAAGACGATGTGCGATTTGACCGGCCTGGTAGTCGAACCCAGCCCTTTGGCACCGATAGCGATGTCTTTAGCACTACTCTATCCCCAGTTGCTTAAGTGAAGTTTCTAATAACAGTTATGATTGAACAGACGAGCCGACTTTTACTTCATTTATTATCTCCCTGGCAAGTATCCCTGCATCGTCGAACTCATCCTTTTCCCATCGTCAATCACAACAAGAGCGAGAATTTGTTTCTTTTGCTTCTACCAAGTTCTTCCACTTACGGACAAAAGGTTCGTGGCTCGTAGCGCTCGATGAACAAGTTTGTTTTGCTGGTTTTAGAGCGCAGAAATCATTTTGTCAAGCAATTCGTATAACTGGACGTTTCGACAACATGAATTCAGCTGTCATCATCAGCAATATATACATACAGGTTGTGTTGTTGATAATGACGGCTGAATCAATGTTGTCCAGTTTTACTAGTTATTCTGGCTTTAATTTTCCTCCTTGGGCCATTCTGGCAGTTTTTACGTACCGTTTTAATTTGGTTTGAGTAGTTAAATTGAAACCAATTCAAAAATTGTTGGTTGTTCAATTCGAAGTCAAATCTTCATTAGACTCGCGGTATTACGCGGAAGCGTGTAGCGGCGCCCATCTCCGCTACTTTTAGCGCCTGCATAGCACAGCTCCGAAGAAACGTAGCGATGGCGAGTCGTTAACGACACTGTGTCCGATTCGACCGGCCTGGTAATCGAACCTTGGACCTCTTGCACCGATAGTGATGTCTTTGACCACTACGCCATCCGGCCGGTCGTTTAATGTGGGCAAATTTTCCTGTTTTTAGATTTCGCTTTGTATTCACTATCTACTCACATCATACAAACATCAACTCTCCAAGCAAGAAAAACACGACGGGAAGAAATGGCTCAAACTACTCGCCAAAATCGGTCATAGAGTGCCGTCCCACCACCGGAGGGCAGCGTATGATGAAAATGGGGAAGGGGAATCGCCGTCTCCCGGACTAGCAGAAGAATTTCAGGTAATGACAAACTGTTTGGGTGGGGATATACAGCTTTTTGCCCAGAATGTCTTGGTTTTCGTATGATGCCAAATTCGCTTCATACTGACACTACTTCATGGTGTTGCGACATTGCGGTTTTTTACTCAAATTTAGAAATCAAATCTTCGTTACAATCGCGTTATGACGACGAAGCGTGTAACAAGTGGCGTAGCCCATCTCCGCACCTGAGAAACACAGCTTCAAAGAAACATCGCAGCGGTGAGATTTGACCGGGCTGGGAATCGAACCCCTGACCTCCTTTGCCCATTAGTGGAGTGTTTGCCAACTTCGCCAGCCGCTGTAGTCATCCGCGCACTTACTGGGATTTGCATTTGTCAGGATGTATTTACGAAAGAGCGACGCGTCGCGAAAGCCGAATGGAAAAGAATTAAATCAACTTTGTATCAAACATTGATGAAGCGAACATCAGCTCTCGCTGAACATGTATCCCGCCACGCTATGGATATGACCCAAATCGTTGTGTTGCAACAAAACAAGCAGAGAAAAGTAATGATCAACCGAATCAAAGTAAGTTTTGAAGTGAAATTGTATTTAGTTGCAAATTTATTCTCCTATCGCGAGAAAGCGAACAAAGCGCTATAACGAGCTCACTTAGGAGTTGCCAGCCACCTGTCTACCACTCCAGGATGGGGAATCCCGCTAAATGCCTTCCCCAACAACACAACAAGTAAACTTGCCGTTCTCCACACTGTCCATTTTATGTTGATTGTCAAGCAGGGAAGCTGCGAATACCAATTTTAAAGTTATTGGTTTGACCCGACTCGGAATCGAACCCGAGTCTACAGTTTCAGAGGCAGACATGATCCAAGAATGAAAGCTGAACGTGTACGTCGTAGAACCCTTTAAAGATTTTTCTAGTATTTATCTTGTGGATGTTATGCTTTTCAGGATCTAGTTGGAAGAGATTTATGTGTGCGTAAGAATTGGACAAAATTACTTCAGAAACTTGCGCACGAGAAAGCTGTGTGGTACAATTCAGAACAATATCCGCAATCCTGGCAACTTGACCCCACGGAAGGGCCATTCAGGTAGGAAGAGCTTGATTTTATGCCATATATTGTTAAACCTGATCAAAAAGGATATGCAGTAGGACGTTTCATTTTTTCACCATTTTTGAAATCGAAAATGCCCGGGGTGCGATAGGGTAGGGTTTGGGGAAAAATTTGGAAGCCAAAATTTTTTTCGATTATGACGTCATTTTGAGGTTGCACGCATCAGTTGAAATTTCAAGTAGCCGAATTTTTGTGAATGTGGTTTAATTCCGGAACCAGTTGACCTAGATCAATAAAACTGGTATCAAAATGGCTAGAAGATATGGTTTTCTATCAGTAGCCTACTGTAAAAGACTTTGACTCGCTAATGACAAGAGAAAAGAAGCTATTTTAAAAAATCGTTTTTTAGTCTATTTTTACATTTTAAGCATTGTAGCGCCTATCATTAAGCTGCCACCTCTTCGTACTCTGGTTACAAGCTACCAGGGCACTTTTTTATTTAACTCTATACACAAAAACAACATTGTGTTTCATCCTAAAATTTTACAATGGACGCAAGATTTTAATGTTTCACCCTTGTTTTTTATTACAAACAATACAGCTCGGGTGTTGCGACCATGTCTACTAATCCCCTCATCTTCAAGTTTCACTCTCGCTAGCATGTTACAACGTTGATCGTTTTGTCGCTTCTTTCCTTTTCTGCTTCCGTTTGTATTTGAAATCATATGTTGCTGTGTTTTATTTATTTTGACGCTGCAGAAATAAAAGACACTACTACTACTACAGCCGAGATACAGCTAAAAATACTTGGGCGGTGTTTCGGCTCACATGTGGTGCCATTGCCAACGCTAAAAGCTTACGTTGTGCTGGGCCTTAAGCCATGGTGCAAAAAAAGAAGGAAACTGGGACAGAACCTGGGAAAGTTCTAGTAAGTCACGAGTTAAATAGGCGAAATGGAAAAAAAGTGGAGTCTAAGTTAAGATCCAATTTGAGTTGTTGAATGAATAAGGACTCAAGGATGATTTGTTTGTTATTATTGGAGTAGAATGTATTTATTGATTGGAGTACGTAAGGATATGTGGGTTGTTAAAATCTACTTTATGGTGGGTGCGGGATTGGATATGGTTACATCACTGGTTTGATGCTCGTGTAAGCGTTTGATGAGGTTTTTGCGGGTTTGGCCAATATAAAAGGATCCTCAGGAACAATTAAGATGGTATACTTCGTTGCTTCTTTTGAGGTGGCTTTGGGGGTCTTTGGTATGAAAATAGTGCCTAAGTTTGCTTGTTGTATGGATAAAGCATAATTTGGATTCTGGAAGATATTTGTTAATGAACTGTTGCAATTCCTTCTCAATATTATGTGAAATATTACCCAGGTATGGTAGTTTGAAGGTGAAATGGGTACAAGTTGGGTTTGGGTTTTTGGATGTTGGGAAAACTTTTTGTTCAAGAATTGTCTTATGCATCTGTCTATGAAACTGGAGGGATATCCATTTCTCATAAGGGTTGTTTTAATTGATTGGAATTCAGTGTCGATCTTCAGGTATGAGTTACAGATAGTAAAGGAGCGTTGGAGGAGGTTGTTAATCAAATTGCATTTGTAGCGAATAGGGGAAAAGTTGGAATATTTAAGAAGGAGGCCGGTGTGGATAGGTTTATGGTTAGGTGCTAGTATTAATTTCGGAGTCGGATATTTTCAGTAAAAACGTCGAGAAAGGCTAAGGAGTTATTTGATTCTATTTCTTTCGTGGATTGGATCACTTATCCTTGTTTTTGCTTTTTGGTAGGTTCGAACCAAATGCGACGCTTCTCTTGTTACAAAAACGCTAAGCTGGCAGAAATGTGGTGGAGATGCGATAGTTCTATCCGCAATTTTATCAAAAACTAACTTAAATTATGAAAAGAAAATAAAACCCAATGAAAGTTTTGCCAAGGGAGTAACGTTTATTGATAAGATTGTACAGGATTTACGGCACAAAGTATGCTCAATTTTATTAAGGATTTTTTTATATTTTGGATCCATATTTACACATACGTACATTCACGCAAACGAAAGTCTTTACGATTCACATGCTCTTTGTGTGTATTCAGAGGTTCCACCTTACAGTTTGGAAGCTAATTCTTTCTCAGCAGCTTTTCCCAACTCTGTGAACATTCATGCTTTTCTTAATGACCCTAAACGGCGTTTGAGACATTTTTTACCAAAAACGCGAAGAAGCTCCCTCCGTGTGAGCTTTTTGTCTCAGTCCTATATTCTGGCGTACTATCGATAATTAATCACACTAGGCCCTCGGAACGAAGAATCGGAGTATTACAAAGAGATTATACACCATAAATGCTTGGACACCCCAGTGCATGTGAATCGTAACGACTTTGGTTTGCGTGCATGTACGTATGTGTAATATGGATCCAAAATATAAAAAATCCTTAATAAAATTGAGTGTGCTTTGTGCCTTAAGTCATGTCCAATCATATCAGTAAACGTTACCTAACAAAACTTTCTTTGGGTTTTATTTTCTTTTCATAATTTAAGTTAGTTTTTGTTAAAATTGCAGATAGGACTATCGCATCTCCACCACATTTCTGCCAGCTTAGCGTTTTTCTAAAAACAAGAGAAGCGTCGCATTTGGTTCGAACCTACCAAAATCCAAAAACAAGGGTGATACGTTAAAATCTTGTGTCCATTGTAAAATTTTAGGATGTAACACGGTGTTCGAGTTAGTTCACTGTTGAAGATAAGAAACTGCGTTAACAACAGCTAGAAACTTTGTTCTGTCGCCAAAAATGACTTACGTGAAGGACAAAATGCTTTTAAGAGTTGGCTTGTCTACATAAACAAACGTAAATTGTATAGCCGGAGACATTTCATATCACCAAGGGGTAAAACCGTCTGCTCCAGGAGCTGTGGAATCAGATTTTATTCCGAGTTGGGTGAAAGCGACGATTTTAAACTTGGTATTTACAGCCTACTCTGCTTGACGCTTAGCATCAAAGGGACAGTGTGGAGAACAAACCGGCAAGTTTACTTGTTCTGCCGTTGAGAAAGGCACTTAGCGGGATTCTACCGTCGTAGAGTGGTAGACAGATGGCTGGCAACTCCTAAGTGAGCTCGTTATGGCTTTTTCTTGTGATAGGAGGATAAACATGCGAATAAATACAACTATATTGGTTGTGAATACATTTTTCATTCCATTTCATGTAGAGAACGACGGCGCTTACAACGATGCCACATCGACATCGATCGACGATTTCTCCTCAAGAACACTAGCGCCACTGAGTGGAGCTCCCACGAAAGAGGAAAACCTGTTTCCATGGAAAGAAACGAAAAATACTTCCCATTCCGACGCCCCTCCAATTCCCACCAGAGACCCCTGGCTTTTCTCTTTGACGACGACCCCCATTCTTCAGACGCATTGGCCATCCGTACAAGGTATTTACTATTTATGTTTGTGGCAGGTACGTTTACGCAACAACTTTCTAACGTACGAGAGCCGGATATTTTTGTATGTGACGGTTGGTCATCGTCTTGTTGCTTTTATGAAAGTGGCCTTCTTGCCTGGGCTCAAAAAAATTAAATCAAAACTTCGTTATACTCACGGTGTTACGCTGATGAAGCGAGTGGCGGGGTCATCTCTGCAGGTTAGCGACTGGACAATACAGCTCCGCAACGGTGGCGAGCCGAGAGAGGTTCCGATTTCATTCGCTTTTAGTCATATCGATCTCTGCAAAAAATCTTTATGCGCCAAGAGTGAGGGAACTGTGCCGCAATAGCCCACTGGTTACGTCACTGCTCGAAGGTACTTTCCCTTTCATTCATAAAATGACGTTCTTTCAGATTACAAACGAACGAACGCGTTCGTGTCATACAAAGTTGCACCAATGTAACAGTTGCATGTGAGACACCAGGAGAGATTCTGATTGGAGAGCAGAAAATGTACTTTGTCGGTGATCAAGCTATTATTGACCCCTCTCTGACCCAAGTAAATATTATGTGTGATAATATACAATATTTTTTACGTAATCATGACGTCATAGGGCGCGTTCCCACAGAGCGGTTTTCGCAACCAGGCGCGAAGCTTCTTCTTGTTTTTGTGAACGCAATTTTGAAGATTTTTAAACTTCTTGCAGTAATTTTGAAACGTGAACAACGTTGGCTTTTGAAACGCTGAAACAAATTTCAAAGTTTTGATAAATGCGTTCACAAAAACAAAATAAAGTTTGGTGTCTGGTTGCGAAAACCGCTATGTGGGAACTCCCCCATAGACTCTCTGACGTCATTATTACGTCAAAATGAATGAATTTTATTTTTTGGAAATTTTTTTGTAATCAGTATTTTTGAAAGTTTTGTCATTATGACGTCATAAATTTTTAGGCCATCTTCGGTGAGCGTGAGATCATGTCGTTGTCGTGGGAACAGCGTGACGTCATCGAGTTGCACAAACGTTGGTGGCAGTTGAGAGACATCGCAATCGAGATATTTCTAAGCAACGGAACAACCTATCTGCTCGCGTTTAAAACTATTTTTGTAAGCAGTGGTTGAATCTTTGCTTTTCTTAGACTTAAAGCGCTGTGCAAGAAAAAGACCATCCATAGGTGTTGAACTAAGTATGATTTTTGGAAAAACTTCAAGTATGATTTTGGACAGCTCAGGGTAGTCGAGTGGTAAGAGCGTCTGGCTTTGGAACTGTTGAAGCGGGTTTGATTCCGAGTCTGGTCAAACCAATGACTGTAAAGTTGGAATTCACAGCTTCCCTGCGTGACGCTCGGCATTAAAGAGACAGTGTGGAGAACAAGCCGGCAAGTTTACTTGTTGTGCCGTTGGAAAAGGCTTTTAGCGGGATTTCCCATTTCAGAGTGGTAGACAGATGGCCGGCAATTCCTAGCGAGCTCGTTATAGCGCTTTGGCTGTGGTTGCTTCCTTGCGATAGGGGGATAAGATGCTACTAAACGCAATAAAATTTTTTCTGAAAATAGTATGATAGACAAATATCTTGCATTATATTATATAGGAGCGTGATTATGTGTACGATGAATTAATTCAACTGGAGCTGCCCAACCTAGTTGCAACTGAAGATTTTCAAAGCATGACTAAATCCTGGTGCCAGGGAAAATTAAGCAATTTCGATTATCTGACCAGACTGAACAAGACGGCAGGCCGCTCTTTCAATGATTTGATGCAGTATCCAGTCATGCCGTTTGTGATTGCTGATTACACAAGCCAAGTGCTTGACTTGGAGGCTAATGCCTCATACAGGTAAAACTGTTGCCTACTGCTTCAAATAACGATCTAATTATTTGCAAACACGTCAGTTGGCGTTGTAGTCAAAGACATCGCTGTCGGCGCGGAAGGTTTGGGTTCGATTCTCTATCCGGTCAAATCGGACTTAATATCGTCTGCGATTTGCCACCGCTGCGACGTTTCTGTGTTGCCCAGGCGCTAAGCCCCGGAGATGGACAGATTGGACACCGCCACTCGTTACACGCGTCGGCGTAATACCGCGAGTATAATGAAGATATGATTTTTTTTTAGCTACGTTTGTTCATGTTTTTAGAATATTGGGCAAACCGATTTCGGTTCAAGAAGAAGGGCGTGAGCAGCATTTCAAAGAACGATATCGATTCCTGGAGGAGGATTACAAGAATTGCACGGAAGATGAACGGGAGATGAAAACTCCTCCATTTCACTATGGATCCCATTACTCGAACAGGTGAATTCAATTGTTCCTAAAACTTGTAGGGTCGCGTAAAGAAATGTGGTTGGCCTTAAAACACTTGCTAGTCAGACGCTGTGAAAACCAATTCTACAACTAGTTTCGAGGTTTGATTGCTCATCAGGAGACTCAGATTCGAACCCAGGACCTTGTGATTGAAAGTCAAGCTCTCTTACCACTCGGCCTTCGAGCTTACATCGTTTTAAGCGCAAAGTTCAAACCGCGAAACTAGTAGATTTTTTTTGTACAGCGTTTATTTAGTTAGTCTAATAAGCCCTACCTTAATATCTCATATTATACATAGACTCACATCAACTGTACTTATTTTGTAATGTGTAGATTAGAGCATTGTTTGAGTAAGTGGTGGTCACTGGTTTCAAGTTCGAAATCCGTGTGAGGCTTCACAAACTACATTTTCTCTTTCGCAAAAAAAGAGTTGTAATTGCTAGAAAACTATTTTAATTTGTAAATTAGGAACTTAAAACAGAGAACGCGACTGTTTTAATTTGTGAATTAGGAAATATAAAAAAAGTACAGTGCTGCGCAAACTGTGGTACGCCTAGGGGTGCCAGCACGTGACCAAGTAAGTGCCGGTACGCGGTCAGTTGGAAAATAAGTATTATTTTACATTGATAAGAGCAATAGCATGGTTTTACACAGTGATCGGAGTAATTTTGTTTTTGAAACGTATTTTCACTCGTACTGGTGAAATTGCGCCACTGCAAATAACGACAAGACACTACAATCACAATATACTGCAAAAGAGACTTACTACTGTAAGTTACTATCGTAAAGCATGGCATAGTTGCTAAAATAGTTCCAAAAATCCTATTTTGCAGTGGCACAGTTCTTCATTTTTTGGTGCGTCTTCCTCCTTTCACTCAACTCTTCCTGGAGTACCAGGATGCATCATTTGACATCCCAGATCGTACTTTTCATTCCATGGCCACCACGTACAAACTCTCCTCCTATGCTTCCACCACGGATGTCAAGGAATTAATCCCGGAATTTTTTTTCCTGCCGGAATTTCTCTGTAACCTGGAAGGTGAACTGATACAGTAGCAAGATTTTCTAAGGAAAATATTACATGCCCAACGTAAACTTAGAGGATCCCCCCCAAAAATTATTAAAAACTGCTATTTTTCCGATAAGTTTTTTGATTCTAGGAAACTTATTTACTACTTTGGGGTTGGCTCTTGGCGTTGTGGTTAGAGACACCGCTGACAGTGCGGTAGGTCTGGGATTCGATTACCGGTCCGGTCAAGTTGGACACGGTATCGCCAATGGCTCACCACCGTTGCTACGTTTTTTCGGAGCTGTGTTGCCCAGGCGCTAAGCCGTGGAGATGGACCCCGCCACTCTTTACACGCTTCTGGGTTGTACCGTGAGTTGTTTATTTGTAAAAAATCTGCTGATAATTTTTTTTGTAGGTTAAATGCGAGTTACTGAAGCAAATATGAATTTTGCTGTATTTACTCGCAGTTTTCTTTTTTAACTACATTTGGTATAGATGAATTATCTGTTCTGTCAGCGCAAAATTACAATTTTTATTGCGTGTATGTTGCGTGACCATGTGATTTACACTTCAACATTTCAGGATTTGATTTCGGGTTACGTCAATGCGGCATACGTGTGCATCACGTGACTCTACCTCCCTGGTGCCGCGAAGATCCAAGATTATTTGTTCTTATTCATAGACAAGTTAGTTTGCTTTTATTTATCGACTTCAAATTTGGTCATTGCAACCATACCTACTCTTATCTTTTTAACTCCTCTTCTAACTTTAGCATGCAGGTAGAAATTGCAGGAAGCTGCAGCTGTGTGCTGAGATCAGTCAAAAATATCAACGCTTTCACTTTATTCAATTTAAATCGATTTCAGCTTTACCTTATCAACAATAAATTCTTTCAAAATGAATCTATTTGACAAGAACTGATGATACCGTAAAAGTTGAAATCGATTTAAATTGAATAAAGTGAAGCATTGGTATTTTTGGCTGATTTCAGCACACAGCTGCAGCTTCCACCAGCATAATAATGTTAATTTTTGATCCGAAATCGCCAAGGTAGTTTTGAGTTTGGTGGTTCTCTTTATCATTTTTCTAATGATTTTCAATCTTCTACCTGCATGCTACAACGTTAATCGTTTTGTTGCCTCTTTTCTTTTGCCGTTGTTATATTTCCTTCATCTCATCGTATTCTTTATTATGCTGGCGGTGCGGAAATAGTCGGAATAGGACTTCTACTATAGTTAATTACTGCTGAAGTAGTAATATTGCAAGCAAAAATTGGCAGTTGCAGTTTGGTTTTTGGTCGTTTTTTTTTGCTGACATACCTTTTTGTGTGCTTGTTGATTCGCTTTTGTTGGCCATTAACCGGACGCTTCGAAGACTAGGAAACGAGCGTAATGGATTTAATTACGAACATCTCAGCCATTAAACAGCTAAATTACTTGGGCGGGCCTTTCGGTTCTCTTCTGGTTCTATTTTCATCGCTTCATCTAAGCTAAGCTCTGTCGCATGTCATGGTGAAAAAGTGCTGATGGCTTTAAACTGTTTTAAACGGTGTTTTTCGCTGTTTCTAGGCTAGCATATAAAGACCAAAAATTTGAATCAAATTTATTATACTGACAGTACTACGCCGAAGCTTACAACGAGCGGCAGGGGCCATCTCTGCAGATAAGCGCCAGGGCACACCGGCACACAGCTCCGAAGAAACGTCGCAGCGGTGGCCTGCCGTTGGGTGCACCGTGTCCGATTTGACCTAGCTAGGAATCGAACCCCAGACCTCCCACTCCAAAAGAGATGTGCTTTACAAATAAGCTAACCGGCTGGTAATTTGTAATGAAATTGCTAATGGTATTTCACTCCTAGTTATGCAATTTGCCAAAATTTTGTAGTTGTGCACAAAAACAATTCTGGTCTTCAAATAATTTTTCTTGATTTTCAGGCTTTGGAAAGTGATTATGTGACGCAACATCTTCACGAATGGATTGATTTGGTTTTCGGATACAAACAGACTGGACAAGCCGCTCTCGATGCTGTCAATGTATTCCACCCTGCAGTAAGTTCGAAGCGAATATTCGTGCCCTTGGCTAGGTATTGTGGGTTCGAATCTCTCGTTGGTCAAATTTAAAATAAAATTAACGTATTGTTATTTTGATTTACAGGAAAAATAAAGCCTAAGTAATTCTTAAAACTGGACGTTTCGACATCATAGATTCAGCCGTCATCATCAGCAGTGTAAGCAAGGCAGTCCAAAGCTGTATGCTGCTGATGATGACAGCTAAATCCATGTTGTCGAAACGTCTATTTTTGCCAATTACTGTGGTTTTATTATCCTCCTCAACTATTTTCCTCTCATATTTATTGTGTTTCCATTAGGTTTTTTGTACAGTATTTCGAGACTTTTTTCTTTCGCGATTTATTTTTTCTTTTTCGCTTCAGGTTTTTTGTTTTTCTTTTTCAGACTTACTTCGGCATGGACATATCGTCTGTGGATGACCCTGTGAAACGCAAAGCATTGGAGACGATGGTGAAGACATACGGACAGACACCAAAATTATTGTTCTGTGCTCCTCATCCCGGTCGCGTGCTGACAGAGGAGAATGTGTTTAGAGGTGAGAAGTTTGTTTTAATAAAATGAATTGTGGACCGGGCAGTTGGCAAAGTGGTTAAAGGCACGGTTATCTTGGGTTCCATCCCCCGGCCCGTCAATTCGGACACAGTGCTGAGTGCCGCCAACGGCTCGCCTCCGCTGCTACGTGTATAATGCGTGTATGTGTATAATGAGCGCGTGTATAATGAGGGCGTGTATAATGTATAATGACATACCGCGTGTATAATGAGGACTTGATTTTTTTGATTTCAATTTATTTTGTTCTTTTCAATTCCGTTCTAAACCTAGTGAGAGATGAGTAATACAGAGAAAAGCTGTTTTCGCGATAAACAAGCCTAAGTTAGTTTTACGACGTCATAATTATGTTATTATTAGACAACACAAGTGGTGGTATCGGCGAGATTTTACCGACATCGATTCTCGGTTCTCTGCGCGGTACGTCGGAAAATAAATCGTTCCGAAAAATCAAAAGTTCCAAGGTATTTGAATTTTTTGTATTTAGTTACATATTTATCCTCCTATCACAAGCAAGCCATCAAAGCGCTATAACGAGCTCGCTTAGGGGCTACCGGCCATCTGTCTACCACACCAAGATGGGGGAATCCCGATAACAGCTTTTCCCAACGGCACAACAAGTAAACTTGCCGAATTGTTCTCCACACTGTTTAATGCTGAACCTCAAGCTTAGGAAATGTGGCTGCCAATTTTCAAGTCGTCGCTTTGACCCGACTCGGAATCGATTCCTGAGACGGACGCTCTTATCACTCGGCCATTTGAGCTGCGAAGAAAAGAATGACGTAATTGCGTATGATCGAACAGAATGTGTAGTAAGTTTTGATTTTTTTAGGTTCCCCGCCCTATTCCGTCGGTTAAAGGCATACAATGGGGGGAGTATGTGGGCTCCCCCAGTGCTCCCGACCCCACAATATTCATTCATAAGTTAATATCTGGCCCCATTGGTGCTCTGGCTCCCCTTCGGACCAATGACGTATGCGCTCTTGCCCCCAACATGAGCTTATTGGTCCTGTACGCACGTGACAATCCATCAGCCAATAGCAACAAACCAGTTGATATCTTATGGTCAGCGCTGCTCACTTACGACAAGCCAGATAAGTAAGTTCAAATCTTCATTACACTCGCGGTATTACGCCGAAGCGCATAACGAGTGGTGGGACCCATCTCCACGGCTTAGCGCCTGGGCAACGCAGAAACGTCACAGCGGCTGCGAACCGTTGGCGGCTCAGTGTCCTCATGTCCAGGTCAGTGATTCCAAGGGTCCACGGACTTTCTGCGTCATAATAAAATTGTTGATGTCACAGTTACTTGTTTTAATAAAAAATATGACATCAAAAAATTCATTAAGATGCGGGAAACCCCTTGGGCCTTCGGAATCACCTAACCTGGACAGTGGACAGGGTAAATGTGTCCGGTTGAGCGCTCCCGGGAATCGAACCCTAGACCTCCCGCTTCGTTAGCAATGGTATTAACCACTTCGGCAACAGGCCGGCTGAACAATGTTTTCTGACTTGGCAAAATGTGTCAGTGACTTTTGTCTTTATTAAAGTTAAGAGCCTTTGCAGTTTTTTGAATTTTTCTTTACTCTCGTGTTTCTTTGTTGCGGCTGGAGCTGATCGCATTTGACGTAATCGGGAGGCTGCTGACTCAAAGAGCGCAAACTCAATTTGCAGTCTTCCTCTATTACTGATAAATTTTACTTCGTAATTTGAAAAACAATGATAAGTGTTGAACCTGTTCCAAACTTGTGGTATGCGTTAGCGTATAAAGGTGAAGGCAGTATGGAAGTTATTACATTTTTACATTTTCAGTATTCTACGCTTGAAGTTGAAACATAATTCTCCGGGAATAAATTTGGCGAGATTTTGCATCGATAATCGCGTCACTTGTTGCGTAGCAACGCCAGATTGTCGCTCGATTATTCTCGGAAGTCGATCTGGAATTATATTCGTGCAAAAATGCAATCCAGCTCCCGAAAAAGTAAGTGCGATGTTTATTGTTAATTCGAAGATGTTTCTCAGATATAACGACTCAGATGGCCGAGTGGCAAAAGAGCGTCTACATCTTGAGTCGTAGACACGGGTTTGTTTCCGAGTCGGTTCAAATCAATCACTAAAATAGGTATAATATTACACATCTTTCCTGCTTGACACACAGCGTAAAGGGACAGTGTGGAGAACAAGCATATTAGTTTACTGGTTGTGCCGTGGGAAAGGCACTTTGCGGGATTCTCTCATGTAGAGTGGTAGACAGATGGGCCGGCTTCTCCTTAACGAGCTCGTTATAGCCCTCTGATCGCTTTCTTGTGATAGGAGGATAAATAATATACAACTAAACACTATACTTTTACTTCAATTTTTTACGTTTTTTTCAGGGATTTGACTTGGAACTGCTTCCTATTGGGACACTCTATTGCCATTCAAGATCAGTGACGTGTCTCGCTGTATGTGGGGCGTATCGTGTGTTCGTATCTGGGTCCGCCGACGAAACTGCTACTTTGTGGGACCTGGACTCTCTCTCCTATATCCGATCCTTGACTGGACATTCTGGACCTGTGACCACCTTAGCAGTGAGCCAGACCTCAGGGGACGTTTGTACTGTCTGTGATACAGGTTTGTACCTGCTGACGTAAACTTGGCCTTCGTAATAAGCTGACACAGACAAGTTGATGCTTTTGTCAAAAACATCGAATCTTCATTATTCTCGCGGTATTACACCGAAGTGTGTAAAGAGTGGTGGGACTCATCTCCGCGGCTTAGCGCCTGGGCAACACAGCTCTGAAGAAACGTTCTAGCTATGGCTATCTGTTGGCGACACTACGACACTGTGTCCGATTTGACCGGATTAGAAACCGAACCCTCGAGCCGATAGCGATGCCTGTAACCACTGAGCTATTCTTGGTTTAAATATGAATTATTTTGACAGGAAATGACGCAGGCAGTCACATCCGGTTGTGGACAGTGAACGGAAGTTTGGTAGCGGCCCAGGATTGTCGGATTCGGGTCCGCTGTGTGGCGTTTAGTAACGCCCCTGAGGGCTTATCTGTTAATGTGGTGGCGGGAGGATTAGATAATGGAATTGTCCGCCTCTGGTCCTCGTGGAACCTGACTCCTGTCCGCGATATTAAAGCACCAAGTATCAATCGACCGATTACTAGGTATGCTTATTTCTTCTAATTAAGTGAAATCTTTCTGTTGGAATATTTTGGTTTGTGTTGGCCCTAAGAAATTTCTAATTTTTGTTAATATTAGGACTAAAGAGCCTGTTCTACGACTGGTTTCGCGGTTTGACCGCTCGTCAGGTAGACTCGGATTCAAGAGCTCAGACTTTCAGTCACAATGTTCTGGGTTGGAACGGAACGTGAGTCTACCAGATGAGCGGTCAAACCGCGAAACTAGTAGCAGAATTGTTTTTTTCAGCTTTTATTTATCAAGTCTTCTAAGGCGTATCATAATGTCTCTTTTGTCCGTTCTTATGGACTAACATCTGCTCTATTTATTTCACTAATTTTTTATCATGATATCCTAATTATGTAAAAAATATTGTAACTGAAGTATAAGCGTGGTCAGAGCGACTTTTTCAATATATTTTTGCCAAAGCTAGTACTCGATTCGATAAACTATAAGGTAACAAAATGCCGATGAGAGCTAGTATCGAACCTACGCAACAGAGATGAAGAGGATATAGCCCGGGGTTTCCCGGTTAAGGGCTTGCTATACTTCAAAAGATCGCGTCCTTTAAAAGACAAAGGCTGCTGCTATTGTCGAAGTCAGGTCCATCCGCAAAAAAGCATGAGGCTCGCCGCAAAAATACGCCCCGAGTCCCTACGAAGTCTCAGTACGCTTCTGCAGTACTCACCTTGATTACCACGACTTGCTGATGATGAAATCTTAGTCAGTGTTAGCCGAAACGTTTATCATTATCTTTTTGTTTCAGTGTGACATTTACTCACAACAGCATGGTCTTATATGCAGCCACGGAAGGAAATTTACTGTGTGGTTGGTGTCGCAAAGATAAGGAAAAAGACAAGCAGCCTCTTCTTATTACATTTGTCGACTCGAAAACACCGCCACAGACTTAAGTTGGAACGAACAACTTGACGTGACTAAGTGTGACGCAGGATCGAATGGTCTTTCGAAGAAAAGCTTTAGCTTTCAAATCCATTGATCACGCCGGAAAATGGCAGTGTACGTGATCCAACCGCGCAGACAGCGTGGCTCTTATTCCGTTACATATGCGATTAAATTGGCGCGTCAAATCGTATTTTGTACCGGCCAATTGAGCAGTGGTTAAAGACATCACTATCGGTGAAGGAGGTTATCTGCGTTTGTTTGTCGAGCTAGTCAAATCTAATGCGGGTCGCCACCACCGCAGCATTTCTTCCGATCTGTGTTGCCCAGGCGCTAAGTCGCGGAGATGACGCCGCCACTCGCTTCGTCGTAATACCGCGAGTATAATAAAGATTTATTTGATTTTCCTTGTTATTGTACGCTGTTATTTAGTTTACATGTAGCATCTGCAATGCAAAACATTGTAATTTATCAGTTGTTATTTTTGCATAATTATTGTGAAGCCAATTTGAGTGACGTGAGTTTTCAGAAATGGTTTCGAGTCATTTACCTAAGTAATAACTATCTTTTTCTTTAAGGAGGAAAAATAAAGCCCCGGTACTTTTTAAAACTGGACCTTTCGAGACAGATTCAGCTGTCATCATCAGCAGTGTGAACAGACAGACAAGTTTCATGTTACAACTACAAATATACAATGGTGACAACTGAATCTACTTTATTTTTCCTCCTTATGGCTGTTTTCATCCGTTTATTGTATCTCTTGGTGTACTCTTCCGCCTTATTTCCAGCAGTTGACAGATTTTCTTTCTTGATTCGAAGCATTTTGACTTTTCCTTATTGTGAAATTAATGATGTTTAGTGTTCTGCATTTATATCACGCTGAAAGGGGATAAATTTGCCATGTTACCATCAAGCTTTCCGATTTCGTGCAATTTCCGTTTCCAGAACAATGGCATGCCTCTACAGTAGCATGTGTTTTTTATTTTGTTTATATTGCATTGCTCTCACTGTTTTTTCGTCTTCTTGCTTGTTAAAGAATAATACTGTGCAATAATCAAGATCATGTGACTTAAATTACAGCAATTTCATCATATTTGAAAATGTAGTTTTGCCAGAAGTAAAAATCCCAACAAAATAGAAGGACAGCTGCGCCAAGTTTAGTTGAAGTTCAGGTCAGAGGTAGCGAAAAACAAAGTCTTGAACAACGAAGGGCTTGCTATACTTAAAAAGACGCGATGTACCGTAAATGCTTCTACTGAAGAAATACTTCGATTGATAAGTAGAAAAAATTTAGGGAGTAACTAACTGCCAGCCGTAACTATTCACAAGAATTCCATTTTGGCTGTTCGAAGTTAAAGAACTTAACATAAGAACATTTATTTGGCGATATAGTAGCATCAGAAGCGTGGACTATTGGGTGACATGCAGGAATGCCATGCTAAAGGTGCGAAGTTCGATTCTGGAATAACACTTCAATTTTGCTTCCTTTTTAATAATCAGCAAAAAATGCGACAATGCGGTATCCTGCAGCGCTTTTTGCTGCTGGATGCTACCTACACCTTGCGCCATAAAAATTCTACAGCGGAATTGAGCCCAGTAATCCATCAGTGGCGTTTCAGAACGCCACCACTACACCACGCCTATTGTGCTACTTCTTTACCATTTTTCCTATTTGAGTGAATCTATCTGGATAAAACAGCCGAATTGGTCCTCGTTACAAATTAGCCGTTTGATTTAGATTCCCGCACAAGGTTAAAATTTACGTGAATCCCTAAGCATCAAAACTGCGCTGATACCAGAGATATCATGGTCCAGAGTTTCAAAATCGTAATCCAATACAAATCCGCAGTGTAATTGGAATAAAATTCTTAATAGTCCGGACTTGAATTTTTTTTCATAAAATTCGAATAATATTTACGCATCCCAATCTTAAATCCGGTCCACACTGAAACGGAGAAACATCAAAATCCAAACTCGCAAAAATTACTCAAATCCGGTCTGTTCAAATCTGTGGACATTTCTAGTGTTCAGTATCCGTTCTAACCGTAGAAACTATAAGACAAGATTAGGCTACGCTAAAGATCGTGGTTGGTCCCGCCTTGGCATCCCACCGCAGCATCTACCCTTCTTCGCAGAGGATCGGGATGCTTGGAGGCTCCAGGACTCGAGCTGCTGCTTCGAAAAACCCCAAGGATAAGCGTAAGCGGGTCTAAACTAACAAACAGCGATAGCCATTCATCGCGATAATTTATCGATTTCGCTCAAATACAATTTTCTCGTGCCCAACACCGGTAACAAAAAATATTCCGAGGAACCATCACAAAACATGCCATCCAGACAGATACCCTGTCCAGTGTCCACAGTTTAAGTAGTTTCAAAACCCGCGGTTTTTTTGCATCATAACCAATTGTTTGATGTCATAATCGCAAAAAAAGTGATTATAACCTTAAAAATTTATTGCTATGCGGAAAGTCGATGGGCGTTTGGAACCACTTAATCTGGACATGCGGACATGGTTAAGGCAGCAGTTTTGCATCATATCGGAAAAACAAAGCAGAAATTTGATAAAAACGAAGGTAAGCCAGAGGCGTGCCGTTATCTGCTGTCCAGAGCGAGTTTCCGGAAAGAATGCTCCATGGCGTTCTTTCGAAAAAGGTCTAAAAACTCTTCCACCCCTATAGCGTGCAATCGGGGGCGAGTGCCCCCTCTAGGCACGTCCCAGGGCAGCAGCGTATTCAGAGAAGGGCATTGTGTCATGACCCCCACTTCTTCTAACTTTGATTGTAAATAAAAAAAAAGAAAAAAGATAGCCCAGTGACCAGAGCCGGCGCCAGAACAGTCGACTTAGAAGGGCCAAACGTTCATCAGGGGGGGGGCCAAAGTTTGAAATTAAGCACAAAAACCGCTGTCTTCAAAAAAGTAAGCTTGTTAATTGAGAGGGCCAAAGATGACGATTGGGGGGGCCAGGCCCCCCTTGGCGCCGGCCCTGCAAGTGACTGATAGATGCCAAACTCTTTTATAGTTCATACACATTCCTCCCTTCTAAAATTTCTCGCTACGCCACTGCCCCTGGGGTAACACGTCATCGGTGACGTCATTCATTCTGTGCAAAAATAATTTTTAAAATAGATCAGACTTCAGTTACCCATACAAGATTGGTAAAATTATTTGTAAATGAAACAAAGTAGTTTACCAAAAATTTCATAGAGCATTGCACCAAAATAACACACATACAGTAAAAGCACAAAATAACCGGAGAGGCGGGAATTTCAAAATTAAGCTTCAAATTAACCGAATCGCTACACTTAATCAACGAGACGATACCAACTTTTTACCATTTGGATACCAAAAAACTGAATTTCGTAACAATGGCTATTTGAAATTGATATCAACAAAAACACATTCACTATAGCAGGGGTTCTTGACCTTTTCCCGGTTAAGTAGCTCTGAGTGGCGAAACAATCAACCCGAACCCAAAACAAGCTGACACTGAATTAATGGTCCATAGTTTAATTTAAGTCTTAAAACACAACAAACATGAGGTAAAAATTTTTTTTTTTTTTTTTTTATTTCAAGCCACTTAATTGCAGCGTAGGTTTTTGCAGTAGTGAAGTACATGCATCATGGAGATGACCTAGTTGAGCATCGAACCCGCGAAGCCAGCTTCGGAGCCCAATGCACCAACCACTCGGCCAACTCCATGTGCTGCTGAAGGAGGAAAAATAAAGCTTTCAGTTTTGTAGTGCCTTGCTTACAATGCTGATGATGACAGCTGAATCAATGTTGTCGAAAGGTCCAATCTTAGGAATTACTGCGGTTTTTCATTCACCATTGGTTTTGCCACAAAAGGAAATGATTTATATAACTAGCACTGGTCGAAACATACTACGATTTGATATGGTAAGCCATATGAATGTTTTTATTCTTTTGCATATATTAATCTCTTAAAATCATTTTATCGCTAAAACCTACTCTCGGTTATACGATAAATCGTCGTTTCATCACTTCAAGAATTGCAAAAAACACTTTTAGCTACATGCAATATTATTAAATCAAAAACTAGTGCAAAACGCATTGCGTAGCCTCGGAATACAATAAATATGACGCGAAAATAGCTTAAGAAGAAAAAATAGAGCCGCATAATTGTCAAAACTGGACGTTTCGACAACATAGATTCAGTTGTCATCATCAGCAGTGTGAGCAAGGCAGTGCAAAATCGAATTTTTTAGTTTTGTACTGTCTTGTCTACTCTGCTGATGATGACAGCTGAATCAGTGTTGTCGAAACGTGCAGTTGTAAGAATTACTGTAGCTTTTATTTTTCCTCCGTATGCGCAATGCGCAGGCGATTTCATTGGCACAAAGAGCTGCAGCTATAGCCTCAGGTTATACAAACTTCGCATCAATTAACTACTATGCTTCGTAGTTTAAAGACGATAATATTTACGACAAAATTGTTGAATTCAAGTTCAACGTTGCCAGAAGGTTTGATCAATTATTTTCAAGTAATCAACATCGGCAAAGGTACATCTAGTAACATTGGCAAATGCATAAGCGCATTGGTATAATCATTTCTGCAACTAAACAACCTGCAACAAAGAATAAACACACAGTCAGGGACGGATTAAAGGAAGGGGTATGGCTTCGGGGCCCTCCCGTTAGGGGCGTGATAAAAGTAAAAAAGGTCGCTAAATTGCGTCGCCCCAAAAAAAATTTGTAGCCAACATCAAAATCAGGTCCGCAAAAAAGCCAGTCCCCCCCCGAACCCCCTCCCCCCAGTTTTAATACAATCCTGCACAGAGTACCCTGGACATAGTCACAAGCCAAAACATTTCAGTTCGAAAATTTAAACACTAAAATTTCGATCAACAAAGCGCTGATAAAGCTTACGGATTAAAACACGCGGATAATGCAGTCCCAGATTTCACTTGTTGAATTCGGCAACTTTAAAACCAAATCTTCATTATACTCGCGGTATTACGCCGAAGCGTGTAACGAGTGGCGGGTCCAATCTCCGCTGCTTAGCGCCTGGGCTACACAGCGCCGCAAGAACGTCGCAGCGGTGGCGAGCCGTTGGCGACACTGTGCGGATTTGACCGGTCCGGGAATCGAACCCCAGATCTCCCGCACCAATAGCAATGCCTTACTACGCCAAATATCCGGCGCTGATAAAGTTTAGGGAAATAAATATTCTCGGGATTCATTTGCTGAGTTATGCAACTTACGTTCAAGAAATAATAAAAAATCTGTCTCGAATTCAGCGGCAAATTGAAATCACTTTAGCAAGATCGAGGCACAAGTAAAAGAAGTTAGGATAGAACCAGCAACCCTCAGACTGAGATAAAAAGCACCGCTTGATAGTGTAGTACATAATAATAGCATTTCTATCACAATAAGCATAGAATGGATCAGTCGTACTGCAACGTCGGAAGTGTAACAAATCAGAAACACAGTGGGCGTAGACGAAATTCTCTTTTCGCAGATTCAAACTTCGTCTTCGGAATACGAATCTTCTCGAATTCGTTGATATTGCCTATCACGTGATATACGGCGCGATCGGGCTCTGTCCATCTTGCCTCGGATCATGTTCGGCAATTTTCGGACGATTGCTGTAAACAAAATCGTGAATAATTTGAATAAGTGCATGGCAGGAATGAAGTGGGATCAAGGACTTTGAACGAAGCTTGTAACGAAAGACTCGTGTTCAAAAGAAAATCAAATCTTCATCATACTCGCGATATTACGTCGAAGCGTGTAACGAGTGTTGGGACCATCTTAGCGGCTTAGCACCTGGGCAACACAGCTCCGAAGAAACGTTGCAACGGTGACGAACCGTTGGCGACACAGTGTCCAATTAGACCGGCCCGTTTGCCCGACAAACCCCTGATATTTCGCACCGATAGCAATGTCTGTAAACAACTGCGCTATCTGGCAGGCAGAGCTCATGTTATCGATATTAACAATAAGCACTTTTGCCATTTTTTTGGTTCGATCACATCCGTCCGTGACAGGATAGAACCTCATTGACTCTGCTCACAATACAATGAAGTGATAAAAAATCATCTTTTAAGCTAAGAGAGTTCAATTATTCAGTTGAAAACAAACGGATGTCGGATATTGAAATGAAACATTTTGACACTTTCATAAATGTTAAACCGCTTGTTAGGTCTCATCGGAAACAATGAATAACATTGTGCGAAATCTAGCACGCAGGTTCAAACACGTTCAATTGACACAAAAAAGGAATTAACCCCAACTACAGGCCACAGTATAAACAATCTTCATTACACTCGCGGCATTACGCCGAAGCATGTAACGGGTGGTGGGTTTCATTCTTCTAAGTTCCTTTGCCCAGGCGCTAAACCCCGGAGGTCTAGGAATCGAACCTATGATCTCTCGTGCCGATTGTGACATCTTTGACCCCTGCTCCAACCGGCCAGTTGGCGGTTGAAGAGCAGTAATTCTGGATTTTTCTTTAGGATTACGTTTAACATGATCTTGTGTATCACGGGTGGGCAACACTTTTCATACGAAGGGCCACATTTGAAAAAAGTTTGAAAAATTTTGCAGCCGAGGGCCGCACTGATTGCATGGAAGAGAAAAAAAAGGTCAACACGCCCGCAGATGTACTGTTTTTCACTGAGATTCAGCGAGGAGCGAAAGAAAAGAGGTCTTCGGTTTGATTCACGGTAGGTGTTTATGTTTCTGTAAGTGCCAGCGGGCCGCTCTTTGCCCACCCCTGTTGTAGATTATACCAAGCGCTCCTTGACTGATAATAATACCATAATTGCACCTGATTAGTAAACCATTTCTTCGCTAATATCACTCACCAGCAATACTAACAGACCCAGGTTGGCTTTCATCATTCCAAACTCGAGAATGTTCAAAACTTTCACCGTGATTTCCTTTGCGCCAGAGTTGAGTGTAACAGATTGCAAGTGTGAGAACGATTAATAAAAATAATAATGAACCAACGGCCCACGCTGCTTCTTCGGTTCTACAAAATACAAATTTTAGTCAAGCTTTAACGGTGCTTTTTTCGCTAAAAACTTTGGAATTTTAGAAGTATCTAAGGTCCGTGGTTTTTAACTTTTTTGTTGGAGCGGGACCTAACGAAACTTTCAAGAGGCTGAGGAATCCCTGAGCAGCAATTTAATTGTCTTTTGCAAAAAAGCATTGGATTGATGGAATAAAATAAAAATAATTATGTTCAGATTTATTCACTGAAAAAACAAATATTAAGATTATGCGCAGTGGTGCATTATTACGTATTATTATCAATAAATTAGACTGTGCAGTTGTGCAAATAATAATAATATAAATAGTAGGATGTAAATGTATACTTGAGAAGCCCCTATAAATAGCACTGGCGGAACTCTGGTTAAAAATCACTGCTCTAAGTTACGCTATTAGAATGTCAAATATTTGATTTGAGCCCCTAATATCACAGTAAAGCTCTCAAATTCCTGAACTACCAAAAAAGGTATACTATCAATATTCAAGCAACCACCCAGATTGCTCATATCCGCGGACTGCAACTTTACACAAACCATAACCGTAAGGTAACGGTTAGATTCTTGCTCCAGTTAATTAGCCTTTTCACATATCAGTTAAGTGGTTGTAAAAAAGCCCACGGATTTTCCTCATCACAATTAAATCTTTGACGTCATAATCACTTTTTTCAATATGGCATCAAAATTTGATTATGATACAGAAAGCCTGTTGGGTTTTGTAATCACTCAAAGTGGACATGTAGACAGGGTAAATATGTCCTTGCTACAAAGTTCTTCATTACAATTTTTGAAGTTTCCTCACATAAACACTTTTATGACATTACGATACGAAGTACCTGGGAGTTTTCACATCGGTTTGTGTTGCTGTGGTGCTGGTATTTTCATTGCTTCGTTTTAGTGCTAGTATTTTCTAAATAAAAGCATAATAATTTACAATATCGGCCAGTCGGCGGACGCAGTGCCTGAAGACCTCGCTATTGGTGCGGAAGTTTCATTCCCGGATCGGTCAAATCGGACAGTGTCACCAACGGTTAACCACCGCCGCGATGTTTCTTCGAAGCTGTGTTGCCAGACGCTAAGCCGCGTAGATGGATTCCGCTACTAGTCACACGCTACGACGCAACACCGCAAATATAATGAAGATATGATTTTTTTTTATTTGAATTCAAAATCATAATATTTCGAAAATTAAAAGTTTTAAACATACCATATTTAAAATGGCTCATCACAAAATAAAATAGCAGACCCCAAAAATCAAATTTAAGAAAAACCAAAGCAATAATTACTTTCCACCCGTGAATGCTAACACCACATGCCAGTTAGGTCCAATACAAAGTAAAAATAGTGGAATAGTAAAAAAGTAAGAAAATTACGTAAGATATATTCCAAAAAATCATAAAAACACTTACCTTAGTCAGCGACGGATATTCATCGGCCAAATTTTCACAAAATTTATCACTTTTTGGATCCTGTTTCGGCGCTTTAGACGCATTTAACAATCCATATTTATAACTTCCTTGTCGAATTACTCCCGGTTCTGGACTCGTAGCTCGGTTTACCATGAAGGTTTTGATGTCACTTGCATTGATACTCGACATTCGATACTCACAACCATAAGTTATGATTGCTAACGGCTGTAAAAGTATTTAAATTAAATTTAATTTTCATTATACAGTGGTACTACACCGAAGCGTGTAGCCAGTGGCGGAGCCCATCTCCACAGCTCAGCGCCTGGGCAACATAGCTCCGAAAAAACATCGCAGCGGCACCGACTCGTTGGCGACACTGTTTCCGATTTGTCCGGACCAAGAATCAAACCCAAATTCTTCTGCGCCGACGTCGATGTCCTTAACCACTATGCCAACCGGACAGTTGTAAAAGTATTAGGAGCTTGAAATTCTGCAGTATGCAAGCAGTTTACGCCATGCTAGCAAAAAACTATCTCATGCTACAGTATTACAAATTATTGTGCTACAGCCAATAGCGTCACATTCAGCGGCGGTCAATTTATTCGTTTCTTCGGAGTTCAAATGTTTGTATTTGTGATAAGATTCATTATCTATTTGAAAAGCAGTTAAACAAGAAACAACTCGAGACGACTCCACTTTTATCGAGGATGGGTCTGGCGGAGAATTGAAACATTCACAAGTACAATAATAATAATAACAATACATTTGCATAGCGCTCTTTTCTGACGGAAATTCAGATTAAAAACGCTTAACAACAACGACAAAAACCGTTACAGCGGAAACAGCAGAACTAAGTACAACATGGTTTAAAAATGCTACGAGAGAAGACACGGGACTTTGCGGTGTGACCTACTTGGCGTGACTCAAACCTGAACCTAACCAACACACTAAGCTCTAACGCTAAAATTAACCCAATCCTAACTCGAACCCGAACTTTAATCTGAACCCTAATCCCTGTTAAAAGGTCGAGTCGGTGATGCTGTCCCAGCATGAGGTTTGCTCGAAATTAAGACTTACGTAAGTTTTATTGAGCACGTAAGGATAAGCGGAGATGACATGGCGCCATGTACAATTCCTCGCAATAACTCTCAGTGCACTGACCAACTCAATAGGAGCGCAGGGGTGGTACAAAAACACTGCTCCACCGTGCTGAAAGAAAAACAACATCAAATTACATAAACAGAAAACGTGCTGAAGAGAAACAAATAGATGGAAAAAGGAGCAGGCAGTTTTAAAAAATCTTTTTCAAGTAATATTTTAATCACGCATCGTCGGGTTTAACAATTTCCTCATGAATCATACGTTGATTTCTACAAGGTTCAGTTTCACGATTTGGCACCCCTGCCAGGGCCGGATTAAGGGAGGGCTTTAGCCCCGGGCCCTCTTCCGGCCAGGGGTGTGCTGGTATATAGTTTAATGGAATTCTCAAAAAAAGATCAGTTGCTTACGTCAAAATCAGGTTACAAAAAACCATGGGGAATCCCGAAAAATTAGCCCCGGTGCCCCCAAAAGGTCAAAAACGGTTCTGACACCAGCAGCTATTCGTCGAATAGTGAGCTACTGTGATTACAATTTGTTAGAGCCTCAATGTCTCAAGTTGGAGTATAGCATGCATGAACGATTAAAATAGAGTTTGTATGAACAGTAAGCTCAGTTGCGACTACATCAATACCTCTAAATTGTGTACAAATCGTTCGGCAGGAACAAAATCATATTCTCCAAACGCTGCCCAATCTCCACGATGAAGACCACTGAAAATAAATCATGTAAATTCGTCTTTACTATATGCATTTGCATTACTAATAGCATAAAACCGCTACTTTTTGACAACTGTATTTGTATCTGATTGCATATTTATCCTCCTATCGCGAGAAAGCGATCAATGCGGTAACAAGTTCGCTTAGGAGTTGCCGGCCATCTGCCTACCTATCCAACATGGGAAATCCCGCTGAGTTCTTTTTCCCAACGGCACAACAAGTAAACTTGCCAGCTTGTTCTCCGCACTGTCCCTTTAATGCTGAGCGTCAAGCAGGGAAGCAGTGAATACCAATTTTAAAGTGATTGGTTTGGCCCGACTCGCAATCAAAGCCGAGCCAACAGCTCCAGAGCTGGATATTAAATAGTTTCAAATGTAACGAGTCTGGCCGCGAACCGACCTTCCGCACGAAGTTTTAACTCACTTTGGTTTTGTAAATCACAGTTTTGCATTAAGCAATTAGACCATTATAATTCCGCGAAGATAGATGAAGCGTTTGTTGATAGCATTAAATGCCATACAAGTTTGCCACACCACACAATCTCAGCGTCCAAAAGTGAAAGAGCAAGTGGTTTCATTAAAATACCACCAGCACTTTTCAAAAGACGTAAACAAATAAAATCACAATCTGCATTTATTTTTTATATTCAGTAACCTAGAAGCGGCCTAATTCGCAGACTGCATCACCCAACATAAAAAAAAACTCCAGTTTTTACAATATTTTGAAAACCTGAATTACTTTAAGTATGATCGCGTCAACCGAAAACTGCAACTGTTGATTAAAATACAAAATAATCGAAAAACACATCAACATGAGACAACAAATTATTCAAACATAAATTGAGACCACACACGTTAAAGAAAGTATTAGAAAAAGACCAAAAAAAAACAAGAAAAAAGTTCAGAGCACAACGCTAGCAACTTCTCTCTAGTTTTAACAGAAAACATGCGGCCAGAATAACTGCAAACATTTTTTAATTACTTGACGTTTCAAGATGTAACTCATCCCATTGTCAAATGTTACTCATACCATTGTCAGAGTCAAAAGTTTTTCTGGCTGCATGTTTTTTGCTAAAGAAAGGCTTTAAGTTTGACATGTCGAAATGTAGACCCAGCCAGCCCTTTCACAGAGCACTATTCCTAATCAATTCGCATTAGATGTAGGTTAACATAAAAAACATCAGAAATGGAGATATTTTGATAACAAATCTACAGAAATTTCTACTATCTTGCTATGACTTCTCAATTATTTTATTGTGACGTCATAATGCAGCTGATTATAAACTGTCATGTGCATGAATCTAATATATACCTGTTTGGTAGCTTGTTGCGAGGAACAGGAAACGGTTGGATGAAAGATAAATGATCCGACTTTGGAATCTAAAAATTATACTATTTTATTTCCAATTATCTAATCAGGGGTTTGGTTCCTTGATTGGTCAAATCAAACACAGTGTTGGCAAGTGCTCGCCACTCCTGCAAAGTTTCTTAGGAGCTATGTTGCCCAGGTACTACGCAGTGGAGATGGACCCGTTACTTATGCTTCCGCATAATACAGTGAGTATAATCAAGATTTGATTTTTGATGCAAAAGAAATGAAAAGACTCTAGACAAATGGTAAAAACTGAGACACATTTTTCACTTAGCATATGCAAATAGTACTGTATATGTTTACTTTAAAAATTGTGACAATAGTTATGCAATGCTTGGCCTCCAAAACAAGCAACTGAATGACTAAATGTGATTATCAGACCAAGAGAACAATTGCTCTAGCAACTCATTTGAGGAGAGCGCAACTATTCGGCCGGACTGACTTGCCTTAGAGACACTTAACCCGAGTACTAACCCCTAATTGTAAAGCTAACCCAAGTCCTACGCCAAACCCAAACCTTAACTTAAAACATAGCCCTAACCAAGGGTGGAAACCTGGCTACTTGGCGTTAGGGTGTCAGTTTCAGTTTTGGTGTGTTGAAACCCAGATGTCAGTTTTCAATTTTGGTTAGGTTTCACAGCTGTTGAAAAATAGGTTTTAGTTTCGGTTTCGGTTTCAGTTTTGCTTACGCACAACTTTGGTTTCAGGGTTTTAGTTTCGGTTTAAGTTTTATCCAAGAGAGCTCTTTTATTTTGAATACGGATTACTTAAGTGCTCTACTTCTTAGCGTTTTCGTTATATTACGATAATAAATAGCAGCTCACATGGCCGAGTGAGGAGAGCAATAGCTTCAGAAGTTGTCGACTTGGGTATAATTCCGAGTCCGGTGAAACCAAAGACTCAAAAATTAGTATTCACAGCTTCTCTTCGACGCTCAGCATTAAAAAAACTGTTCTGGTAATGAAAATTTTTAAAACCCAAAACCTTAGAAAATTTTAAACAGGTTTTAGTTTCAGTAGCGGTTTTGACGTTTCAAGAAAAAACGGTTTTGATTTAAGTTAAGGTTTTCAAAAATTTGGCTGAGAAGATGTCAGTTTCAGTTTGGGTTTCAAAAATTTTCTTTAAAACAGGGTTTTCACGTTTCAAGGTTTAGGTTTCCACCCTTGAACCTAACCCAAACCTTGAAACCCAGCCTTCATCCAGAGCCATGCCAAAAAGTTCTGTTTTGGCACTGGGCAGGTCAGTGCAATTACTTGATTTATTTTATCACAGATCATACTACATTGGTTTATCCATCCTTGTTCAACGATATAGAAATGATTTTGTGCTTCAGAGAGCAATGCAATTTTCACGCAACAAGCAAATTAGTCCACAGCAATTACAAACAAGTGTTTTTTAAAACCACAACTTACAGTAGGTTTACTCTAATATTATATACCATGTTCTTGCTGTAACAGATAGAATAAGGTTTAGTGAAATTTATTTCCTGCAGAAGCCATTGTTGCTTGTCCATGCACACAGAGGCATTTTCAATCAAATCACTTTGAATCTCAGGCTAAAAAGAAAATTTACATCATTCAGAATATTACTGCTTTGTGTCTACGCACAATTGTCAAATGCAAGACGTCTAATTAATCTAAACTCTAGCAAATAAATTTAACTTTGCACTAGCCAATGCAATCACCAAAGATCAATCAAATGTATTTAGAACAAGACACTAAACTCTGAAGCTGTCTGAAATTAAACAACTTCACAATAAACATAAATTTACATCTTTACTGCGCAGTGCGCCCAGTGCCTCATCATCTCACAATGAAAAACATAATGAGGTACTAGGGAATCTGGGTGGCCTTACACTAGCATTGTAAGAATAAAAATGGAATCAAATAACAGCAATCCCCTTTCAAAAATAAGTTATAAGAATACAAGCACTGTTAAAACGACGTGGCTATATTACAGGCCTGTAACATTAGACAGTTTGACGTTTTGGTTTATTTTATTCCTTCTTTATGCTCTAGTACAACCAGAAAAAACGTAAAGGGATAATAAAATAAACAAAGTCATTATGTTATGAGCCTCAACAAATAGCCATTGCCTGGTTAAAAACTGTCATTGATAATGCATACAAATTTCTACCTCCAAAAAAAAAAAACATCACAGGTCAGATGCATACCAACTTACCGGAATAGAGGTAACATTATGGGCATCGCCATTAATGAAATCTTTTACACCACCAACAGATTCAAAAGAAGCACAAAAAATTTTAATAACATAAAATAGTATCCACAATTTGTGTAAGGTAATAAATGGATTCCGCAAGTTCATTGTCCTTGAATAAAACTATGCATTGCAACAGATTTCTAAGGTTAATTAGCAAGTAGAAATTATTGGTACAAGTATATGCACATGATTGATGCTAGTAAAGCGTACCGGTACCTACAGACTACTCAAGTGACTGCTATATATCAATTAAATCAACCTGTAAAGTTAATAAATGGTACAGGTATTTATAGTGCATATTTTAATAATAATAATGATAATACCACCACAGCATTTATAATTATACTGCTCTGCATCTAGGAGCAAGAAATCACCTTATGATCTCAGAGCAATTTTACAGAAAGCAACATGAAACAGTGTGATTCAAAAAGCACAGCACAGAGCCATTGAACACTTAAAGCAAGCACAGGCAATCAGCAAAAGTGTAAAGCATGCAAAATAACAATCACAGAAAAGGACAAGTATCAAAAATAAAGCAAAGCTGTTTTTCGAAGGCAATTTTGAAGCAAAAAGTTTTAAGATTCTTTCAGAATATTTTAAGTGAAGGACAAGCACGCAAATCTAGCGGCAACGAATTCCAAGCAATACACATCTTAGACAAAATATTTTTGTCACAGCATTGATTAGTTACATTTCTTAATTTATTCGATGCAGACCTAAGACTGTCATTAGATGGAACATAATATATGAAACAAACTGTTTATATACACAGGAGCAATATTATTCAAAATCTTATACATAGCGAGGCATACCGGTAGCTTATACCGTACTGAACATAACACTCAATTGGTAAAATATGGCACTGCTCATGATATAAATGCTCATTTTGCAGTTGTTATTTTGCTGGCAGTAAATACTGATTGGCAAAACCATTCACGTGCATAAACGCAAGCCAATCAGGATTTAGGCGTTAATGGCAAAACAGACACTGCCTTATTTATTTATTATTGCCATATTTATTCTCCTATCACAAGAAGGCGATCAGTGCGCAATACGAGCTTGTTTACAGGTTTAGGAGTTGCCGGGCATCTGTCTACCACACTAAGATGGGGGAATTCCGTCAAGTGCCTTTCCCAACAGCACAACAAGGACCGGGTAAACTTGCCGGCTTTCTCCACACTGTCCCTTAAATGCTGAACGTCAAGCAGGGAAGCTGGGAATACCAATTTTAAAGTCATTGCCTTAGTAAATCAACTAGGTAGATTGTTATCCCAACAACATCTTAGCCCAAGTAACTTAGTCTAGATTTTGGAGTGGGAGACCATAGGCTGTACCAGTATTAGTCTGCTAGTACCAGTACCTACGTTAGTTTAGAAACTTTTGTAGTACTGGTATGCCTTTAACTACTAGTATTTGAAACCAGAAATCCTGATCAGGGTTTGCTCAAAGTCAAAAGCAGCAAGTTGGCTAAGAGAATAAGTCCTCTCAAAATTTTATATGCTAACAGGTTAATGCAGTACTGGTAGTCTTGCTAGTCTATAGCCTACCACGTTGACACCTACAGACTGACATTAGACAACCTGCTAAACAGCTACCGGTACACAGTACATTGGTACACTACAGCAGTGTTCCCTCTAGAGTGAGAAATTAGAGAAAAATGCGAAATTTTTGGGCAAATTTTACTGATTTTTAACCAGAAAATAATATTATAAAATGCAAAACTGAAAAACCTAAACAAAACACTTGAATATTTTAATGCAAGACTGTAGCTTGTATCTTGGAAAAGCAAATTTAATGCAAAAAAATTGTAAAAGGGGTCCTCAAAGTAGTGAAATCTTTGGGCAAAAATTTCAAAGAAATTATCATTTGGGCAAATTCGCACTAGTCAAAATCCTAGAGGGAACACTGCACTACAGACAGAGTTACTGGTACCCAAACACCTGGGGCTCTTCCGTTTTAAGCCGCCTCATACCGGTATTAGTTTTACAATGGATGGTTTACTTTACAGTTTAAAGCTGACGAGAAACGTCATGCACAATGCAGACATGCTCCGACCCTAACCCAGGGCATGTATGGGTTATGTGTCATGTATTGGGGAATTCCCACTGCTTCAAAGTGAACCATCCATTGTAATGAATATAAGGCAGTGCCTAGAGCACCAGCCTGGTTTCCATAATCAAAACGCTGCTGCACCGGACTGCTTTGTTCGTTTCTGTACAGTGTATATATACAGATATATGACGTCGCTAACATGCTAGACCTGTTTCCATTATCAAACCGCTGCTGCACCAGACTGCTTGTTTGTTTCTACAAAAGGTTTGCCGGTGCACTCTACACTTCCTGTTTTTAAATTAGAAAGAAAGCTCAGTTAGATTTTAAAATGCAGTATCTGAGTACTGAGTATATATCTGGCAATAACCAGCTCTGATCTAGAGCAACTAACTGGCATTCGTGATACACTAGTATTGTATGATATACCAGTACCTACCGGTACGGCACCTGTACCGTATTTATGCATTGATTCAGTAAACAGTAAAGATATTATAGTCCAGCCTAGCCTATCTGACAACGGGCTAGGCTAGTGCAATCACGTAATGGAGCCTGGTTCAAATTAAATAGGCCTAAACTTGCTCTACTGCTGGCTGTTCGTCTTGCTATTTCTTTTATGCCGAATATCGAGCTGTAAACACCAACCGGTAGCACTAAAAACGGTATGGGCAAGTGTACCCATTATTTCTGACAGTGGAACCAACCACTCTCTGTGTTCAGTGTCCGGAACGAAAGTCTGAGTTGAGAGTTCATCTGTTCAAATTCCTATACTGAGAAATGAAAAAAATAATGGCAAGCATTTTCATAGTATTTATTAGACTATGACCTGCTCTGAAATTTTGTTTTCATTTCTTTTACGTAGTTTAACAATCGGCAATGTTTCCTTGAAAGTTGTGAAAACAGAAAATGAAAACAGCAAATTTTGGAAACGGCAACGATACAGATGAACTTCTTCAAAAAGCAATTACTACATCACAGGCTTTACAGCATTTTTGTGGACATGCGTAACAATGTTTTTTTGTTAAATGGGCTGGGGGCTCACACTAAGAAATATAAGTACTCTGTGATATGGGATCGCATGGACCGTGCGTAACCGTACGGGACCGTATGGAAGCGTACGGTGCCCATACGGTTTTTAGTTTTACCCATCAAATCCTGCATTGAATGATAAATCGTATAAATGGTCGGTCCATCATGTGCGGCTTGAGCGGGTAGGGGAAATGTGGGATCTGTTGGACGATTGGATCTATCGAACAGCAGCATATTTCCGTGATCACGTGATCAATTTGCGGTTTCATTTTAGTGAAGTGGTGAAATCACATGTTTGGTTTAAGGATGCGTAAGGATGGAGCAAGTATCGTGGTGTAAGGATGGAGCAGACCGATCAGATGGCCGAGTGGTATAGAGCTTCTGCTTTTGGATCGGTAGACTTGGGGTTCGATTCCGAAACGGGTCAAACCAATGACTTAAAAATTGGTATTCATTTCTTCCCTGCTTAACGCTCAGCATTTAAGGGACAGTGAGGAGAAAGCCGGCAAGTTTACTTGTGCCGTTGGGAAAAGCACTTAACGGAATTCCCCCATCTTAGCATGGTAGACAGATGGCCGGCAACTCCTAAGCGAGCTCGTACAGTGCTTCGTCGCTTTCTCGTGATAGGAGGATAAATATGCCAATAATAATGAATGAATTAGGCTACAACAAAAATACTGTTTTTCTTGGTTCAAAGTAAAACAAATTAGGCAGAATAATTTATCTCGTTCGCACTGTTGGTAGCTAAGTGAGTCTCATGCTTACTGAAGGTAGTGAGTATACATCTAAGTGACATTTCTAAATCAGAATATTTTAGGAAAGAAGTTCAAAATGGCTACCTGGAGATCTTTCGGACGAGACCTATCGAACATGTTCAATTACTTAGACTCAGACGTTGTCCGAAAAGCATTGAATGATATTGTAAAAATCTTGCCACAACCCGTCTCAGTCGCAACAACGAAGCGGCTGAGCGCAATTTTTACGTTTAAAGCCGATCTTGTTAACTACAGTGTGTAGATTATGTTGCCGAAATTATCGCTTATGATGCGCAGTTGTTTCGTGTTAATACACATTCGTTCGTTATCTGATTGTAGCAACGATCTTAATGAGACGTTTTCTCTTACTTTAGGTCACATTTGCAGCTGTCAGAAAAGTCCCGACCCTATGGACGAAATTAAGGCCACCATGGGTGGGAATCGTTCGGACGTTTGAGTGACACTTTTCAATCGCAAATAAAATCACCCATGGTATTTCAAATCTTTCCGTTTGAGTGCCGGATAAGTTTAGGCTACCACAAACCAAAGTCCAACTTAAACTAAAAAGCATTTAAGATTGTCTAACCAGTTGGACAAAAAATACAATTAAGTAAAATTTGTCCGATATAGGTCCCACACTTCCCCTACAAGTTACCGCGTGAACTCCAGCGCTAATTGTAGGCCTATGCTATGCGTGCTGCGCGGTTAAGATTTTGGTACCCGTAAAAGCAAGAAGGCTATGTATTTGCTTTTTTGCTATTTTTGAGAACTTTGCTTCATAGCATCACGTAGGCCTATTTCTCAAACAATTGTTCAATTTTTAAACCAACAATAATTCAAATTTTGCAATTGAAACCAAAAAATTACGATTTCGCCATATGAACTTTTGATTTATTTGAATTGCTTAAAAAACACTATACGGAAAGACGCGAAGATTACCTGTGACATACGGTGCTCAAAACAGTTAAAAGGTTTGGGATAGCCTTATATGCAGGGGCGTATCCAGAAACTTTTGGTGGGGGGAATGTAATTTTCAATTAGGTTGAATCATTGGCGCAGCCATGGGGGGGTTTTGGGGTTTACGCCACCCCCCCATTGAACCTCAAACGACGTCATACATAATCGAAACTGTGCGCACAAAATGCATCATTGGTGAAGCACTCAAAGTTAGGGGCCAAAAATATGACAAACTTTCCATAAAAATTGTTCAAAAAGCACTAAAATGGCCATTGCAGTATGCAAATTTTCAAAAATTTTTCGGGGGTGCATGCCCCCGAACTCCCCTAGAGTCGTTTTTGGCACTTAAGTTGCTTAAAATTAGCTCTGCCGAAAAAAATACGCTTGAAAATAGTGACGAAAGTTGATGCCCCCTCCCTCAAAAAATTTCTGAATATGCCCCTGACATGAAACATTTTCAAAAGGCTTACTTACGTCCGTTTCCGAGTTTAAATGTCTTTGCATTTAGTTAACATTCAACCTAATTCAAAATTACATGCACCCCACTAAAACTTTCTGGATCCGCTCCAGTTTACAACGTATGGTCAAATGTGATGTCATTCTCAACCCCCCCCCCCCCCCCATTGCAAAATCCTGGCTACGCTACGCTAGTGGGTTGAATGTTAGCTAAATACTAAGACGTTAAGACAAATTTAGACCCGGTAACGAGCGTACATATAAGCCCTTTGAAATTGTTTCACGTCAGGGGCGTATTCAGAAATTTTTTTATCAGGGAAGGTGCATGCACCAAATTTCGTTACTTTTTCAAGCGTAGTTTTTTTCTGGCAAAGTTAATTTTAAGCAATTTAAGTAACAAAATCGACTCTAGGGGGTACGGAGGCATGCTACCCCGGAAAATTTTTGAAAATTGACGTACTGTAATGGCCATTTTAGTGCTTCTTAACCGGCGCTTGGTGTATCGGTTAAGAGCGTCCACTTGGTAGCCGGGAGACTGGGGTTTTATTCCCAGTCGGGTCATACTAAAGACTTTAAAAGTAGTATTCGCAGCTTTCGCGCCAGGCGCTTGGCACAAGCGGAAGTGCGAAGGGTTCTGTGTATGTGTTGTTCGTCATGTTATGTCCCTTTTCAGCGTTCAATCATTCGTGATTGAATATTGTAATGGGCCGACAATTGAAAATGGCCTAAACAATGTGTGCTTGCACCCGCTGTCCCGTACCTTTACCTTTAGTGCTTTTTGAACAATCCTCAGGCAAATTTTGTTTATGTTTTTGGCCCCTAATTTTGAGTGCTTCTCCAAATATAATGCATTTTGTTCGCACAGTTTCGATTATGCGTGCTTAAGGCGACTCAAGCATATTGTAATGAAGAGGTTCGAAATTACGAAAATTTTTTATTCATCCAAAGCATTGTTGAAAATGGCTGGTGGGGGGATGCATCCCCCACATCCAACCCCCTGGATCCGCCCCTGCTTATATGATATTATTTTGAGGCAGCAGAAACATCGCTTACGCTGTTACCCTCTTGAAATTTACTCATTGGCCAATTAAGTCGCGATTAACACTGTTCTAGCTTAAATAACTGTTATCATAACCAAGCATACTCGCGATAACAAATTATGCGAAAATAATGGTGTCACTCACCGTAAGATAACATAACTAGAAAAGTGATGAGTTCGAACAATTCAAGACTACGGATAGGCTATATGGTCTTTGGTTTTAACTCTGCACAATTTCAATACATGATTATAGGTAAGCCTACCTTTTTTTCGAAATATACTGTATTTCGTGAAAAATCGAACTTTCTGGTCTATTTTATAAGAGTCAACAGCTCAGATGGCCGAGTGGTGTAGAGCGTCTGTATCTTGAGCTGTAGACTCGGGCATGGGCGTCCGCAGAAAAAAATGCAGGGGGGGGCAAAAATATTCTCGAGATGGCCATCTTAGTGAAAGCTATAGTCAGGTAAGTGTCAGTGATAGAGTGACCAACTGACCATACGTCCGGCATCGGCCGATGCCGTACGTGCACAACTCTTCTTTCATGTTATTGTGCATTATGTGGACATAAATCAATTTATGTGCCACTAGACTTGACAGTCTGTTAAAACAACTTTCTTTTTGCATTGTTTTCTTAGGTCTTGTTGTATGTGGTTGGTTTGATGCTTACATTTCAAAACAATCAAATCTTCACTATACTTGCGCTATTACGCCAAAGTGTGTTACGAGTGGCGGGGCCCGTCTCCGCTGCTTAACCTTCGAGGAAACGTCGCAACGATGGTGAGCCGATAGCGATACTGTGTCCGATTTGACCAATCCGGGAATCGAACCCCAGACTTCCCGCACCGATAGCGAAGTTTTGATTCAAAATGTCAAAATAAAAAGTAGTTTGAGGTCTGAAAATCAAACTTATAGCTACGGCCTATAAATCAGTGCTGCTCAATTTTTTTATTGCAATGTACCGGCAGCGCAGTTTCTGCCAGTTTCTGCCAGCTAGTTTCTTCGTACCAGTAGCACATCAGCAACAAGTCCAAATTTGTTTTACAAGATACGAGATACAAGATACGATACTCGGTATATAGGCAAAAACCGGAATTTTTCTATACAAGATGCAAAAAGTAAAATTGGACATGCTGCTGTTGCCGCGTGAATTTGCTAGTAACTTACACGTACGTCCACATGACGGATTGGTAATCGGCTGATTGGTGTAGCAGTAACGATATTGCTTTCAAAGTCAGAGATCTGGGGTTCGATATCCGACCTGTCACATCGAATACAGTGCTGTTCACGGCCACCGCCAGTGGCTCGCCACGTTTCTTCGGAGTTCGAAGCTAAGTCGCTCACGCGCTAAGTTACGGAGATGGTCTTCGCCACTCGTTGCACGCAGCTTCTGGGTAATACCACGAGTATAAGCAAGATTTGAGATTGAAGATCAATAAAAAAGACGCACAAAAACTTTTAACCGAATTCTTCATCTTATGCGAAGTGTGCGCCTGCTTATCTTCCACCAGTCTATGCGATTGTGGTTTGACTGAAGAGCAGCATTTGACACAAAGACACTTTTCTAGTCTTTGCGTCATGACAAAAGATAAATCGCCATGTCTGTTGACCTGAATAGAATGCGATAGTATGTACTATTGCATACGGCCTTGAAAGACAAGAAAGTAACCTAAACGAATGGAATCATGCAGGGAACAAAAAGTGAATTAAGTATCATGCAATAACTCGTACTGATCAACGTAAAATGATGCTCGGGACCTGTACCAATATTTTCTAACGTGCTTAGCACTGGCCTTGGTAACAGCATGCCTACACGTAAAACCAGCTTCAATGATGTGTGAAGGGTGGAGTTTCCACTCATTGAACGGCCGGACTAATTTAGACAGCAGCATTTAGACAACTAGACAAACTCTTTTATGCTTTAATTCAGAGGTGGGCAACCTGCGGCCCGCCAAAGCATGTGCTAATAGCCAATTCGTTTCGAAACCTGTTTTTTTGCGATCAAGTTCAAACCCAATCAACACACGAACTGCTTTGAATGCTATTTTCTAGGCTGAAGATCTTGTTTTTCTAGTCATCTTTTATTTCAGAGACCTCTTTTTCACGCGACAGACCCTTTTTTAGTATTACTCCTGCCAAGAAGTGTTTTTTTCTTTCTAAAAACTGCGGCCCGCTGGAAGCCTATATTTATAATTTGTGGTCCAGTATCACCAGAAAGTTGCCCACCCCTGCTTTAATTAAACAGATTATTGCGAAATGTTTTGTTATTTTATTCGTTTGGTAGTAAACTCATCTGTACTTTTCAACTTTTTGTGTAGTTTCTTAGCTTGCATTTTTTCATGCGTATTTTTTCAACTATTTTGGTTTTTCAGGGGGGGGGCAAGTGCCCCCTCTTGCCCCCCCCTGCGGACGCCCATGGACTCGGGTTTGATTCCGAGTCGGGTCAAACCAATGACTTCAAAATTGGTATTCACAGCTTCCCTGCTTGACGCTCAGCATTGAAGGGACAGTGTGGAGAACAAGTCGGCAAGTTTACTTGTTGTGCCGTTGGGAAAGGCACTTAGCGGGATTCCCCCATCTTGGTGTGGTAGACAGATGGCTGGAAACTCCTAAGCGAGCTCGTATAGCGCATTGATCGCTTTCTCGTGATAGGAGGATAAATATGCAACTAACTAACTAATCATCTCAAGTGCCAACAATCACATCGGCCTATCTAAAGATCTTGCTATTCATTTTTCATACCAGTATTGCATGTCTTTCGTTGCTACTAGCTACAGTTAACTAGGCTATGCATTACGGCCTTCTACGTCTTCGAATTCAAAAATTGGAAATGAAAATAATAAATATACAAAGTTTATTAACACACATTGACGCAAAGTATTCACCTCAAAAACCGAAAATCCCACAGTTTCTACCGTAATAAACTAAGGTTATTTCAATCTCTTTTGAAACTAGTGGGTTTCGATCCACAACCAAAACAGTTAAAGAACTAAACAGTAAGTTAGCCATTGACATGATAAAAGATTTTTGCCACAGAACAGTCTTAAAAAACATTGAAAGTTCAAAAGTTTCTGGTTGTAACTAATTTTTGTGAAATGTGCAGAACTGTTTCGTTCTTTTGTAGACTGAAGTTAAAATTTTGAATTTTTAATGTTTTTTAGCTTTTCAGTGGCTAGTTAAAATATTTGAATTGAAACTTTAAGGAACATAATAAAAATAGAAAAAACAATTGCACTTTGAAAGAAGGAAGATTACTGCATAAAAAAGACGCGCGTACCGATTGCAGAAAAGTCGGCGCGCTACTTATTGCAACTTGAATGGCATGTACTGCTTCGCGGTGTCGAGCAAATTAGGCCTTTTTCGTTCAAGCAGCAACTACATTTGGCCGCTTCCTCACCCTTATCATGTATGGTTTGACATCTGTGAGAAGCCCATACTTTTCGATAATTGCTGGTTTCATGTCTTCTGAAACCGCGTCATCTGTAAATAATAGAAATGTGAAAAATAAACGCTAGCAGTTGAAAGTCTGCGTTTTTGTAGGCTACGAGAACAATCTCTTTTGATTTCGAACTGACATGGCCAGGCCCGGATTTACTTATAGGCTAAGCAGGCTGAAGCCTAGGGCCTCGGAGAAAATGAGGGGCCTCATCACAAACAACGGAGACCTTTTCTCTGCACTCCACCGATATTTTCAGTTAATAAAGCCTTTTATCACACATTAGAGGTTTTACAACGGCTTACCTGGCATTAAGAGCTCAACTTTCTGTAGAAGAGTTGTGATCGTTAGGAAGAGATTCATCTTGGCCAAAGCTTCACCGGCGCATGAGCGTTTGCCTAATAATAGACGTATATAACAATAAAAAAACACAGGAATTCGGTAATTGTCGTTAGATAAGATTGCAAATAAGCAAGAAAATTCTTACGTGAAACTGAAATTTTTAAGCTAGGACATAGTTAAAAACAAAATAGGGATTGTTATTTCATTCTAACTAGCTTTAGCATTGATTCAAAATCTGCTGAAACTTTTATTAGAGTGGTCACCCCGAAAAATCCCTGCCGAGAATGAAAGTTTTGAATAAATCATCATGATTGATTGATCGTATTTTACTATTTTTCTTCCACAGTATCGACCGCGGTTTTATACTTGCTGACGCTGACACAAAAGACAAAACGTAACGCAAAGAGTTGCGATAAGTAGGCCTATTGGTGAGACTGAATTAAATATTTGGCGACTTGACGAAGATTTTACTTACCTACTCCGAAAGGAAAAAATCCATGGAACAATTCCTTCCGTATTTCTCCTTCGCTGTTCAGCCATCGCTCCGGTTTAAACTTGAAAGGCTGTGGGAAAACTTTTTCATCGTGATTCAAAGTATAGTTGTTGTATATCACTAAAAAACACAAGTTTACACATTTTTAACTTGACAAAATTCAGCCTCATTCACCGGCAGCTCCGTCAAAATTGTGATAATGACTTGGATTTGTCTATGGCCTAGCTGTAACGCACTAATTTGTAGATCCTACTACGTGAAGGGTTTCAGTCACCGTTGGAACCAAACTAGTCGAGCATCGAACACGTGAAACCAGACCTGTAGAGACCAACTCACCGACCACTCGGCCAACTCCATTTGCTGCGCTATATTTTAGTATTTGTTTAGTATTTATACTAGGCCTATATTTTAGTATTTGTTTTTTTATTTTTTACTTATGTCTCCTGTGATGCACGTACTTCGCTAATATAGTAGGCCTACCTGCGAGCCGCAATGGTATGACTTTTAAAAAAGATACTTTTGGCAAACAATTTTACCTTCTATATTGGCTGGCACATCATAGCCACCTATTGTTGTGTCTTTCCAAGTAGCGTGTGCCACCAGAGGGAGCACTGTCGCAACACGCATAACCTCAAATATTAGAGCATCAATATATCGTAATTTGGAACGATCTGTTAAACTTGGAACTCCATTAGGGCCGATTGCTTTGACTATTTCCTTGTAAGCCTGAAATAAAATAATTCGTGGTAAGTAGACCTGTTACCAGATCTACAGCAAATCTTCATAAACTCGGAATATTACACCCAAGCGTGTAACGAGCGGCTGCTGGCTGGGACCGCCTCCGCGGCTTAGTGTCTGGGCGACACAGCTCCGAAGAAACATCGCAGCGGTGGCGAGCCGTTGGCGACTGTCTCCGATGTGACTGGCCCGGAAAACGAACTTGAGCCTACGCGCCGAGGGCGATGCCTTCAATTACAGCTGCAGCCGGAAGTTTTTCCAAGTATTACACTGCGAAATTTTACCAAATTTGGAAATTCGAATAGTCGTTTCTCACTAATTACCTTGTCTTGTTCGGCTTTGTTTAGAACAAGTAGTAAGACAGCCCAGTGGAACACCACGCTTGTCGAATGGGCACCGGCGATGACTATGTCTTGCAGCACGTTTGGCAGGTGGCCAAATGATCTCTGATCGCTTGGTGTCGCCTTTGAGCCATCTTCATCACAAGCCTAAAAAACCAGCAATGATCAGTCTGCCCCGAGACAACCTCAAACAAAAGGTTGAACAAAAACAAAAATAAAATACAAGGAAAAATATCATGACCTTTTGCAACTTCTGTCATGTATGTTATAGCTCGCTACGCCTTCTCAGGATGTGTGATTTGGTTGTAGAAAAAGCACAATCTGTTACAATCGAGATTTACCACACATAAGCGTACACAGCTCAGATTGCCGAGTGGACCGAGTGTCTGCTCGTGGAGTAGTACGGTAAACTCTGATTGGATCCAGAGTCTGACCAATCCATTGACTTCAAAATTGCTATTCACAGCTTTTCCTGCTTGATTAAAGGGACAAAGTGGAGAACAAACTGGCAAGTTTACTTGTTGTGCCGTTGAGAAAGGCACCTAGAGGGATTCTCCCATCTTATTCTTAGAGTGGTAGACAGGTGGTCCGCAACTCCTAAACGAGCTCGTTATAGCGCTTCGATCGCTTTCTCGTGATAGGAGGATAAATGCACTACTAATACTGATACTAAAAAAAACACATACAAAAACATGATTTGATCAAAGACCGTAAATAGGATTTCTAAATGACGGGTAATGGACGTTTTTTCGGAAATAAAATTTGCATTAAACCGCCACCGTTAAAGAGTTTTTAAAATATTTTATAATTTGTTTATTTATGGAAAAGCTATGCAATAAAAAAGAGTTATTTAAAGTATCTAGAGCTAATTAAAGATTGTGTTACTCCAATTTAGACTGCTTGTACTCTAACCATTGTATTCCACAAATAATCTCTTCAGTTTACGTCATAATTTGAATGGAGAGTACATTCATCTTGCCTTTAGCGCTTGATGTTGTTTACTGCGCAAATTATTCAGCTCAGGAACGTATTCCGGAGGCATTGTGCCGTACTACCCTAATTTAGCCAGTTTGTACTCTAACCATTGTATACCACGAATAGTCTCTTTAGTTTACATCATGATTTGAATGGAGAGTATTCAAATCTTGCCTTCAACGTTTGATGTTATTTACAGCGCAAAGCATTCAGCTCCGGAACGTTTTTAGGGAGCATTGCGCCATGTCCCCCCCAAAACTGACTTTGCCAGCTAGCAAAAAAATGAACAAATGTTGTTAAATGACTGAAATATATCAGACTCTTTTGATGGCCTATGCAGTTAATACCCCTCCCTTTTTTTAAAACTTCTCGCTGCGCCGCTGCATTCATCCTATAAACAGTTTTTCAGTTTGAAACTGTTATAGAAAGTTTTAAAAACGTGCCGTCTGAAGCTATAGCGCTTGGCCTACTGACCCCATCAGACAGAGCTTTACGTGCAACTTATATCAGACTGTCAGTAATATTAGAACGATGAAGCGTCGCTTCATTTTGAAGCTCAACAAAAATAAATCTAACTCGTGCAAAACGCAGACGCGATTGATTAAGCCCTAATACATGATAGAATGTTTGCGACATAATATAAAGCTAATATGTATATTTTGTTGATGTGATTTCACGTTATGTAACTTATTTATGTGTATGTAGGTTGTTGCATATTTATCCTCCTTTTACGAGAAAGTGATCAATGCGCTGATCGAGCTCACTTAGGAGTTGCCAGCCATCTGTCTACCACACCAAGATGAGGGGAATCCCGCTAAGTGCCTTTCCCCAACGGCACAATAAGTAAACTTGCCGGCTTGTTCTCCACACTGTCCCTTCCATGCTGAGCGTCAAGCAGGGAAGCTGTGAATACCAATTTTAAAGTCATTGATTTGACACGATTCGGAATCAAACCCAAGTCTACAGCTCCCGAGACTGACGCTCTTAGCACTCGGCCATCTGAGCTGTTGAATATTGAATAGATGTGGATACGATTTCGCGTGAAAGCGTTCTACTACGTGACACCAAGCAATGGCTAGCAAACGATCTTGCGCTGTACCTCAACAGTGCAGCCAGTCCTCTTGTCCCTTCCGAGGAGGGCCATAGAGTTGGTGGGACAAAATAGACTTCTGCGACTTAGCCAAATGGTGCCGGGCTCAGGTTGCGGATTCTTCCCGACAGGTTTGATTCATGGCTGTACCCGATCGTATTTGACATAGACCTATATATCGGGTGGCTACTGACTCGAAGAGCGCAAAGCTTGCCTCGCAGGCTTCCTTAATTACAGTTAAATTTTCAATTTGAATGATTTGAAAATAATCTTAGTTATTTGATTTTTTACGGCTGTTTGATGAGTAACAAAAAACGGTTTTGAACGCAATATTTTTCATGTTAAAATCCAACATCTTGAAGAAATAAAAAAATGGCGGAAGATTTTTATGCGCAAAAAATGCAAACTCATGCTTAAAAACGGACCAACGAGTTAACATTGAGGTTAAAGACACCGTTGTCGGCGAGGTGGTCTTAATATTGATTCCCGGGTCGGTCAAACTGAACAGTGTCGCCAACGGCTCGTCACCGCTACGATATTTCTTCGGAGCTGTGTTGTCCAGACGCTATGCCGCGGAGATGTTCCCCCCACTCGCTACACGCTTCGGCGTGATACTGCGCGAGTATAATCAAGATTTGATTTCTTTTTGATGATAAAAAACTCAAAAAAATTACCTTTAACCACGCGTCTACGAAATTGTTGACTGACTTTTCATTGTACGATTTTTTGTGCGCGTCAACTTTGTCTTTCATGAACTGGTTCAAATCATCGAGTTGCTTGTGGAAATTCCGCAAGCTGAATCCTGTGAGCTTCCTTAGTTGGGAAGGCAAGATATCGTATATACTCGCTTTTGCAAGAAAATCCACCAACCAAACCACTGTGTTCATAATGTAGAGTAGCCCAGGGTGGTCGTAATCGTACCTAAAAAGCAGATAGTCGTATAATTTCAACGACAAAACAGTTCGTGGGTTCAGAAATCATACAGCAAATTTGCAAGCAGCTCAGAGTGTAAAAAGCATTAAAAAAGCAGCAACACAGTTCCAATGGCAGAGTGGTGTTGAGCGTATGTTTCTGGAGCTATAGACTTGGGTTTGATTCCGAGTCGGGTCAAACCAATGACTGTAAAATTGGTATTCACAGCTTTCCTGCTTGATGCTCAGCATTAAAGGGGCAATGTGGAGAACAAGCCGGCCAGTTTGCTTGTTGTGCCGTTGGGAAAAGCACTTAGAGGGATTCCCCCTCTTATGGTGGTAGACAGATCGCTGGTAACTTCTAAGCGAGCTCGTTACAGAGTTTTGATAGTTTTCTCGAGATGGAAGGATAAATATGCCGCTAAATGCTAAATATAAAATAACAAAACCAACCCTCCAAGCAACAAAAGTACGAACAAAATCTGGAAGCATTCTATGAATGGCGTCGTTAGCAGAGACATTGATCTAATTGATGAATTTAATTCGGGAAAAAAAAATGAGTATAGGCTTGCTTGACTTACACAAAATGCTGCAAAAGATCAACAGTTAAAATACCAATGCCTTCAACCTCAAACATTATTTGTCATTAGTTCATGGCAGTAGCACGCCTTTTTTTTACATTCGCAGAAAGTTTTTGTATCAAATATTAATTGCTCTGGTGAATGCGTGAGCAAAAAGTCATGTTGCCACAACAGCAACGAGACAGTAATTATGTAAAATGCCAGATATGCCATCATCCCTTGGCTTCAACTTAGGACCAAGGAAATCAGTAAAAGCCGTCTGACATCTCAACTGAAACCATTAATCAAAATTGGCAAAAGTAGCTAAAAGGCCAAAATACATCTAAATCCAGTGCGACAAGCCTGTTGGTGCAGTGGCCAAAGACACTGCTATCGGTGCGGGAGGTCTGAAGTTCGATTTCCGGCCAGGTCAAATCGGACAGTGTCGCCAATGGTTCGCCACCATTGGGATGTTCTTCGGAGTTCGTAGCTGCGTTGCCCGGGCGCTAAGCCGCAGAGATGGCCGCCGTCACTCGTTACATACTTCGGCGTAATGCAGCGAGTATATTGAAGATTAGGTTTGAAGTTTGACGTACTGCAGTTTAAATGAAAAATACTGCAAAAAATAGCCTACTAGTATTTTTGAAACATGCACTGTTTTTTTCCTTTTGTTTAATGGGAAATTAAAAATCATTAAGAAGAGTAACAATACTCACCTCTTTCCAAAGAGTATCCAGCAAAGAACGTTCATAGGGGAACGGCGCAACATGTCTTTGGGAACAAAATTTTTTTTTCCATTTTTGCTTGCTTCTAGCATGCTTTCTATCAAGCAGACACCTAAAAATAGACAGAAAGTTAAACAATAAAGTTGTACTTATTCAACCTTTTCATATAAAGTACTAATATCAATTGACAACAGGATATTTCATTGGAAAGCTAGTTTGTGGGCGGAATTGCAAATTACATTTTCAATCTAACAAGTACTGCATTAACGATAATGGAGTTTTTTGTACAGCGCGGTATCAATATAACAGCCTCGCAGCGTTTTACAAGAGCTACCGGTCATCTGTCTACTACTCTTAGATGAAGAAAATGCCGATATGCGTCTTTTCTAACAACAAAACAGGCGACCTTGCCGGCTTGTTTCCTATACTGTCCCTTTAATATCGAGCGTGAAGCAGGGAAGCTATGAATACCAATGTTAAAGTCATTGGTTTGAACCTACTTGGAATCAATCGAGTCTACAGCTCCAGAGGAAGACGCTCTAGCCTCTCCGCTGACCGCTATCTTTCGCCGGCTTAGCGCCTGGGAAACACAGCTCCAAAAATACGTCGCTACGCTGGCGAGCCGTTGACGACACTGAGTCCGACCTGACCAGTTCGGCAATGGAACCCCAGACCAACCGTAGCATTAGCAATGTTTTTAATCACTGCGCCGTTTTTGCAATCATCGAGAGAGACAGTAAAATTTTCCTTACTTTCTTTATAAATTCTCTCTTCCATAAATGATTTTCCCATTCCAAAATCTCGAAGAATTGAAATTGTTCGTCGTCGAGTGTTCACCCATTTTGAGGAATAAGGTAAAACAGATAAACCTAAAATGTTAAAAATTATCAACAAAAAGCTCTAGACAGCGGCAGAGCTCTATATCGGGCTATTAGCCCTCATGAGCCACTCTCAGACAAAAGGTATACTGGTCCTTTGGAATGCTTGACCTTAATCAGCCAATCATCCCTCCGGATTTACATATCCAAAAAAATTCAACCTTTGTGGTAAAAATCTCGACGTTGTTTGTTGATGAAAACCCACCTCGAAACATTCGAATAAAACAATATCTCCACTGACATCTACTGTCCACATCAGGAGTTTTTTGAAGAAAAGCTTCTCGAACGGCGGCAGCATTGCCAAGCACAACCGAAGTCCCAGTTCCCAGGGTAAACTTGTAAACATTTCCAAATTTTTTAGTCCATTCTGAGAATAAATTGTAATTTAGTTTTAAAACGCCACCGCACATCACGTGCCGTAGAGGCTAAAGATATCGCTATCGGCGCGGTAGTATCGGATTCAATTACCGGGACGGTTAATTGGACACAGTGCCGCCAACAGTTCGCCACCGCTACGACATTTCTTCGAAGCTATGTGGTCCAGGCGCTAAGCCGCTGAGATGGACCCCGCCACTCGTTACACGCTTAGGGGAAATGCAGGAGTATAATAAAGATAACTATTTTGTGGAGATGCGTTTGACTTCGGTACTATGACGCACTGTTACAAGTTGGCAAAAACTGGAGTCAAGAATTTTAGACTGTAGAGTTACAAAGTCTTTTTGCGGTGATGACATGGTTGTGCTAAATTTGTCTCTTTTCAAGGCTGCCACCTAGACCACTAAAGGGATACCGACAAAAATATGGCGGCAAAAATGCGCAAACACTTGATTGTACGTACCTTCAAAAACAATGTGCGCTGGGGCCTTCAGAAGAGTCGGAAACACCCCTAAAATAGGGACTCCTTTCGGACCAGGGGGCAGTTTATATTTCTTTTTCATTTTAGAGTTGCCTCTGCACTTCCAATCAATGGCAATCGCAATGGCAAGCGTCATTACTGCTGCCGTCAACCAACTGGTCAACGGCGAAGTATAAAAGGAACCAATTATAGTAACAATTGCAACCATTTTCTCTGCAACATAAAGAATTATTTTTTACAATTGAACGCAATAGCTTAGGCGAAAAGAATAACATCATTGGAACAAGAGCTGATCGTGTAATTTTTCGGTCTAGTAGGCCTACCAGTTTCAAGATGGCTAAATTTCATTACCCAAGTTAAAGCTCTCAATTTGTGAGCACTAATTTTCACGTGGATAATGGACGTGGTAGTTGTTTCATGGCACAGTGATTTTAAAGACATCGCTCTCGGCGAGGAAGATTTACGGTTCGATTCCTAGAATCGGTTGAATCGGACATAGTGTTGTCAGGGCTTGCCAACGCTGCGCAGTGTTGCCCAGGCGCTAAGCCGCGGAGATAGACCCCACCACTCGTTGCACGCTTCGGCGTAGCGAAGCGAGAATGAAAAAGATTTCAGTTGCTGTTTCATTTTCTGCTGGTATTTTGAGAAAAAAATGAAAAATGCATTTTGAAAAATACCGTCAGTTAAGAGGTTGTAGAGCCGAAAACGTTCGTTGTAGGCTTGAGTTAAACACATCGTTTTTTTTTTTTTGGTCGCAGCATCCCACCATTCTGAAACGTGGTTGAAGTTTAAGCAAACCAACTTTTATCAGATTAAACGTCAGCATTTACACCGGTAATGCAAAGCTTGCACGACCCTAATTGTTTACATTATATAGCCTAACCAATATACGGGTCAATAATATTTACGTTATTTTGTTTGTCTCTTATTTGTTTATGTTAGCCAAAACTATGCCAACAGTTTGAGACAGTACCTTGCACTGCAAAATTTTGAAACAGACGGCTAAGTCTAACTTTCTCTATTAAAATATTACAGCTTTCAATTGCTTATTTTCTGTCATTAAATGCTAATTAAAAGAATGTATAATTGACCAATTACATTGCCAAAGAGCACTTTTTCAAACTAAATTGCGAGTTTCGATCTGGCAACACTGAAACGAAGGCAACTCAGTGCAATGTTAATCAAAGTTCAAATTTCAATGCGGAAAAACTTGCACTTTCGGTCGCTGCGGAATATTACAAAATTCTATGTCAAGCGTTACAGCTATATCATATTTTGTGCGCATATTTTAATAAAAGTTTACAAAACTTTTCAAAATGTTTTATATTTTTGAACATTGCATGGTTAATGCTTTTTACCTGTTAAAATAGGCTATATCATTAAAATATCGTATATTTACTAGGCTTTGATATTTTGTCGCTAACAGCGTCGTCTTAAAAAGGATTTAATTTGAAATTTAAATCAAAATCTTCATTATACTCACGATATTACGCCGAAGCTTGTAACGAGTGGTGGGCCCATCTCCGCCGCTTAATTTAGAGCCTGGGCAACACGGCTCCGAAAAAGTGTAGGGACAGTGGCAGCCATTGGCGACTCTGCATCCGGTTTGACCGGCTCGTGAATCGAAACCCAGACCTCCCCACCGATATGAATAACTTGATCCAATTTAACCATGATTTAAATTTTGCCATGTGGGCTCCAGTTTTTATTTAGGCTGAGAAAAACTTACTAGATGCGAAAGTAATTTGAAAACTTAAAAGCTTTTTATTGAAGAGCTTAATTAACTTGAGTAAGCAGATTGTTGTTTCAAATTACAAAGCAAAAACTTCAACCGCATTTGAGGGAATGGGAGCTTGCGCTCGTCGAATGGGCAACCACCCGTATAATGAGTAACATGTGAGCGGCTACAACCGTGAATCAAACCCATGTCAAAGAATTTGTAACCCAAGCGCGATACTGCAAGCTCAGATTTAGCAAAAATAGACCCTTTTTTTCTTACACATGTTTGTTTTTCAAATCATTTTGAACGATATTGGGACACACTATTAAACACTCGCTTTAAAAATTGACAAAAAAAGGCAATCAAAATCAAGCAAAATTAATCATCACAGTTGCGAATTTAAATTATGCTGCAAAACTATCACCAAAAATGCTAAATCTGATTCTGCAACCACAGGGAGGTTTACAAGCGCATAACTCAGCTGCTGCTTTGGAATTCTTCTGGTATTGCAAAAAGAATAGACGGCGTATTTTGCACCCAAAATTTTTCTGGGAGGTCTTTTACCTCAAATTACAAAAGTTCTCTTTTTTGGGAGGCCTTACAACTCTGTGTTTTTTTGTTTTTTTTTTCATAAAATTGCGTAAAGCATGAAGATCTTCGTGCTTGAAACTGTGACCAAACTTATCATATTTTTTCGAGATCTTAGCCACACCTGTCTTCTACACTGATAGTTAATTTTTTACGCATTCAGCTGCAATATTTTTTTGAAATAAACGCCTACATTTTGAATCCATGAAACACAAAATTACTTGATTCTCTGAAAGATTTGTTCATAAATCGCATAAACTAGAATCCTGTTTATCATATAATCATTTTTGTTAATTCGTCTATCCCAAAAAATCACACACTAAGAAAAACAAATCTTTATCATACTCGCAGATTACACCGAAGCCTTGTTTAGAAAATATTTTTGTTAGAAATACGAAACGGAAATGGCTGCATATCTTCCTATAAGAAAGTACTGCCTCCGCACATATTCACAATTTTTTTCAAATATACTAGTGCGGTGGCTTTGCAGCAGTTTAGTCCGTTTGTTGCAGTTTTTCTATCATTGCTCTTCATGCAATATATGATTTTCATTTAAAAATAATCTTCAGTACACTTGTGGCATTACGTAGAAGCGAGTAACAAGTGGAGAGAAACATCTACGCAGTTTGGCGTCTGGGCAACACAACTCTGAAGACGGAGCATCGCAGCGGTGGCGAGCCGTTGGCGACACTTATGCTTCACGAAAGTATTTTTCTGAATTTCACTATTGCTATTATGCATTTGATTATGCTTCTTTTGATACCTTATCTGACCGTTTTTTCGGCGCTAAAGCAACAATTTGACAAAGCGGAATAAAGTGGGCCGCAATCTAATCAACAACCCACTGAAACTTTCTCTCTTTGTTTGCTAATAATAAACCTTCGTCACCTTTAATTGAAACCTTCTTTCCCGCCCAAAAATATCAGGAAAATTCTGGTTTGCTTTTAACGTGTTTTATCGGTGCGTCATTTTTCGCCCCATGTGTTCGCTCTCAAGCGAGCTTCCGTTGTGCGTGACGTCATGTATGACGTCATTCTGATCAAAAGTTCAAAGGCAACTAAAGACGTATAAACTTAATATTTGACTCATAAAGTCTTCGACAGGTTAATCTCTTTGCTTCCGATAAACTGTCCGTTTTTAAACACGTTAATGAGTATGCGGCAGTACGCGTGGTGTGCACGGCACGTGCCGTACAGGTGCGAAGTGCTAACGATGCCTAAATGGTATTTTCGCGATAAAATTTTGCTGTTTTGGAAAAATGGTGGTTTAAAATGGACAAAAATACTGAGAAATTTAGGATGTATACTCAGGTCTTATCTTGTATGAGAAATTTAGGATAAAAATTTTTTTGAGCATACGAGAATATAAACCAAATCAGCTGGTAAAATGTTTTTAAATTTTATTGAAAAAATTTGCGTTATTTTTCGTCCTTTTCTTAATCAAGATATTGCAACTTGCAGATCATTTCTGCTACTATAAGAGGCCAAAACCAAACCAAGTTTGGAACACAATTTATGGAATTTTTGAAAACTTTAATTACAAAAATAAGAGCCAATAATATTGTAAACATTTGAATTTTTCGAAACGTTTCGATTTATGCGTAAACTATTCTAATCCAATTTCTATTTGAAACTCAACTTTGATGAAAAGATTACAGCCAGTAGGCCTATATTAGTAATCATTTTACAAACGTTTCGGCAAAAACTTACACCTTCAGTGCAAAACTACAAAGGTCTAGGCTTGAAATTTCTTTCTTTTTTTTCAAATGCAAAACTGTTGCAGCAAGACGACAAGGAATTTCCCCCATTTGTAACTTCTGCTAACTCTCTAAGTCTTTTCCTGTTAAATTTCCGCCCAAACTGTTCTGAAGATGAGCCTTCGGGTGCTTTAAATTTGCATTAAAACTTCACCGGTAATGCAGGGAAAGTTGTGAGTTATTTTACCCGTACGATTATAAATTTATACTTAACAATAGTCCACTGCCTCCGCTTATAGCCCATGCATGAGGGAATATTATAATTAGCTAATATTCTGCCATAACTTGCACCAAAGCTATGCTCTCCACTTAATATTAAACTCCGGATAGACGTAGTTCTTAAAATAGACAAAACTTTCATGCTTCGCCTACGTCGTTGGTAATTAATATTTTGGTATTTAAAGATATTGTTTTATAGATGCAACTCCACTAAAACTTCATCATCAATCTTGTTATTTCACAACAAAAATAAGAGGTAATAATAACTGAATTTTTCGAGACTTTTCGTCTTACACTTATACCATTGTCAGTCTTATTCAAATAAAGTGTATTCATTCTATTTGAAACAATTCTATTTAAATAAGATTAACAATGGTTTTAATGTAAATCGACACGTTTCGAAAATTTCTAATATTCCAAACATTACTGGCTCTTATTTTGGTAATTAAAGTATTCAAAAATTCCATAAGTCGTGTTCAGAAATCTTGTTGTTTTTTGTTAGTTCCTACTGTTATGGTTTTTGTTGTTTTGTAAAGCGCTTTGCTCTGATTTTTCTTCAGAAAACAGCGCTATAAAAATGTGTTATTATCATCATCATCATATTGCTAACTATACACAGTGTAAAATCCATTTAAATACTTTGCTCTGTTAAAAGTAGTCTGACTCTGGTTCGAACCCTGGGTCTTTAGAACTAATCGCAATGCACAAACCGTGACCCTTGACTCTTGTTTCTCACTTTTTTAAATATCTTTTTTGCAAATTGTTTGTCATCAGTTGCTTTACCTAAATGTTTTCGTAACTCAAACTACATAAACTAAAACTGCAAAAACTGCTTAATTGTAACAGTTTGGTAGTGCAGCTATATCCTTTGCATTTTTATCTCTTTGTTGATGAAATGAATTTACTGCTGAGGATACACCGACAATGTATGTCAAAACATCTTGCTATTTGATTTCTTTTCTGTTTATTGATATTTGATTTCTTTTTTTTTTTTTTTGTTCTATCTGCTATAATCTTCTATATTCTGTTTTTTTTTCAAAGAGCGAAATCTTTAAATATTGCTCATCGGCAAAAATGAATCAGTAATTTCTAGTTTAAAAATCCGCCACCCAATTTCCTTGGCATGTTTATGTAGCACTTGAGCGGAATTTGTTGTTGCTGGTTTGGCCGTTAATTGTTATTGTTATCGTTTATACAGCAACGAACTTTAAACCATTCAGATTACAGCATGCTTTGTAAATTTTTTCAAATATTTTATGTAAACATAATAAAATCATCAATTTATGACAGAAATAATAAAATCAACTTAGAAAAAATTGCACATTTGGAGTTTTTCTTGAAATTACAACTAACACCTTTTCCGGCGCAAAATTCACAATAATATTTTTGTTTTTTCAAAGTTGGACAAAAAAATTACTAGTTCTGAGACATGCAGCATGTTATTGTTGCTTCGTAACTTTGTTGCCCAAGCGCTAAGCTTCGGAGATGGGCCCCGCCACTCGTTACACCGTTCGACGTAATACCGTGAGTATTATGTAAATTGATTTTTTTAATTGCAATGGAATAACGTAGCAAGATTACAAAAAAAGTTGCAGCATTCAATCTATTTTAGAGCTTTTGAACGTAACAATAAAGTGTTATGTTCGGTGAGAAGTTTATTTTTTTCTCTTATTAAAACCGTTGTGTCAAAATTTCTCTTTTTTTGTTTTACGTAAGAGGTGTTGAGGTTACAAAAAACGACAAATTAAATAATTTAATGCTAACGATCAGCTATATCAGCTAAATTTTATAAATACCGGAGGAAGCTTAGCGTTATGATATGTGGCCAAAATTAATATATTTTTGCTGAAGGTCAACAGGTTTATGAAAGTTAAGTTAAAAATTGAATTGATGTGACATTAATTATGGCCCGTGTCGAAACTAAAACTTACCAAATGCAATTAAAAATTGAAATTGAACAATGTCTTAACTGCTATTATAAGTACAAATTGACAAGTTATAAAACAAAATAGTAATAAAAAAACGACAAAATATTAAATTAAACCATGAGGAAATGGTAGCTCCAGACATATTTAAGGTTTTTTAAGGGGACAAAAATTTTAAAAAAGTTAACACGAAAATCAAATCCATTCGTTATACTCTCGGTATTACGTCTAAGTGTGTAACGAGTGGCGGGGCCCATCTCTTCGGTTTAGCGCCTAAGCGACACAGCTCCAAAAATCATTACAGCCGTGGCGACACTGCATCGGATCAAATCGGCCAGGGAATCGAACCAAAGCCCTCTCGCACCGACAGCGATGTCTTTAACCACTGCAACAACTGGCCGGTTTAAACTCAACAATAATATATAATTTGCTTTTGTTCGTTGACAAACAGTTTTGAATTCGGTATTATTTGACATGGCTGTTCCGAACACAGGCCTTTGTGACGTCACAACAAACCTTTCACCCTTCTCAGCCAATTACAATCTTCCACGAATTTTTTGAACTCAATTTACAGAGGAGGGACCTTTCACAAGCGCGTTCGTAGAAATGATAAAGAGCTAGGGTCAAAGGGGCGTAACTATCAAAGAATTTTAGAGGGGTGGACACAGCCGGATGTAGGCAAAGCGAGACCCCGTTTTTATCTGCCTTCAGAGATCGATCTGTGAAAAAGGTTGTTATATGTCAAAAATAGGGGGTAGTACCCCAGTGGTCCTCCCGGTACGTCATTGTTAAGGGGTCGCATTTTCAGTAACGTTCGGGAAGTCTTAACGTGTAAAACCGTAGCCTATTAGGAAGTTCAAAACTCAAAATTTTTCTTTTTTGTGGATTTATTGTAAAATTTTCTATTTCAACACAAAAGTTCAAGAAAGTTCAAGTTATTGAAATGGAATCCACATTAAAAATAGTTATTACTATAATTTCCGAAAATCATTTTTCCTTATTAGACCGTTCATTCTCGCCGAGTTTTACTCGCAAACTCAAATAACATCATCAGAGAGCAATTAACTAATTAAAATTATGATGTCATAGTGTCGTTTATCACGATTAAATGAGTATTGTTTGGAAATTTGTTTTAGTAAAATTATTCATTTCATAACAATCTGTGTTTTTATGTTTCGCAATTTTCGATTTAAATTTTAAGCGACCGACCGGCCCAATAGCGTAGTGGTCAAAGCCCCCGCTATCCATGTGGAGAGGTCTGGGGTTCATTTCTCAGGCTGGTCAAATTGGACACAATGTCGCCAACGCCACCGCTGCGACGTTTCTTCGGAGCTATGTTGCCCAAAGCTAAGCCGCGGAGATGGAATTCGCCACTCTTTACACGCTTCGGCGTGATATTGTTAGTATAATGAAGATTTCATTTTTAAGAGCTGGTTTACGTAGACTTTTCAATAGGCAGAAGTGGAGATTTGTTTTTCTTTTTTAAAGCAAATTTGGACAAATCGCAACCAGATAATGCAACCAAAACAAAAAAAGAAAAAATAATCGTTAACTGTGATGTGCATTGTGCACTGTGCAGTCGATGGTGCTGGAGTTCTGCACATGGTGCTGGTGCATGGGTACAGATAGCAAAACCTACAGCGTGGTGAAACCAAACGTGAAAACCTTACTTGGTAAAACAAAAAACGGCTCTATTGGTGCCATAAACACCTAATGAAAAAAAAGTTTTAACGCTTACATTTTTCGTTTTTGGACAAGCATTCCAATTTTTTTAATCAATTGTTGTTTCGAGATCAACAATGTCAGAAAATTTGGCTTTGGGTCGTTTTAACCGAAATGAAATCAAAATAATTTTTTAAAACTGCTCTTTTACATACTTTCGTAGCAATTGGTTTTGGATGACTTTCAAAATCATGATAGATTGATCCTACAAAAATCAAATTAATTTGATGAAAATTTAAGTAAATATGGTCATGTCTTGTGACGTCACAACGTCTGCAAGCTTCTCGTTCCAGTAATTTTTTTCCAGCTTCATTAAAACGTGTACATATGACGTCACAAACCACTACAGTCGCAAACACTTGCTGTTGTTAACTCAATGTAACAAGGTTTCGAAAAATGACGCAAAAATCAATGCCACAGACTTTTCAATCGTTCAAAAATTGAAAGCAACGTAGTGTAATTTTCTAAAATCAAATCTTCATGGTGCTCGCCGGAGCTGGCATTACGCCGAAGTGCGTAAAGAGTAGCGGGACCATCTCCACGACTCAGCGCCTGAATAACACAGCTCTGAAGAAACATCGCAGCGGTGGCGAGCCGTTGGCCACACTGTGCTGATTTGACCGGTCCGGGTAACGAACTCAAGATCTCCGCGACGGTAGCGTTACGCTCTCCGGCCGGTTTACTGTCAGCATCTAAAGGCAAACCAGCATCATGACTATAGCAAATACTCGAGTTGCTGTGACTGAGACATCAGCAACTTTTTTAGCGAAAGCGTAAAAAAATCAACTAACTTTTCAACAATTCTAGGAGCAATTAATTTGAAATAGTTTTAGGCATGGTTACAAGAAATTCCTTAGTCTTACGTAAAGATGTACAGACATTTCGTCATCTTTGCTATACCTGCCATCATCAGAGACAATGCCATGATCTATTTTCAACCTTAAATCAAAAACACGTTGGGAAGTATGACGTCACTATTCTATTGTATCCCCTGTTATTTTCGTAGCAGGATTTTTATTTTTTGTTTAAAAATAGAATTCATGTTGTGATTGGACGTTTCGACACCAACGACACAGCTGTCATCATCAGCAGTTTCTCAGAGTACGTAAAAAAGATTTACCACAGAAAAGGCCGATTTTAAGACGATTAACGCTTAGAAACCCCAGCTAGCCCTTGAAACAACTATGCACTGCCTTGATATTATCTTTTACTAGCACATCATTGCTGTGCCTAGTAGACGAATTAAATTAAAAAAATTCCAGCTTTGCGTATTGTTTGGCTTAATCACGGCAGGGATTTGCAGTATTTAGCATAAAGTGCCTTGTCGCGTAAATCTTGTGTTTGTAAGGTTTTGAACGTTAGCCTACCTCATGCGGTTTCCAATACTCAAAAGCAATTAACAGTTATACAAAAATCGCCTTCGACAATCCTGAGCGCCTCTTACAAGGTTTGTCTTTGTCAGCAATATATTTTACGGTCACCGGAGAACCGGTAAAGGTAAAAATTACGAAGCATTTTTCAGGTTAAAAATCATAACATAGACTGCCTGCATCTAGTATAACGTTAACTAGGTCTTCGATGCTTGTCACTTAACCTTCTAAACTTGAACTTTCTGTATTAACTTCTCTATGTTTATCAACCTAACATAACATAAACTTCTAATGATCGTCATAAACTAGAAGCTGATGGTGATTTTTCAAAGTAACTTGGTAAATAATAGACTGCTAGCTGAGATGTATGGCTAGTAAGCTAGCTAAAATGTCATTTCAGCTTCTCAGAAATGACACTTGCATGTATGAATGAAACTTTGTTTTAATATAACGAAATGATAGCTGCGAGAGCACTTGCATAAGAGTTCCATGTTCCGGCCAGTTAATTTTAATTCACGCATTCTCTATTCGTGCTGCGAGGCAACGGCAGAGACTATATTTAGCTGCCACTTACTGCAAAGTTTCAGAGACATTTATCATTTTCCATTCTGCTATATTTGTCAATTCCCAGTCTCACATCATAGCTCCGGAATCAAAAGCAATCTCGCATTATGACGTCATTGATAACGTCACGAAATCGCGACGCATGATTCACAATGGCACTTGTCACGTTGCCAAAAATTATTATAATCGGTGAGTATAGCTTTATTTTAAAAATTTTGGCTCACCTCTTTTTTTCTTTTTTTTCCGGAAATTGAACCACAAAATTTTCCATCCATGAAACTGCTCATAACGCTCCGGAAGTCCAGAAAATTTTTGAGACAGACTTCAAAAAATTTTGGGCCAAATCCGGTTCAAGATATTTGGCTCAGTCATGACCTCAGAAGCAGTAAGTGATCGATGCATGACATCACCTAATAAAAGAAAAGCATAAATTGAAAATAACAAACGATAATCTCAGTTCTGAAGCATATCTCTATCAGTGCGGAAGGTATGAATTTGATTCCCAGGCCAGTCAAATCTGACATAGTGTCGTCAAAGACTCACCATCGCTGCAACGATTTTTCAGAGCTGTGTTGCCTAGGCGCAAAGCCGCGGAGATGGGATCCGAAACTTGTCACTCACTTCGCTGTACTAACGTGAAGGTTTGATTTTGCCTTTGAATGTGAGACCCTGCCAAGTAGACGCAAGTGTAACTTTTTTGTTTGTTCCATTTTTAGACACAGTTGTTGGCTACATACGTAGTTCCTGCTTTCTATAAGCAAGCGAAATGAGCGAATAATTTTGTATTTTTATGTTTGCAGTAGATGCATATCTATCCTCCTATCACGAGAAAGCGATCAAAGCGCTATAACAAGCTCGCCTAGGAGTCGCCGGCCACCAGTCTACCACACCAAGACGGGGGAATCCCGTTAAGTGCCTTTCCCAACCGCACAACAAGCAAACTTGCCGGCTTGTTCTCCACACCGCCCCTGCAATGCTGAACATCAAGCAGTGAAGCGGTGAATACTGATTTTATAGTCATTGGTTTGACCCGCCTCGGAATCAAACCCATGTCTACAGCTTCAGAGGCGGACGATCTGAGCTGATAAGGAGAACTATGCTTGGATTCGTTTGTGACATCACTATCAGCTGGTAGATCGATGGCTGGCTACTCCTAGGCGAGCTCGTTACGCTACACCCGCAGCTCGCTCGCAAAAAAGGAGGATATCTTGCCAGTGGGCCACCGTTTAACCCACGTGGTGGCCAGGGCCGTATTGGAAGCCCCGGGAGCTATATTTTTCGGGAGAGTACGTCTTTTCGCGGATCTGATTTAGACATTGGCGCCGCAGGCCCATTTCGAGTGAACGCGATTTAACAACACCTTTTTTCAAGTGCGGTAGTATCCTGGAGGGGGATTATACGCAACTATCCGGGGAAGAGGGGGTTATATGGGATGTAGGCCTATTCCCCCATCAATGTTGCCCTGCTTGTTGCCCAATGTAACAAAAAACTTGCAAATGGAGCGTGTAGCTCTCGTAAGAGATCAACATCAACAAGAGTCCGCGGACAAGAAGCTAAACTATTCGTTGATATCCTAAAGAAAAAAATTTTTCCTTGGCTGGGTTCGTGACCTTGATCCGTAGTTTGGTTGAGCTGCTATTAGAGAAGAAAATTCAAGAAGGCAATTGGAGTAGAGTCCCAGTTAAACTGCTACACAGTTTAGAAAAGGTTGCACCAGCATCCTTACAACGATATTTTTCAATACAACGCTTCAACTCTTCAATATACATTAAGTTTCCGCCTATGCATCGTAATTGGGCCAAAGATTATATGATTAATTAACTGATTCAATTACTAAGTTATACAATACATATCCATCACAATGGAACAGAACATTGCTGCTCGTCAGTAAGCAGTTTCTAGCCTTTATGTTCCGATTAATCACGTGTAGGTGTTATTGCATCAATTCTTCATAATATACTAAGTATCTATTCATTTTAAGGTTCGTTAATTTGAAAATAATACTAATAATCAGGTCATTATGTTTTTCGTCTTTTGTACTGTTTATTAAAATTTCCCTTTAAAATTAACAGCTTAGATGGTCGAGTGGGTAAAGCGTCCGCCTCTAGAGCTGCAGACTTGGGTTTGATTCCGAGTCAGGTCAAACCAATGACTGTAAAATTGATATTCACAGCTTCCCTGCTTGACGTTCAGCATTAAAGGGACAGCGCTGAGAACAAACCTGCAAGTTTACTTGTAGTGCAATTGGGAAAGCATTCAGTGGAATTCCCCATCTTAGCGTGGTAGACAGACGGCCGGCAACTCCAAAGCGAGCTCGTTACGCAACATTCGTAGCTCCCTCGCAAGAAGGAAGATATCTTTCTTGTGGGTCACCAGTCAATCCAGGTGGTGGACAGGGCCGTATTCAGACTTTGGGGGCACGGAGCTATTTTTTTCGGGAAGAAATGCTTTTTCGCGGACCTGATTTAGACATCAGCGCAGCAGGCCCATTTTGAGAGGATGCAATTTAACAACTCTTTTTTTCAAGTGTGGCTGTGTGGTACGAAACTTTCCGGGGAGGAGGGTATACGGGTGTCCCGGAGATGTATCCCCCCTATTAATACGGCCGTGGTTGTGGCCTAGTTTAACAAAAGACTTGGAAATGGATCGTATAGTTCTTGTAACAGACATCAACATCAACAAGAGTCCGCGGGACCTAACTATTCGTTGGCATCCTAGTATCAAAGGTGACGTAGTGGATGTATGGCAGTCGACAGAGTTTGATATGACATCGGAAAATTGGAAACAAAGAAGATAAAGTGACAAAAAGAATAAAACCAAAAACGCCCTGGTCAGTGGCGCAACCAGGGGGCACCGGGCACTGATCCCTTTGTGACGTATAAACATCATTTTTTAGTCCCGATCACTAAGGACGAATGAAAACGTGACTCTCAATACTTAAATCCTGCCCTGCCCCCCCTTAATTTTTCCCTGGCTAGGCCCATGGCCCTGGTCCGTAGTTTGGTTGAACTGTTATTAGAGAAGAAGATTCATGAAGAAAATTGGAGTAGAGTCCCAGTAGAACAACTACACAGTTTAGAAAAGCACCCCTGGTTGCACCCCTGGTTGCACCCCTGGTTGCACCCCTGGTTGCACCTCTGGTTGTACCTCTGGTTGCACCCCTGGTTGCACCCCTGGTTGTACCTCTGGTTACACCTCTGGTTGTACCCCTGGTTGCACCTCTGGTTGTACCTCTGGTTGCATCATCCTTGCAATAATATTTTTCAATACAACGCTTCAACTCTTCAATATAGGCCTACATTAAGTTTCCGCCTATGCATCGTAATTAGGCCAAAGATTATATGATTAATTAGCTTATTCAATTACTAAGTCATACAATACAAATCCATCACAATGGAACGGAACATCGCTACTCATCAGTAAGAAATTTCTAGCCTTTATGTTCCCATTAATAACGTGTAGCTGTTATTATATCAATATTATTCTTCATAATGTACAATACTATTTAGTGTCTATTCATTTTAATTGAAAATAATAAAGTCGTTAATTTGAAAATAATACCAACAATCAGGTCATTATGTTTTTCGTCTTTGTACTGTCCAATAAAATTTCCCTTCAAAAATAACAGCTCAGATGCAGAGTGAGTAGAGCTCTTACTCAGCTGTAAACTCGGGTTTGATTCCGAGTCAGGTCAAACCAATGACTGTAAAATTGATATTCGCAGCTTCCCTGCTTGACGCTCAACATTTAAAGGGACAGCGTCGAGAACTAACCGGCACGTTTACTTGTTGAGCTGTTGGGAAAGCATTCAGCGGAATTCCCCATCTTATTTAAGCGAACTCGTTATAAAGGAGGATGAATATGAAACTAAACTAACGATAACAATAAGCTCTTCATGCTTCTCGTTTTTGTAGCATCTATTTAGTTTACCTTGTGTCATGAAAGGAATAGCTGAAATTGTTAATTGCTACTTCACTGGTTTGTTGCAAATCTTATGACGTTTCGGACACGTTTCATAAAACCTTTTGCTTCCATATTTGTCAAAGTATCTCATTTCCAGAACTGGACGTTTCGACTACACAGATTTAGCTGTCATCATCTGCGATACAGTTCTATGATGAATTGCATCCATCCCCTTCCAACACTACTGAAATAAACCAACACATCGAGAAAGTCGTGAAAAAGAAGGCAAAAGAGTACTTCCCAGTCAATCGATCTCAAAACAAAGGTCGTTGGGAGCAAGGAACTGCTCCAAATGCTCCTTTTGCGTCAATACAGGTTTATGTCTCTACATTAACAGTGGTACTTAAAATATTTGTGGGGTTGTTGTCTTTGTGCCCCTGGCTACTGTTCACTGGCTACGCTCTTGGCACTTTTCTCTGCTTCAAATACCACTCAATTTGCAAATAAATTCACGAGTGAGAATTACATTTTTCAATTTACCCCCAAAAAATTATCCCCGGAGAAAAGCCTTATTGCGGCTCTGACGGTAGTGTTTTGTTTTTAGTAAGCTTGGAAAAATATCATGGCGCATTTTTTTGAAAAGGTAGAAACTTGGATCAGTGTAAAAATTGGAGAACCAACAAATTTCCGGTCTGTGTAAAGCGGCACTCTCAGGACTATGGGAGAGGCGTTCCCTGTTTACATGTGTAGTTTAAGTGGTTTTAAAGTCCCATGGCTTTCTGCATCACAATTAATTTTTTGACTACATAATCACTTGCTTCAACTGTGACATAAAAAAATTGATTGTGATGCAGAAAACTCGTGGATCTTTGGAACTAATAAACTGTGGACGGGATAACGCTGGCGTGGTTCCGTACTCGCGCAGATGCAGGCGGCACGTTTCCGTAAAACGTATCCAAGGCACGGATGACCAATAGATTAGGTTCAAGGCAGTTGTTAACCAGTTTCATTGATTACATTTTCAACCCGATGATCGTGAGTCACAAACGTAATTAAACCGAACATCCGGTTACAAACGTGCCATGGCAACATCAACACATCACGCGGCGCGCTTTTTTTCATCGAATTCGCGACGACCCCGCTACAGCGAGGGCGATATCATTGGTATCTCATCAAAGCGTGATGTTGTTTCGTTTAGCGGACTCTAGCGGCAAACAAGATTGTCGAAACCAAAAAAAGTGGTTCAACGCAACGTCGGTAACCTGGACCAAATCATATTGGTCTAGTCCCAGCGGTGAGGAACTGATAAAGCACAGCGGGCCATATCGATTGCATGATATTTTCAGCGGGCCACATTTACGTTTAATTTTTAACTTTCGCTTTAAAAATATACAATTTTACGTCGCATATGGATAACACATGCATGGTGAGTTATTTTTTATTGTAAAATCATAAAATTTTGCGCGGTTTGTATTTCACAAATATAGCACGCAGTTCAATGTGAAATAGATTTTTCTGATTAATGTTTTTTATTCTACCGGTGTGTTGCACACTTTGTTAAAAGTTTTGACGCGGGCTATATTCTAAACTTAAACGAGCTGCAGGTTCCCAACCCCTGGTCTAGTTGATATGGCTTCGACGTTTTGACGGTACGCCGCGCACTTGGTTTCACCAGTAGTGTTATTATAGGCTACATTCTTTTAATTGTAAGTGATGTTGTCATTTGGAAAGTAAATTTTCGTTTTCGTTATTCATAAACGTATTCACAAAAATTTCAAAAAATTTGTTTTTTTGAATGCTATATTCGTGAGGTAAACGAGCTACCTTTGAAAAATTACGTAAATTTAATTCATATTAACTAACTGCCGGAAGCAAAGCACCCTTAAAGGCTAAACGGTTAAAACTACAATCGTGTTAAAAAATCACTTGAGACGATTGGTTATAATGTTCTCATCTTTTGAATAAACAAAGGTCAGAGCACAAACTAGCAGGAACTTATCACAAGCCTGTCATTTTTTTCGTTTAACTGGCATGAAGTCAGTTTTAACAAGAAATCGACTAAATTTAATCTAAAATTCTTTGAAATCGTTTACAATGGCTGCAATAAAACATAAATAAAACTATTAGAATAACAAAAAATCTCACGAAAAACCTTTAAAATTGTAATGACAGTGCCGACGGTTACTCAACATTGCTGAAACAATAGTTGACTCATGAACTTCTCCAGACACGCTTGTTCTTGCTGACCTTGAGGGTTGCGGGGGCAGCAACTCCAGCTCGAGCTTCCAAGCACCTCGATCCTCCTCGATGAAGAGTAGAAGCTCTGGTGGAATGCTAAGATGAGACCAACTAAGATCTTCAACCTAATCTCGCCATCGAGTTTTGGACGGCATCGGAGCCGAAAAATTTATTTGTATACGAAAATAACGGGGTACTTAATATTAGAAAAGCGACTAATTTGAATCAAACACAACTTTATAGCGGCTGCATTCATTAGTAGGTCCTAAAGTGCTAAGGGTAATCCTCATCCTTCCAAAATGTATGGTTACAAGTCTTACTACGATGGTGGCCTATATTGTTGCAATGAAGTACTTTTAGATATGAGAAACGCAAAATGAAAACCGTGGCTACCCCTAAAAACTCTCGAATCCGGCCCTGGCATTGTTCCGAGTGGTGGAGTAACCGAGTAGTTGGTAGGAAAGACAATAGATTATAAACCATTGCATAAATACACCTGCAATTAAGTGATCACCAATCTACATTTTTTTCGAAACCACATAATTGCAAGTTAAGCTTTTATATAAGTGAATTAATGCATCATGGAAAACGACCTATAGTTGAGCATTGAACTCGCGAAAACAGCTTTGGAGTCCAATTCGTCAGCCATTAAGGTGTATTGGTTAAGAACGTCCGCTTGGTAGCCGGGAGACTGGGGTTTTATTCCGGGTCGAGTCACAATAAAGACTTTAAAAATAGTATTCGCAGCTTTAGCGCCAGGCGCTCGGCACAAGCGGAAGTGCGAAAAGTTTTTGTGTATGTGTTGTTCGTCATGTATGTCCCATAACAGCGTTCAATCATTCGTGATTGAATATTGTAATGGGCCGCCAATTGAGAATGGCCTAACCGATGTATGCTTGCTCCCGCTGTAGCTGTCCCGTACCTTTACCTTCAATGCAAGCGTTTTCACTCTGTAGGCCTTACTGACCCCATGTGGCCTCTTCCTCAGACAATTGTTGAAAGTTTTTGACTTCGAGAATACTAGAAATAGAATAAACCATTTCTAAGTAAACATATTGGCCTATAGCCACAACGGAACCTGCAAAAACTGAACACCTTTATCGTTTAAGAACTCTGAATATCACCAATCGTAAAAAAGCGAAGCAGGTTAGGTCTAACTCGGTAGCATTTGCGCTGGATTTTACAGAAAAACAAAAAGGAGATGAGCTTTAAATAAAAAAAATAAAGTCAGAATAATTCTTAAAACTGGACATTTTGACAGCATACTGTAGATTTAGCAGTCATCATCAGCAGAGTAGAAACTCTCTTGCTTTCAGTTTTGTACTGCTGATGATGACAGCCGGCAGCGTATTTAGGGGGGGGGCATTGGGCCATGGCCTTCCTTTTGATTTTTCCTTTTAGTAAAAAAGAACAAATGGTGCCAAGTGACTGAAATATACCAGACTTTTTTGATGGTTTTTGTAGTTTAAGGCCAGGGGCAGATCCAGGGGGTGGGTTGAGAAGTATGTCCTCCCTAACCAGCCAATTTCAACTCTGTTTTTATAAAAAAAATTTTTTTTTGCATAATTTCGAATCTCTTTGATGACAATAAGCCTAACGCCTTAAGCTCGCATAGTTGAAATGGTGCGAACAAAATGCATCACATATGTGGTGAAGTAGGACTACTCAGAATTAGGGTCAAAAAATTATAAAAAAGTTTGCCTAAAAAATGTTCTAGAAACACTAAAATAGCCATTACAGCATGTAATATTTCAAAAATTTCCCGCGGGAGCATGCCCCGGGAACTCCCTCGAATCTTTTGTTTCTCAATCTGCTTCGAATTAGCTCCGCCGAAAAAATTACGCTTGAAAAAAAATGTTGAAATTATGTCCCCCTTTTTAAAGATTTCTCGCTACGCCACTAATGACAGCTGAACCCATGTTCTCGAAATGTCCAGTTTTAAAAATCATTGCGGTTTTAGTTTTCTTCTTTTAGCGGATTTCGTTCCACGTTTATTTCATTCTAAAATGAGCATTGTTTATTGTTTTATAATGTCATGCGGCAGGGTCGGCGCCAAGGGGGGCCTGGCCCCCCCAATCGACATGCTTAGCCCCCCCCAATCAACAAGCTTACTCTTTTAAAAACAGTGGCTTTTGTGCTTAATTTCAAACTTTGCCCCCCCCTGATGAACGCTTGGCCCCCCTAAGTCGACTGCTCTGGCGCCGGCTCTGTCATGTGGTTTGGCTAAGTGAGTTGGAGCTAAGCCGCATAAAGTTATTGAAGCTAAGCCACACACGTTGAACATAGTCCGAATCCGCTACTCAGCACAAACTTAACTCAGCAGCGCTGTTCCGCGGCCACATTATCATCTGAATTATTTACCAAAGCTTACTACAAGACTTGGAAACAAAGGCACGCCAACGAAAAATCTACGAAGTCGGATTTAGACAACGAAAGGTCCGTTTTACTTCGCCCTTAGCTATCAATTTCTAAAAAAACGTCACCGAAACCACTAATAAAGACTAACCCTCCAAAAAACAGCCCACTTCCAGTAGCGTATATTAGTGAAATACATGCTTGTTTCATGAAAAAAGAATGAAGCAACTCGAAGCGCTACACATTGTGTTAATCGACTTGGTGTCGCATGCTCATTCTCCAACTCATTTTTATCTTCCAGAATGCATGTCTTAACGTATTTTGTTTGGTTGCTACTTCCTTACTTTTATTTTGCCGTGCTTTGTGTTCTAGATAATTATTGTTTCATTGCCAAAAAAATTCAAGCCCACCGCTACGACTAGCGTAGTTGCCACGTGTGACTCTAGCGCCACCCATCGGCAAACATATTTCATTACTAAAGGATTTTATCAGTCACTAAGGTCGAAAGACTACTGCATCATAACAAAATTTGACCTAATACGTCGCTATCCTTGATGTAGTTGGTCTTGATAATTCTAAATTGAAAACTCAATTTAATCTTTGAGGTGGAAACTTTGAAGTGACGACTTGACCTGCTAAGCCGATAACATAAACTCGAACTGAATAACGTGAATCGCAAACATATTTGTTTGCTGTGATAGCGATTCTTGGTAATCTGGTCTTTCTCTCAACTGCATTTTCTCATCACATCTAACTGCTGGCGGTTGAAGTAACGAACCAAAGTAATTGAATTTATATCGCTGTGTAACTGCCAAGTTTTAGCACCACACCAGATAAGAAAAAGGAAAAATCAGAGAACAAGATGTTTCAAATTAAAAGAGCTACAGAAAATTTAAGGACTTTACGTTTTTAACTTGCGCAAAAGGTTCTCACTCGTGTCCCACCTTGTAAAATCTACTGTTTTACTTTTAAAATTGTGCTCGAGATTTTTTCCTGGAATTTAGTTTGTAAGTAGAATTGCATTTTTGCATAACTAATCACCAGCTGCAACTGGGCGGCTTAGTGGTTGCTTTGCTGTCGCAAAACTGAGTTCGAAACTCAGTCAAATCACAGTAAAAGTCGTGAAAATAGTCAAGGTTGTGTGAAAGTTAATGCAATAAGGATGAAACACAAAAGGTTTGTGTAAAAATTTAATACTTTCAGGCTGGGGCATGCAGCCATCGAAAAATTAAGGAGCCCGATTTTAGATAATAAGACTGCTCAGGTCCGATTTTAGACAATGAGAGGCCCCATTTTATTTGACCTTAGTGGTCGATTTCCAAGAAAGGTTCATGCGCCAAGGGGAGTGCTCCAGTGGCACCCCTGGCCAGTGATGGGCACGATAAACCTTTCTGTAGTAAAGCCATAAAGACAGCCTTATCGATAATTTCAAAAAAGCCCTGGACGATACCCAGCGGTATCGGTAATCGATAAATCATTGCCCATTATTTTTTTTGATAAATGTTGCGGTAAATTTTCAATGTATCAGAGGAAGTTTTTTTTTGTAAGTTAAATTGCAAAAATATTTTTCTAGATTTTTCAAGAAAAGAGAGCTGCTGTTCACGGACTCTGCTGTGGCATTAAACATAACAAAAAGAGATTTTTTAAAATTGCAACAAGACTTTATGGACACCGGGTACTTTTTCCATAGCGCAACTCACTAACTTTGAACACTGTAGACCTATGCATAAAGAATCGTTTATCGCGATAATTTATCGGCGATAACAAAATATATTACAGAAGCGATGTCGATAATCGATAAATCAAAAATATTCTGAGCGATAACGAAAATAAATTATCGTCGACAACCATCGCCGATATTCATCTCGATAAATGCCCATCTCTGCCCCTGGCCAAACCACTGCTTTCATTTTTTACGTGGGGTAGGAATCAAATGAATTATTTTGACTTGGCCATTTTATCGTAGCTCGCATGCTAAGATATAAACATTGAACTCCCCTGAACCATGTCAAAGAAGCTTGCTTACATAGACCAACCAGACGTTCCGGTTTGGCCGAGACAGTCGCAGAATAAAGTCAGTCCCGGCATTGCACTCCACCGAAGGAAGACATTTTCGTTAGAGAACGCGACTGAGAGACTTTTTCAATTTTTTAAAAAACGCCTCCAAGAGACCTATTTTTTTAAAGATGTCGGCTTATACCGGTACTTAAGAAATTATGGTAAATCTATGCTTACATATTTGGAAATCCTTAAAGATTCAATCGACAGTTTTCAAACAGATCAGCTGTTTCGTGATGGAAAATTCGGAAGTTTCGTGTGCAAAAAATTCAAGCTCCTCCAGGCAAGCTAGTACCGAGTGCAAAACCATTTATTTATATTTGACCTACAATGACCCTTTATATAACACATCGGTTCCGATAAATTCGAACTCGAGTTCAAGTAAATGAGTGATGAAACTGATGATGTTTACTAACTTAAGTTTTCAAAAGCGGTGTCCACATTCAGGGCCGCATGCAGACGCTCGCCACCGCTGCGATGTTTTTTCAAAGCTGTGTTGCCCAAGCGCTAAGCCTCGAAGATGGGCTCCGTCACTCTATATACGCTTCCGCGTAATACCGCGAGTGCAATGAAGATTCGAATTTTTTATTTGAGAGCCGGAGGCTGAAGTTATATCCTAATTCATACCAAGGAAATTCTACGCCAGGAAACCAATTTGGCAGTTTAATCAACGATACGTTCCTGACAACACATTTGGTTAAAACAATAAAATTAATAAAAAGTGTCATGATTCGTGAAAGTCCACAAAAATCATAACAATGAAAGGGTTTACCAACAAACACATGTGAAAATCAACACAATTCTAATGTTGTGCAATCAGACAGCAGTCGATTCTCAGTTGTGCAGGCTATAGTTAACAAAGCAACCTCTTACGTCTAATGAATCAAGCTTGTTTATGTGTCATCGACATGGCCTAGCGTACATCGCACAGGTTAGAAATTCAACCTGACCGGTTCGATTCACGACTGGAGCCGATTACATTTGACATTAACCGGGCGCCACCTGACTCGAAGAGCCCAAGCTCACTTCACAGTCTCGTTCGATCTGCAATAACATCGGATCCATTCTACGCCATTTCAACAAATTTTTATCAGTCGTCATATTCCTCTACAAGTTTGTTGATCTAATGACGAAATAGAGGACCAATTACTACGTTAAAGTAAGACTTAAAAAGTAAACAAAACTCATTGACTGTTGCGACATAACTACGTAATAAGTTAATCAGTAAACATTGCAACGAAAATAAAAGCAAACAAAAATACAAAAAAGTGAAAGCATAAACAATGTCATGACAAAATAGCAGAGAATCACTAACAGGTCATGGCGAAAATGCTTTCTTGTTTCGATTGGCTTTCCTACTACAAGCAGCATTACTAACTTTGTTTAAAGTAAAAACTGCGTGGCCAAGCAAAGCTCACTGCACCGGAGTTTTAATCCAAAACCGGATTGACGTCTGGTCAATGGTCATAAACAAGGTCAGGGGCGTAACTAGCAAAAATTAAGAGGAGATTCAGACAATAATAACCTTCGTTTTCATTCGCCCTTAGTGATAAAGGAATTTCAAAAATTGTTAACAGCCCAGTAAGATGCAAAAGATAGAACTGGGTCGTTGGCGGACCAGCAAAAAGACCGGTTAACGGCTTGTTAGCGGGTCTCTTAGCGGCCCGTGCCACCGCTATAATGGACCTCTAACTTTATGGCTACATTTGTTACTTTCGCCCACTCCCCAAAACAAGGAAATACTTTGTACGCAATCTACGCAACTACACCTCCATTAAACCTTTAAAAATGCAACAAGAAATAAAACATGAAAGAAAAAAAGCAATAAGTACAACAACAAATAAGGCTACAGAGTTGGTTGGAAAATATTGGTCTGTAATAAAAAGCAAAAACACAATTGCAGGCTGATGTAGGATAGCTGCGGGTAGCGAACAACAACTTTCGAAAACCAGCTATTAATCAGGGATGGAGCCGGCGAAATATCAAAGGGGGGGGGTTTAAAAAATGAGAGGACCACCTTTTATCTGCTCTTAGTAATCGATCCCCCCAAAAAGTCTTCCTTCGTCAAAAAATGGGTTACCCGGTGCCTCCCTGACTATATGCCACTACTGTTGATCGTTGGAAGCCAAAAAGTGATACTCTAGCCTAAGAACGATGGGTTTTTCGAATTTATTCGGCTATTTCAGAGCAAGAGTTCATGCTCAATGAAAAAGAACCCCTTTTTCGGGGAGTCTTTTGATGGTTTTCTCTTCGCAAGTCACGTGGAGACAATTTCACCCCATTTTGAAAAGCAGATCCATTAACCAGCAGTTGTAAGTGGTAAAAATTAGAAAAACGTCTTCATTAACATAATAGATTCTTTACGGCATATTTTGTCAAAAAAAAAATTGAAAAATTCTCTTTAATTTAGTTGTAATACCTTCCGATGTAATTCGATTTACGATTAATTTAATCTTTAATTCAAGATTAATTGCACTTTGAATAAACTAAATCAATCTTTAACATGTTTCAAGATTAGGACATTCGCCTGCAGCAGTATTTTTAACACAAAGAGTTCAAAAATCAAGCATGAACCACACCAAGAAACGCTATGCAAACCACGCAAGTGCTTTACAAAACAAATGCCTTTGTTACGAGACGGGACTTTACAGAGCAGGACAGTTCGCGGCTGGGCCAGACTTCGGGATTACAGCCCCGGTATCCGCCGGCACATTGCGTCCTTTGAAGAAAAAGATCTACTAACGTCGAAGTCAAATCTGCAACAAAACGTGCCCACCCCCCGAAATATCAACAACGAGGTCCCTAAAATCTCAATACTGCCATGATATGGAGATAAGACACGTTTTTTTTTATTCCGGTTTGATTTACAGCTAGGGTCAGCATGGGGTTCCTTTTAATGCGGCCTTGAACCGCCGCTAAGATACTTTTTTGGACTCGGGTTTGGCTTAGAGTTAATATCAGATGTCTCAGCGTCAATTTGTCCCACGCCAAAACGGTCACGCAAAACAGTCGCGCACTTCCTTCTACAAAGCAAGGTAGCTGGAATTTGTAATCTTATGTACATTGGTCTAGCTTACATAACGAATTTGTCAATGTAAACAGACTTTTCTTAAATTTTACGGAGCAAATATTGAAAATTTCCCATAATAACAACGTTTTTGAACAAGAAAATAATACGTTGTACTATCAGGTACACAGTAGTAGTATAAAAGTTACTTACTTTGGCTGAAACCATACACCGGTCAAAAAAATAAACAAAATATAACCATAAATGGTGTTAATACTTGCAAGTTATCGATACTGTGTCATATTTTCTGACAAATTTCCCAGTAATATGGACAATGCGTCAACTAATACTGTGTTCGAATCGCTAAGACAAAGTGCAAAAACAATGCGGCAAAAATGAGTCTAGCTCAAAAAATGATAATCTTTGAAAAAGTTGTTAAAAATTTCAAATCTATCTGGCGATTATTCGATAGAATTCGTTTAATCTCATCAAAAACATTTTACAGAACCAACTAGATCCGCTTAATCAGTTGAAATCAGTTGGTTGCGACCTCTATTGTTTAAGATTCTGATGACGAGTATAAACTCTAGCTTGGGGCAATTACTTCAAAGAAAGAGCTTAATTACGCAGATTTATGACCATGCAACGCTTTTTACTAGGTTTGTTTCAAATTTACCGCATTTTTAATTGCGACTTATTGCACGTAATAAACAGATTTAAAGGCGTGTCTGCATGGAACAGCCGCAAATGATCTTTCCGTCATGTTACTTACGGACGGACAGTACCTATTTGCAGCAGTATCAAGCCATAAAACTCAATGTTGTGCAAATACAAATGTAATCAGCACAGCACCATACCCAGCGAAGAGAGATAAAACTTTGGCTAATCGATTACCGTGGGCTTCGAACTCCTTAACTAGAACTTCGAAAAAAGTAACGTACAAGAATGTACCCGTTGCAATGGCTTGCAGAATGGCGTTTACCAGTTTGGTGACATCACTTTGCTCTTCTTGTTGAGTGTGAATTATTAAGCCAATTGCAATACCAATAGGAGAAGCTAGTGCGAATATACAAGCAGCTACAATCTGTTTCTTAGTGCTTTGCTTTGAATGGACAAGGTTGCTTCCCATGCTAAAGCCCATAAGAGATTTATGGAAGAGCACAGCGATAAAAATAGCAAGTACGCTACCAAGGGCGTTTTGTAGACCGATTGCTATACCTTCAAGTAGGGAATGGGTTGACAGAGTTGCCACTAACATCAAAGAACGTATTCCCGAATGGTTATGGGAAGGTTTTTCAACGCTGGCTTCACTGAACGTAGGAGAAGGGGGGACAGGGATAGTGGAGCCAGTTTCTTCAACAGAATGGTCATCCTTATTCGAGGCCAACCTCAAGACAGTTTTTTTGGCATGAGCTGTGCCATGGTTAGGATTTTTTCTTTTCAATCGCCAGTGGTTCCATGAATGAGCTGCTTGTTCTACAACGTAATAGTGAAGTGAATAAACACAGCATAGTTGCCAAACTTAAGTGGATAGTTAAAACATTCCATAATATTGTTATTTCAACAAAGCTTTGAGTGAAAAAAAGGGAAAAAAATAGTTATACTTGCCGAAAAAGAATCAAGAACAATTTCAGCAAAAAATATAAAAAAACATTAGGTCGGCGCAGTGACATCGCTATCGGCGCGGAAGGTCTTGGGTTCGATTCGTGGGTTGGTCAAACTGGAGAGTGCTGCCAACGGCTTGCCACCGCTGCGACGTTTCTGTGTTGCTCAGGCGCTAAGCCAGGGAGATGGACCCCTTCACTTGCCACAAGCTTCGGGTAGTACCGCAAGTATAATGAAGATTTGACTTTGCAAAAACTGCTGTATCGATGGCGAGCTTGAGAGTACAACTAATGTAAATTTAGCCAAGCCAGGAATCAAACCCAAATTTTATCATCAGCATTCAAGCGCTTTGCCTACTCGGATTGTGGTTATTTGCAAATCAAGATGTCGTTGCAGTGATTAGCTGATCAAAGGGCGAAACGTGAAATTGCGACGCTAAGCAGCGAAATGAAACAACAGCGAGGCGCTTATTCAGAGAAATGACTCATAACGTTGTTTTGCAAACGTTCCAATTGCTTTGAATATCATCGAACATAAATAAAACATATGGATGCAATTTCTACAAGCTTATTGATTGTTTACATTCGTGACAACATAATTATGAAACGACAAGAAAAACAAACGCTTCAGAACAATGAATACGTGACTCAGGTTTAATATTAGTTTTTTTCTGTCATCAGCACAGAATTTTTATTACCAGCGATAACGTACTTTATAAGCAGAGTACAAAGCAATACCGGGCTCCGGGTATTAAATAAACGTTTATTTGCTAACTGGCTGATTAGCGTAGGCCTATAGTGGTTAAAGACTGCTGTATCGATGGTGAGCGTTTCGATGCGGCAGGTCTGGAGTTCGGGCCGGTCAAATCGGACACAGACCCCAATGGGTCACCACCGCTGCGACATTTCCTCGGAGCTAGGTTACCCAGGCGCGAAGCCCCAGAGTTGCACCCCGCTCGTGACACTCTTCGACGCAACACCGGGAGCATAACAAAGATTTTACGTTTTTCTGTTGCTGACCAGTAGTTTTTTACCAAAACAAGTCGAAAGAGCGAAAATTTCATCACAATTCGTTGCAACACCCAACTTTAATTCAAAGATCAGCCGACACTAAGATGTCACAATTAGGTAAACAATTATGACGTCATCATAAATACTCAATAACTCAAGTAGTTTTCGTTTTAACTCATCCTTGGTAAATAAAAAAACCTTCAAAGCAAAATCATTAAATCTATTCAGGTTTAGCGCTGAATATTCCTCATCAACTTTCATACCAAAATCAAATCTTGATTATACTCACGATAACGAGTGGTCGGGTCCATCTCCGCGGCTTAGCGCCTGGGCAACACAGAAACGTCTCAGCGGTGGCGAGCCGTAGGCGAAACTATGCCCGATAAGCGAGGGTCGGAAATTGAACCCACGACCTTCCGTACCGACAACGATGTTTTTAACCACTATGCATATCAAAATGCGGTCAGTAAAAATGTTGCCAAATTTACTTAACGCAGGTCCGGTGACCAAGACTGACGGTAATTTGGTGTACCGTATTTATTCGAGTATAACGCGCACCCGTGTATAACGCGCATCCCTAACTTTTGAATGAAAATTAGTATAAAATATTTTTCACATAGAAAGGAACAACTGCTGTTGAAGACATGTGGCTATAACAAAAAATTTATTGATAACATACGAAAAAAATTTATTAAAGCACAATTCCCAAATAAAATTTATGGTAGAATTTAAAACCCTTCAAAATCGGATTCATCATCAGATTCACCAAACAATTGTTCGAATTCTAAGCAACGTATTGCGCGCTGTAGCCGTGATAGGGAATTTATCTGGCAACAGCGTGCTGTGCGACCTATTTACTCGTGTATAACGGGCACCCTTAATTTTTGATTAAAAATCAGTACAAAATTTTGCGCGTTATACTCGAATAAATACGGTAATTACTAAGTAACAAACTGGGTTGGGTGTGACTTAATTGCTGGTGAACGCCCCAGAAAGAAATTTAAGCAAAAATTGTCGGAAGTGCTGTCTTTAATCGGATTAGTTTAATTTATGAATGTCGAAATAAGCAACAATTACAGCAATGATATTAATTAATGCACTGTAATGACAAACAGTCAGCAGTCTTAACTGAAAACGCTGACAAACTGTGTAGCTACAGTAAGTGATATTTGAGCTTGTTCATGGCACGAGCCATTCATGTTGCGGGCACAAGGATTATGACGTCACAAAATAACAAGCTCATACTCACCAACGCACAAGATAAAGAACAGGCCAAGCACTACGATTATTTCCGCGATTGGCATATTCTCGGGCTCTGTCTGGACCATTGTTGAATTCGCAGATGCAACTGGACTGCAAAATACAATGTTTACTTTCAATACATTCTCATTGGCTGCTGGAAGTTAACGCCCAGTTTTCAGAGCTGCCAGTTTTGCTCAAAAAATCAATCAAATCATCATTATACTCGCAGTTTTACGTCGAAGCGTGTAACGAGAGGAGGGGTCCATCTCTAACGCCTGGGCGACACAGCTCCGAACCAAACCGCATGGGTGGCGAGCCATTGCAGACACTTCGTCAGATCTAACCATCCCGAGAATCCAACCCCTGACCTCCCGCGCCGATAGTGGAGTTTTCACACGGCCGGTCACCAGAATTGCCATAACTTTTTTATCACAAAACAGCTGTCATCATCAGCAATACAAGCAGGGCTGTACAAACAGGGAGAACAAAAACAACCTTTAAATTTTGCACTGCTTTCCCTACATTGCTGATAATAGCTGAATTTATGTTGTCAAAACCAGCTTTTACTGTGGCGTTATTTTCCTCCCACAGTGTTTCACTTTGCACACAATGCGAGAATCAATTTAAAACGACAGGTCAGGTTAACATGTGTCTGTCACTATAATTTATCTTCTGTGAGACTTAATACTGGGTTATGACGTCAAAATACAAATCATGATCAATACACAAGACTATAAACGTCTATGACGTCACAATTTAAGAGCAAAGTCATTCATTAACCAATGTGAATTGTGTGAAATTACACTCTTGCTTTGGTTTATAGGAAACCTTAACAAGACCTAGGACTAGGCCTATATTGTGTGCTTGTACGTTACTAAAATCAAATCTTGATTATACTCGCGGCATTACGCCGAAGTGTCTAATGGTACAATCAAACTGACTGCGACGTCTCAATATTAAGGAGACCATCTTTATTTGCTTTACTGTTCCGCCAATCCGTCATCATGCAACATATGTGACGCAAAAAGTGCTCTAAGTTATTGAGAAATCTCGGTCAGTGTGATCACATTGAGATAATCCTAACGAGTGGCGTGGTCCATCTCCGCGGCTTAGCGCCTGAGCAACACAGGTTTGAAGGAACGTCGTAGCAGTTGCGAGCCGTTGGCAGCGCGGTCCGATTTGACTGGCCCTGGAATCTAACTGATAACCTACCTCCATTCTGCATAACTCGTTCACCCCTTTCAAAAAACCATTACACCTTCGAGAAAGCGAGTGCAATACATAGCAACATATTATGCAAGCTTATGGCTTCGTAGCCCATTCATTTGATAGGAGAAGACTAAACTTCTGGCGAAAAACCGTTACCAATTTTTTATGAAAGCGAAACCTATTTGTTTTGATGTTAAGCTGATAATGTAAACCAAAAAATTGTTGCCAGATGATTTTTCTTTATATTGTGGTCTTTTAATTGATGGGAGCCAGCTTTAATAAATGACAAATAGCGAGAAAAACATGTTTTGTGGGTTAATATAGCGAGCTGATACAGTCATAGCCGTAAAAAGCTGAAATTGTGGCAGTTCATCAAAACAAAATTGTTTATCTCTGAACAATGGCGTAACTTGCACAGCATTGCGTTGAAAGAACGCCTTGCCTTTTGTGAAGTCACAATCTTGTAGAGTCAGGTTAGGGAATTATGCGGTCAAAACTACTCATGTGACCGCCTCAATGTGAATGATTAACACTTAACGTTGTAGACAATTGTGAGGTCGTAATAGGTAATATTATTGTCATTGCATTCACCATATCGCTGACGCAACAATCCCTAATTAGCTGGCAGCAAAACATCTCTTACGGATTTGCTGGACAGACACAATTATCCAGTCAACAGGCCCTGTTTAAGTGCCGTAAGCCCACCCGCTTCCTTCATTATAATCAAATTTTTGATTGCACCCTTTTTATTGCCAAAAAACTAAGTCGATACGGCTAGAACCCCTTTTCAGTGTATCAAATTTTTGATGTTATCATTAAAAAAGTGATTATGACATCAAAATTTAATTGTGATGCGGAAAAACCGTGGGCTTTAAGCCCACATAAACTGGACATAATATGGGCAGGGTGATTGACGATTCATGTCCTGATGTTTGCGAAACAGTTTTTTTGCAAATGTCACAATTGATAGAATAAATGTGTTTCGCAGCACCAAATAGCTTACAGTGATGCTACAATTTTAAACTCAATCTAACCGCACCAAGAAAAGTTAAGCATATTTTTTACTAAACCCAAATCGGAAGGAATCATTGGAAGTAGGTTGATTACTTACATGCACTTGTAGAGTCAAAAAAGGTTCACTAATCGAACTTTGGTGCACTTTTGTTAAAACCCTTAGCACAAATATGCAGTTACTAAACACCATTTTTTTGAGCAATAAGCAGACTTGAAATATATTGAACGGAAACCTTCAATAAATACTAAATGCAAAGAGCAGTTGTAACACATTTATCATTTACCAACATAAGCTAGCAAACAGTAAATCGATTTTACAAAGCAAGCAAAATTAAAGCCAGAAGATATCCATTATGACTTTTGAGTTCAACCAGGTTTGAAAAACAAAAATATGATTCAAAAGATATTCACCGTTGAAAGCTAAGCCATATGTTCGTAGTTTGGCCATATTAAATTAATACTTTCGAATACAATAAAATTTGAGACGAAAATAGCTTAAGGAGGAAAAATAAAACCGCAGTAAATTTTAAAACAGGACGTTTTGACAACATGTATTCAGCTGTCATCATCAGCAGTGTAAGCAAAGCAGTATAAAACCGAAAGCACGAGGGTGTACACAACTTTCAGCTTTATGCTGCTTTGCTTACATTGCTGATGATGACAGCCGAAGCTATGCTGTCGAAACGTTTTGTTTTCTGAATTTCTATGGCTTTATTTTTCCTCTTTAAGCTATTTTTGTCCCATATTTATCACACTTTGGATTTTCAAAGTATCAAAAATACACTTAAAAGTTCGTAAAAATCTCATGCGCTGTGTGTAACAGGGATAGAGTAAACTACAATTTTCGAATCTTAACAAAACTTCACCCTTTGAACTGTTACAGACAGTCCCTGGAAATAGTTATATTTATAGCCTTGACATAATGTTTTTCATTCTTTCTTAAAATCGGTAAAAACATAAAGCCTTTAACAGCTTTACGTCATAGAGTGGACCCATTGTTGCCGAGTAAAAGCATAACTTTGAAAAAATGCTTTGGTAAAACAGCCACTTCAAAATTAGCTTTGGCTTGAAAACTAGTGAAACATGAAAATTGCTAAAGTGATTTTTGTTTCGAATTCAATCTTCAGAAAGTTGGAATCAAATTCTTGAAATGAAAAATGTTTATTCTTTACGTATTATATACGTGAAGATAACGCCTAAATGCAGCCACACAAAAAACTTATAAATAATAAATGAAGTTGCGTATATATCTCTGCAAAGCAACATGTTTCTACCTGTTTCCGACATCGGGCCAGCTGATATTAAATTCCTCGAAGCATTCACGAATTTCTGGCAGCAGACCAGTGAAACTTGTTCCCAGAAAAATCCCGCCGGCCATACAATTAAGGACGCTCACAAGCATCTTCTTCCGGGATTTCGTGCGCCGTATTTCCGAGCTTGACATTGGAACATTTCCATTTTCCAAGGTAGGCTTGCATTCATGACTGGCAGGGTCGCCGGAAAATTGGCCACAAAAACACAGCTTATGACATAGGCTCTCGTTTGCGATGTTATCAACCTGTCTATGACGTGACCGGCGTTTATGACGTGTCGTCAACATCAAACAGAACAAAGGCAAAAGAGCTGCAGCGAGAGTCAAAATCAGCAGCCCAAAAATAATTAGAATTTTGGCAGCAACGATATCCATCTTACTCTACTTAATTCACCAAATCAAAATCGCTAGCATAGCTGCAAAATTAAATATCGATAACTAAAGCAAATCTTCATTATACTCGCGGTATTATACTCGCGCATTATACTACGAGGAAACGTCGCAGCGGTGGCGATCCGTTAACAACACTGTGCCGATTTGACCAGTCTGGGAATCGAACCCCAGACCTCCCGCACCGATAGTCTGCGCTTAGCAACTGAGCTAACCGGCCGGTGTCGATAATTAATTAATCAATACATGGTTTTACTGTTTAAACAAACAGTAATATTACAAGCCCAAAGTCAGATTAAACGTAGACTACAGCCCCGGGCCCTCCGGTAAAGGAATCCTCTGAAAAAAGGTTATCCTAAAAATCAGGTCCGCGAAAAAGCAAGAGGTTACCCGAAAAAATAGCCCCGGGGTCCTTTAAAAGTCTTGTTACGGTCCTGTACAAACCTAAAGTTTCGAAGTATCTATCGTCCTCACAAAAAAACGAAAGAAAAGGAAGTTATTTTGAGTTATAAAGGAATTTAATCGGCCAGTGAGTAAACCCTTTTGTTTGGCTGCGCTTTTATTTAAAGGCTGGCACATAATTAGAGGGTATTAAACTATTCAAGTAGTATAAACTTCTGCAGAAAATAAACACCGCCAATATCAGCTTGAGTTGGTGCTATGCTAAACAAGTTCAAAGAGCCAAACGAATTTTGGCCGTAGCTGCATTGCCATGGCTTAGTTGGACTTAAATCTTTGAAATTCGAAACTGCCCTCATTTATCTCATGACAGGTCGCATTACAGCAGAATAATGAATCAAATTCGGAATACAATAAGCATGATAGGAAAATAAAACCATAGCAATTCGTAAAACTAGCCGTTCGATGACATAGATTCAGCTGTCATCACCAGCAATGTACTAGCCGTTCGACGACATAGATTCAGCTGTCATCATCAGCAATGTAAGAAGAGCAGTACAAAACTGTCGAAACGTCCAGTTTTGAGAATTACTGTGGCTTTATACTTCCTTCTTGTGTAATCAATCAATTGTGCATTGAAAGGGTCGGGTAAAACAAGAACTAAGGTGCGTTTACCGACGTGCGACAAAAATATTAGCCATGCTTGTAATAACTAATGCAGGTGAATGTAGATTTTCGCAGGTTTTTGCGTGATCGCTTAACAGTAAAATAAAACAAACAAGGTGCGATAAAAAATTGTCGCTTGTCGCGATGTAGCGTATCGGTAAGCGCACCTTTACGCGGCATTAAAAGCAGTTTTGTAACATGACCCAAATTTTCTGATTCTTGAAAACATTTCACGCATTTTACAAATCGCTTTACATACCGTAACATAGCGGAAAATAAATAAACGTAGTTTTCAAACGTGTCTTATCATAAACGATTAAGACTCGACTATGGATGTTTGAAATAGCTGAGCTTTATTCGGTAACAATCACACTAATGTTACGACAAGATTACCCCAGAGGCCGAACACATTCAAGCCCGAGGCTAAAGATGACAAGCCGCATTTTCTGCAACACATTTAGTCACAAACATGACTGGCTTAAGCCCATCGGAAGCTGCCAAGCGAATAACGCTTTTGACAAGGATGCCCTACAATTTCCGCACCACCTATACCACAAAGGTTAGGTCGTTGAAACTCAACCAAGCGTTGTAAAGCGATCGGAATTCGAAGAATTTGAAAACTTTTGAGAAAATACCCTTACCATATTTTTCACGCAACTAACAACACACATACTATACTCCTAAAAAAGCTAATGTCTTGTAGATAGCTACGCTGGCAAATAAAACTTTACCCAAGTCATTATTGTATTTAGTTGCATTCATCCTATCACGAGAAAGCAATCGAAGCGCTATAACGAGCTCGCTTAGAAGTAGCCTGCCATTTGTTTACCGCTAAAAGACGGGGAAATCCCGTCAAGTGCCTTTCCCACGGTGCAACAAGTAAACTTGCCGGCTTTTTCTCCATACTGTCCGTTCAATGCTAAGCGTCAAGTGGGAAAGCTGTGAATACCAATTAAGCGGTTTCTCTAATTACGGAATAGTAGGCATAGTATCAGTAGTATGGAATATCATGGAATAGTAGGCATAGTATGGAAATATGGAATAGTAAGCGTAGTAGTTTTATTATAAACACTATTCCATACTGTGTCTACTATTCCATTCTATGCCTACTATATTCCATACTACGCCTACTTTTCCCTACTATTCCATAATTAGAAACAATTAAGTAATTGGTTTGATCAGACTTGGAATCAAACCCAAGTCTACAGCTCCAGAGAAGCACGCTCTAACCACTGTGCCATCGCAGCTGTTTTTATATAGCACAATTACTGCTCACCAACTCAGCGAACTGCTTATCGGTACCTGCAGGCCTATATTACTTTCATCTGCTCATCTGCCTTTGTTTAAATACTGTCTTCGAAGTAGGCCTATCCAGAAATCGATTAAAAGAAACGCTCGCCTCGCTAAAAAGAAAGTCAAACAAACGGAAATGCAACTTGTCCGGTAATATACTTGTTTAAACAGCACTATCTGCCCAGCAATTTCTAAATAGCGTTGAAACTATTGGAAAACAAGATTTTAACAAAAGCAAGCATGCCCAATTGTCCCTTTCGTTTTGTTTACTTCGCAGTTGTCTAACGCAGTCTGACAAGCCCATATACAGTCAACAGGAAAAGAATTTATTGATTTTGACGAATATTTCTCAGCAAGATACGTTCCTGTTTTCCAATTGCTGCAACTAACAAAGCGCGAATCTAGCAGATCAGGCTAGCAGTTCATGACTGGTAGTTGCATTACTACACTATTCTGCATGACAAGATATCAATGCTATGAATGCATAAGCATTGTAGGCTTTAGGTTGTGTTGTTTCAAAGCAGCACTGCAGCTAAAATTTTAGTAACAGGCAGGTAAATTAATTCACTAAGTAGGCCTATTTGGACTTGACCACCACGGAAAATTGAAATGGACTAGTCCAGTGAAATCTGCTTATTCCAAATTTTACTGCCCCTACTATTGATTCAAATGCTGTGTCTTTGCTGCGATTTCAAGTTTAACAGTTACCTGATGACATGCTATATCGCTAGCTGCTATCAGTTCTACAGTATAATATCCGCATATTCACACTGCGTATTTTACACGTCTAGTGCTACCTCGAATGTTATATAGCTAGCTATCTACACTCGGCTACCTTTGACCTGCTCTTTTTCCTCTCCTTTCCAAATCAATGAAAAAAGCAATACAGTCGAATCAAGCAGCCTTGCTGAGCAATGAATTTGAAAAAGGTTCATTTTAAACCATTATTATTTTGCTTGTCGAAATTGGCATTTTTGCAATAGCACAAATCCGAAAAGGTTAAGAACCCGAAAAAGATTAGGGTCACAGGCTCGGCCAAAAGTTGAAGCGTAGACCCATCACTGTAGTTAGTGTTACATCCAAACTTTTCGAGCATTTCATTTTGTCCAAAATAAGATCATACCTTGTGACTGTAAATAATCAATTTGGTTTTATAGAGCGTCACAGCCCTGATATGTGTGTTTTTTGTTGAAACAACTTATTTCTCATTACACTCAACATGGTAGTCCTGTTTTTGCCATATTTTTAGATGCTTCAAAAGCATTCGATAAAGTTAATCATTCGTTGCTGTTTGAAAAGATGATAACACTCAAAGTGCCTATGATATTTGTACGTTTGCTTCAATATTGGTATTCTAATCAAAGCATGTGCGTTAAATGGGGAAGCCAAGTTTCAACGAGTTTTTTGGTCTCAAATGGTGTACGGCAGGGAGGTGTTATGAGTCCTTTACAAGGACATCCTTGATCCTTTATTATTTTTATCTGTATATGATTCAACTTTCTTTTGAAACTTAATAGTTTAGATATTGGATGCATGATTGGGTCAACATGTATTAATAATTTGATGTGTGCTGATGATATTGGCTGCTTGGCACCTAGCCTTAAAGGTCTGCAGAAATTAGTTAATAAGTGTTGTATGCGGTACTCGAGTTGAGAGGGGATGCGGGGGGATGCCATCCCCCCATAAAACATTTTAGCGTAAACCATTCCCCTATAAATAATGACCATCCCTTCTTTGCGTCTGCGTGAAAACCTTACACCAGGGGTGGGCAAACTATGGTGAGATCATTTGATACGGCCCGCGGGCACTTACAGAATTATAAACCTTGTTCCTTGCTGATATTGAGTGAAATATAGGACATTTTAGCGGACGTGATGACCTTTTTTTTATTCTTTTGATTGCGAGTGAAAAATAGGACGTCTGCGGTCGTGATAACCTTTATTACTTTGCTTTTCCAATCATTGCGGCCCTCGACTAGTCCACCTCTGGCTTGCACCATCCCCCCATAAGTGTTTTTACAACTCGAGCACTGGTTGTATGAATGCAGATGATCATAATATTACTTTAGTTTTAATTCCTCCAAAACTAAAGCAATGTGGTTTAAAACTAACTTTTTTAATCTTAATTTTGTACCTAGGATTTCAATGTACAATGCTACTGTAGAGTTTGTGTCGAAGGTTAAGTATCTAGGGATTATTCTGAACTTTAATAGAAAAGATGATGATGACATTAGTAGACAGTTACGCTCAACTTATAGCATTGCCAATATGTTACGCAGCAAATTTAGCTTCTGCTCCAATACTGTAAAAAACTGCTTGTTTCGTACTTTTTGTTCTGCGATGTATGGCCTTAATTTGTGGTGTTTTTGCGTAGCCTACAGAATTTTGTTCAACCTACCACGGCAAATAAGCATATCTACAGTGATGGTGCGAAATGACGTATCGACTTTTGAAGCCATTCGAAGAAAGAGTCTGGCAATGTTTGTAACAAGATGCTTCCAATCTAGTTACAAATATATAGCTGCTCTCGTGCGTTGTGATGACTTCGTAAGAAGCCAGTTCTATTCTACATTTACCGGCTTACATTTATGATGTTTCATTATTATTAATTTCTTTCTCTCCTTTTTTTTTTTGATTGTTGATGTTTGTAATTATGTTTTTCTTCGTTGGGAACTGGAACTGCTGAAGGTCTGAAATGAATAAATAAATATATAACGGGAACGCTGAAGGGTAAATTAAAACGCGTAAGCTTACAAGGCTAACCCACAAGAAATTTATAAACAGTTGTTGCTTATTTTCGGGCATGCCTTTCACTTTACCGCGCATGTTACTAAGAATCTGTGAATCTGTTAATTTAAGCGGTTACTTTTAAATACTATGCTATCACAGATTTTTAATTCAAAATAATGATAAAAAGTTGTTTGAACTACACTGATACCTTCAAAACTCACTTCATTTTTTATAGGTCTAGGCGGGGGCGTAGCCAACGAAAAGTTTAGGGGGGGAAGCTCGGGTGGAATTTAAACAATAAGCCTTGTTTTCATTCGCCCTCGGTGATCGACCTCTAAAAAAAAGAAAAGTCTTCATTTTTCAAGAAGGGAACAGTGCCCCACTGTACCCCTGGCTACGCTTTTGCTTCATTGTAATTCTTTTATAGCCTTATAGGCCTTTTGGCAGTAGTGGAGTTTGACAGAACCGAACAGAATTTTTATTCATTACTCATATGTAACATCAATATCGATGCGAATAACTGACGCAATTTTGAAAAAAAGGAGCAACAGCTAATGCGAAAGGACCATAGGTCTTCAAGTCAAGCAGCAGCCGTATTGTTGCAATTATTGAATAGCCGACAAAAATATCAAAAGCCTTAGTTATGCGAGGAATGGAAATTTTTTTCGATTATAAGTTAGTTGTATAATCACAACAGTTCTATAGAACCGTCTCACGGGATTTTGTTAGATCAGCGAACCGACCAGTATTGCCGTTTGTACTGGTTCCATTAATTGAAAAAGAACCGCCTGAAAATGTAGCTTTTGTAATAGAAACGGCTGAGAAAAAATTTGAATCCCACCACTGCCTATAGGCCCTATGCTATGCTGTCATTCTACGCAATTGTTATGCGGTATTATCCTGATTGTCGCAGAGTATTTGCGCTAATATAAATTTATGAATCACCGTCCTCATGTTGTTTTCGTTTCAGATCTATGACGAGGGGAAACACCTGGCTGTGAAAACTTTTAAACCAGAAAAACAATTTTTGTTGCAACCTGTGCAATTGATAAGAAATGGTTCGCGTGAAAATTGCTAGCAACAATGCAAAGTCAACTGCTAGAAGGTTTTTGTTAGTTTGTGTTAACTGCAGGAGTGTATTTAGGGGGGGGCAGAGCCGGCGCTAAGGGGGGGGGGGGCAGAGCTGGCGCTAAGGGGGGAGGGGCAGAGGGGCCGAATTGCCATGCTTGGCCCCCCAATTAAAAAGCTTATTCTTTTGAAAACAGCGGCTTTTGTGCTTAATTTCAAACTTTGGCCTACCCTGATAAACGCTTGGCCCCCCTAAGTCGATTGCTCTGCATAACTGCTAGCATTGGGCCATACCCCCTCCCCTTTTTGATTTTTCTTTTTAGTAAAAAAAAACAAATGGTGCCAAGTGACTGAAATATATCTAATTCTTTGGATAGTTTTTGTAGCTTATGGCCAGGGGCAGATCTAGGGGGTGGGTTGAGGAGTATGTATCCCCATCACCAGCAGTTTTCAATTATGTTTTTATAAAATAAAAAACATTTTTTCATAATTTCGAACCTCTTCGATAACAATAAGCCTTACGCCTTAAGCACGCATTGTTGAAATGGTGCGAACAAAATGCATCACGTATAGGCAATGTGGTGAAGTAGAACAACTCAGAATTAGGGTCAAAAAATTAAAAAAAAAGTTTGCTTGAAAAATGTTCTAAAAGCACTAAAACAGCCATTACAGCATGTAGTATTTCAAAAATTTCCCGGGAGATCATGCCCCCGGACCCCTTTAGAGTCTTTTATGCTTCTCAATCTGCTTCGAATTAGCTCTGCCGAAAAAACTACGCTTGAAAAAAATGTTGAAATTATGCCTCCCCCCCTTTTTAAATTTCTCGCTACGTTACTGGTTAACTGCTAGCAGGGGCGTAACCAGAAAAAATTTCGGGAGGCAGGACCGGATTTTGGCAATGAGAGTCCCCGTTTTTACGAAAAAAGTTTTCGTAGATCATAAAGGGGCTCCAGTGCCCCGAAGTCCCCATCTTGACTACGTACGTCTCTGGCTGCTATGCTTGTACAAAGAAAATATTTTTTTTAGTTCGTTCTAGTTTGTTTAGTTTTCTATTAAATATTCGTTACGCACTGAGTAAATTGTGTAACGTGTATTCAAGTTAAATAATATTGTAACTTTTTAAAAAGGAATTTTTTACGGCGGGAGAAAGTTTGCTTATTTTAGCAGTTTTAATGGCAACATGTTCGACTTGGTTCAATTTGATTTGTGAGGAAAAATTTGAATGTTTCTGCGACGAAATAAAGCAAGAATGTTATGGCCTTTTAAGAAAACTTTACATTAATCAAATACACTTCAAACATCCTTTAAAAAAGTTACTACTTTCAGAAAAAATTTTGTTACTCGAAACGCAATGCAAATATGCCACTGCAAAGTCACTCAAGTTTCAAATTACGGCGACGTAAAAATGTCTAATTTAAGCTTTGAAAAGCTGGGCTTTGAACGTGCCAAGAATTATTGGCTACATGCGCCCTAAAATTATTGGTGTTTGCTATTTTAGCTCAACACAAAATACTTTGATATTCGTCATGCAATAATTTTTCAAATCATGATGCAACGTTTCGGATCAGCTTCGACTGGAATTATTTCATATCAGCAGTTGTTTCTGTGAAGTTACCACCGGGCCATTTCTTTGTTTTGTTTGCAAATCATGCGTATTCCTCGCTTGGCAACGCAGGTAAGCTTTGAGACTTGCAGGATGTTTCAAAAGGCAGAGAACGAAAACATCTCGTTACAAAAGCAAGGTTTTTAAAAGGCCATCGTCTCATTAAAGTACAGTTTGTCTAATAAAATCTGAGCGATAAAAAACTTTTAAAGTGTTTTAGAGAAAGTACTACTCAAATGGCCAAGTGGTAAAAGCGTCTACCTCTGGAGCTGTAGACTCGGGTTTGATTCCGAGACGGGTCAAACCAAAGGCTTTAAAATTGGTATTCACAGCTTCCCTGCTTGACGCTCAGCATTAAAGGGCAGTGCATGTGTAGAACAAGCCTGCAAGTTTACTTGTTGTGCCGTTGGAAAAGGCTCTTAGCGGTATTTCCCTCATCTTGGTGTGGTAGACAGATGGCCGGCAACTCCTTAGCTATCTCGTTATAACGCTTTGATCGCTTTATCGTGATAGGAGGATAAATAATTATGCGAATAAACACAAAGTAAGCGGGGACGCGCACATATAGGATCCCATGCGTACCTCACTGTTTGTATGTTGTGTTTAGCTCAGGACCGTTTTAATACTTGGGGGGCACCGGTGCTGTCTGTTCGGGGGAGGGCTATGTTTTTTTCAGACCCAATTTTAACGTCAGCAGCAGACTATTTGACTATTTTGCTAGAGGAAACGATTCACTGTGGGGCTTCGGTGTTACCCCCCCCCCCCCCCCTTCTTAAACCCAGCCCTACTTTAGTTAAGCTCTTGCCTTTGGCGCTTCCTCTATCTCAAAATAGGAACCTACATTATGATTTCAATCGATATTTTCATCTCTTGTCAAGGCGTCAAAAGCCTGAAAGCGACTACAAGTACCAAGTTTGTTTATAGAGATGAGAAATTAGTGAAGCGCAATCGAGCGTTCAAAGAGTCATCGCTCATCTGACGTCATAGACGCCTACGCAATTGCATCAAATGAAAAATACAAACACAAAATCGATGTTGAGTTCTTCCTTTATGCAAATGACACCTTATCAGTTTATTATCAGGCTACCAACAGAATCAACTTTAACTGCTAGTACGGACAATGAAATTAACCCCCAAAACGTAACAATTACGTCAGTTCGCTATAACGTAGGCCTATAAGCAACTAGCAACGTAAAAGCATTCTAATGTACCACAAGTATTCTGTAATTTTTGCAATAAAACAGCGCTGTTTTCGATCATAATCAACCCAACAGATTATTGGAAAAGGAAAACAACAAATGCAGAAATCGATAATATTGTGCTCTTTGGATGGTGCTATGGCTAAATCATGCTAATCAATAGTATCGATAAATAATTATCACGAATAAGCTCACACCCAAATTTAATAAAAATATTTAAAAAACTTTTAATGTCTGTTTCGTTTTTTTGCTCATCAAGAAGAAGAGCTCTAGATTTTTTTGTAGTTACTGGCATAGATACTCTTCATCTACCTTTGAGAATTATAAAGATATCCGCTTCAGGCCAACAGTATTTGCAATTAGCGTAGTGATTAAAAACGAAAGTTCTGGTGTTCGATTTTTGGGCCAGTTAAATCAAATTTCGTGTCGCCAGCGGCTCGCCACCGCTTCGACGGTCCTCCGGAGCTTTGTTGCCCAGGTACTAAGTTGCAGAGATGGGCCCCGCCACTCGTTACACGCTTCGGTGTTATACCGTGGGTAATGAAAACTTGATTTTTTTTAGTTACCAATATGGATAGTCTTGATTAAACCTCGTGAAACTATAAAGATAGTATCCGTTGCCGGCCAAAAGCATCTTTAATATCGAATAATACAAGATCGAAAACATCTTTTCACTTGAGTGGTCTTGAAAATGACTGCTGTTAGCCAAACGTTTCGTCTCACTCTCTTCACGGCTTGGCGCAAGAGTACTACGAAAAACAAGCGGTCTTTTTTTTTCGTGGAGAGTATATTCGAAAACTTAGATGTAGAAAGTTATGTTTGGTTTCCATCAAGATTCTAGCTTCATGGCCCCGGGCTATTGGGGCCATAACTCCGCCACGGTGAATTTCGTCCTTTGAAAAAAAGCCTGCTGCTATTGTCGAAGTCAGGTATGCACAAAAAGCAAGTAAATTTACTGTATACAGTGTATACAATACCGATAGGCCTGCCTGAACAAAAATTCCAATGTTTGCGGAATCTCTTAAATTTAATTTGGAAAAACTGCGCTTAGTCACGTCAAAGTTCAGCCGAGTACCTTCATCAAAAATTAGCAAAACAGCAAAGCAATAAACAACAAAAAAAATCGTGAATCAGCAAAACATTAAACAAATTTTTGAGTTTATATTGAATGCAGAAAAATTACTCTACAAGTCATTTCATGTGTTCTTACTCTTTTGAATGGGTTTTTGTTTTGTTGAAACAAAGACAACTTTGCTACTCATTTGTCCTGTCCATATGTCTTGGTTCTAATTTCTGCATCTATGACATCAAAAAATGGATTATGATGCAGAAATTAGAACCAAGAATGGCGGGCCTAAAGCTCACTATAATTGGACATGTGGACAGGGTAAATGTTTTTCGTTGTTATAACGTCAGTTTTGGGTTGTTTTTTGACCAAATTCGCAGAGCAATACAAGGATTAACTGTATCCAGTAATAATACGGTTAATAGGTCTATATTTTATGTAATTAGATTGAAAATCGATGTAAATTTGTCACGATTTTTCGTGATGAAAGAAACCCGACTCAAGCAAGTGGAAATAATGTTATAAATGGAAGCTCAAAACCCTATTAAAAAAACATTGCAAGGAATAAAATTTGTGCTATTTATGAGGCAATGTTATTCACGCTTATTAAATTTACAGTTGGGAAACAGATTGGTGTAAACACTGTAGGCATATGGTACCACAGAGCGGGGCAGCGCTATTTCAGGCACTTAGTTCTCATTAGGCCGGATTAAAGGGGACTAAGGAGGCTATAGCCCCGGGGCGCCCCAACTCAGGGGGTGCCAAACTTAAAAAAGGTAGTTAATTGGCGTCCTCTAAACAAGGGAGCTGCTGCAAACTCCGAATTAGATCTGCAAAAATGCATTGCCCCCCCCCCCAACAAATCTTACAGCGACCCTGGTGTAGTTGCTTTGCAACTGCCCATGATGAAGGATGTTCTATCCTCTGACCCGGCATGCAGAAGCCGTTGTGACATCTCAATCAATATGCCATGGAGGCGTTCGTTTGTTTTTTGACGGACTGATACATTATATTGTATTTAATTTAATTGTATAACTACAGTATTTATGCTTCCATCACGAGAAAGCGATCAAAGCGCTATAACGAGCTCGCTTAGAAGTTACCGGCCATATGTCCACTATTCCAAAAGGGGGAATCTTGCTAAGTGCCTTTTCCAACGGCACAACAAGTAAACCTGTCAGTCTGTTCTCCACACTGTCTCTTTAATGCTGAGCGTCAAGCAGGGAAGCTGTAAATAGCAATTATAAACTCATTGGTTTGACACGACTCGGAATCAAACCCGAGTCTAGAGCTTTAGAGGAAGACGCTCTTACAACTCGGCCATCTAAGCTGATATATATATCAATACGAACTAGCATACAGGGCATGAGGTGTACATTAGTATGATGCGATTCAGACTAATCACTAGGTGCATCAAATGGGATTAACTTCTTGGATAGCATCAAAGGCATTTAATAGCTTCCATCAGTGTTGGATGCACTTTTTTTAGCTGCAAGCCTAACAGGGATTAGGTTGAAAAGAACATATCAATTAGTTGATTAGATTCAAATCAATAACAAAATATTAATTCGAAAATATGGAGTATTGAACTTTATAAACACGTAAACAAAGTTCAACCGACCTTTGACCGTTCAAATTCGAAGAAAACTGAAAACACTCTGGCAGTCGAAAATTGTTCAAAACCAAAACGCTGAAAATGGCTTGGATTGCACATATTTTGTCGCGGATTCGATTCGCGGCCAAAGTTTATCGTCTTTGGCATAGCCTATATATTTCCATTGGCTGCTCGCGAAAATCGCAAGCTCATTTTGAAAACTCACTCAATGCACCATTAAATTTAGTAGGCCAGAATCAGTTTTATTGAAATGCACCCTGCAAGGTACATTACCTCAAGCTGAAATATCTATTACAGCAAGGTACATTACCTCAAGCTGAAACAACAACCAAAGACCTAAATATGCCCAATCTTATTTTTTTTGAGTAGCCTGAAAGGATCTCGCTTACCATCAGACACCTCTGTGAGAAACCACAATGATTGAAATAGGTAGTGTTCACCAGGGCCGTAACTGCGTCAGGCCGGGGCCCGATGCAAACATCTATTATGGGGCCGATTTTTTTCAAGAACTTTTTTTTACAACTAAAAAGTAACGTTCTTCCTTGCCTGGTGGAAGTCACGACGACTTCCTCTTGTCGGGTCGGATGCTATCTCAGCTTTACATCATTAACAGTGCAAAGCACTCCAATGAAACATACCGTAGAGCGGGACAGCGCTGTATCGGGCTTTTAGTCTTCATCAGCCGCCCTCAGGTAAGATACATTCATCTTACAGAACGAATAATCGTGCCAGGATCACAGTGATCACTCATCCCTTCAGATAAATATATCTTAAAGAATTTAACCTTTTTGGTACGTAGCCACTCGTGTGTCTACATCACCACTCTAGTCAAATCCTTTACGTGGCCAGGGTGAAGATCAACAACCAAGAAGCAATGACCTTCCTGGCCTACTGGATGGGAAGCCTACAAAGCCCTACACCTCCCAATAATGCAAAAGCATCAGGGTCGCCGGAATAGTTTTAGGGCCTCTGGCCGAAAAATTATATAATGGAAATAGGTATAATTATAACGCATCCTTCAAAAAATTATACAAATCTTTAATAGGCATCTTCTTTTAGAAAAAAAGCCCCTCACCGCCGGCATGGGTTTCCACGCATTTGCACTGGCTTTTCTTCTCAGTAGTACAAGCTGAAGTAGTAAACAGTTTTCTACGTTGACGCTACTGACTAAAGACAAAAACTTTCTAACCCAAGAACGCTAAATGCTGTGTGTGTATGCACCATAATTTGAGCTCCTAATGGCCTATGGGCCTATTAAAACTATTTTATTGCTTTTTGGCATAACGCGCTGTTGCTTTTTTTGTTTGCTTGTTTTCTGCAGCGTTTTTTAGTGAAGTCACATTTTGGTTACATTTTTACAAAAATGAAGTCACATTTTTAGGTTTTTTAGGTCACAAAAAATTGGCCTAAGTTTTAGTAATAAGTTTGATCAAATGCACGTCGTAATCTAAAATCTTTTGACATTTGAGACAAGGATGCTTTGAGAGCAATATTTACGATATTTTAGTAAAACGCAGACGTGCTATGCGATGCGGATAAATTGTTCAGTACAAAAAGAATTAACGTGCAATAGCCTAGCTACACTTACATCATCATATACGAGAAAATTAATGAAACACAATTTGTTGATGCCAATCGTTAGAGGTGTCGAAAGGGTAAGAGGGAACAGCCTCAGAAAAGGGAACTTACATTTTTCTGAATGGGTACGTTAGTGGTCAAGTATATAAATAGCAGATTAACTACGGTGCTGCACAATTTGACTGCTAAATTATTATTTTTGTTCAAATAAAAAATCTAAATGCTATGTTTGAACTCAGTGTGTTTCCGCGTTTCTGATACGTTTGGACTGTATCTGACAAAAATTTTAAAATTCTGATAGAAGTCATGAAATATGGATTAAACTAAAGAAATGATCAAATAATATTACCAAACAATTACCAATTAAAAGAGCAATTCTGTCTGTTCCTATACCCCTGCCGGTAACATAGCCTCAATTTAATTGAAAATTTGCGGTCCCGCTTTTGTGCCGGCAAAGTGCTGAGTTACTTTCCTAAAATCTAAATTTTTAGCTCGTTCATTCTGTATCAACAGCACAGCCAGACCGCTAAGTTCCTCCGTAGACGATGAGCTTCTATAAAGAAGCTTTTGATTAGTTTGAGTTTGGAAAAAGATCTCTCGGCCGTAGCCCGTAGTATCTGTTGCGGGTGCGGTCGTATGCATCGTGCATGCCGCACATACGTCCGGATAACTTGTAGGCTAGCAAGTGACGCGTTTTCGATGATCAAAAGCAAAGCAATTTCTTTGGCCGATTTTAATGGATCAGGTTTTTTTCTGAACGACGATTACCCTAAAGCATCTGACTAGGAAACAACGGACAGACGTCATCAGAAAATTCTTGGCGCTCCGCTTCGATCATTTCTCTTCATTTTGCAGTCAAACTATGGAGATCTACAATGTTGTTACTCAAAACCACAAAGCTTAAATATATTTAGACGAGGGTCAGTAAATTTTTACCTCTTTGTATGAAGCGGACAAAATGAACCGGACAAAATTTAAACTTTCCGGCTGATTAAAAAATTTTTTTTTAATCTGTTTTCCGACGCTATAGGCCTTACCAGCGTCTTTAATGGGTGGCTGTTTAACTGGAAGACCTTATTCGGTCATTCGCAGTCTCCCTCCGAGTATCAAAACTGATGGCAGTTCTATTTATTCATTTATGCTTTTTTTTTGTTTTTGTCGATGTGTTATGTTATTTTGCTTGATTAGGTTACTCGCAAAATAATAAATATCAATCAAAAACAAAAAAAAGAGATAGAAAAAATGAGCACTTTCGCGTAGATATATAGGCTTACTCTTAAGAATTAATTTACCCGATGCAGACCAGCCAGACAGAACGTAAAGTCACAAAGATCCAAGTTAAAATGTTGCCATCTTGAAACCATTTGAAGACATTACGTACAACTACGCCATAAAGCAAAACTCATTAAATAAAACGGATAAATCCGATGTCCCCTACCTGGCGTAAAACAGCGGCATGTAAAAAATATTTGAAAAAAATTGCGTGATTATAAATTTTGAATTTTGAAAATTTTTTTAAAAAAATGTTATTTATTTGAAATTTTTGAAAAAATATATGATACGGTGCCTCGGGGCCCCCTTGTTCCGGGGCCCCAGTGCATTGCACCGGCTGCAGCGGCGGTAGTTACGGCCATGGTGTTCACAGTGGTGAAAGTAGAATAATTTTGCTACCGGAATGGTGAAGAAAATGCAGCGTAGGCTAATGTTAAAAGTTTCGGTACTTTAGAGAACGAGCGGTAAATTTACTTTTAGTGTCATTGGGAAAGACATTCTGCCATCAAACTTAAGAGAGCTCGTTGTTGCGTCTCCGTGGCTTTCTTGCGAAAAAAAGATAAAAATGCTAAAAAATGCACGAAAAGTTTCAAACATTTTTCACTGAGGTGCACAGTAATTATCCTTTTTGACAAGCCATGCCGCTTGTGGAGTGAGCTGCTTTTCTTTCTTTTCCGAGCCAAGATCTTACAGTATATGGCTCTGGACTTCATTTTTGGTTAGGCCTGCATATAACATTCTTTTACTGTATTCTGCTGATCTGTCATCACAAAAATATGTTTCAAAATCTGGCTGCAAGAGTTTCCTTAAGGTTTAGCGCTTAACGCTACAAGATTTCCTTTAAGCTTTTTCAAATTTCCCTCAACTAAGGAAATTTCCTTAAAAGTGAGAGCCCTGATTGTACAGTAGCACAACCATGGTCACTTTGGTTTATGAGTGCGTGCACTGTGAATCATGGGCGCCCACAGATTTTTTGTAGGGGGGGGGGCAAATTTTTGGTTAGTCAAGATAACGTCTTACGGTGTTAGTCAATCAGCTTGATTTGATTTTAATCAACACCATATGATGAAAAGGCAGTATCATAGGCCCAGTGGCGTAGCGAAAATTTTTAAAAGGGTTGGGTCATAATTTCCATATTTAGCCCTATTTCCAGCGTATTTGTTTTTTGGCAGAACTGATTTGAAGCTGATTGAGAAACAAGAAAAGCTCTAGGCATGCTTCCCCGGAAAATTTTTGAAAATTTACATGCTGTAATGGCTATTTTAGTGTTTTTTGAATAACTTTCGAGCAAATTTTGTTTGAATTTTTTGATCCTAATTCTGAGTGCTTCGCCCAAATATGATGCATTTTTTCCACACATTGGCTGTAAGCCAGGAGTGCAGCGTGGCCCAGTGGTTCGGAGCGTCGTTTTTACGACAGCCGTGATCGCAAGGTTGATGGTTCAACTCCCACCCAAGCCTCGTTGTTGCGTCCTTGGATAAGATGCTTCACTACAATTGTCTCTGCTTGGTGCATGGAATCTAACAAGCAGCAAATCAAAGAAATCGGAAGCAAAGTTCAAGCGGAAACTCGGAAACAAAGGCAACTCCTAAGCGAGTCTGGATTCGTCCTACGCATAGCGCCTACGTCGCTTTCTCATGACAGGAGGATAAAAATGAAGAAATCAATCAATCAAAAAGTAAATGACGTAACAGAAGGAGTTGAACTGGTCGTTCCATGATAATAATAACATCGTGTGATAGCTCATATCCAGTTTTACTGCGTGAATAGCGCTGATATCAGCATAATTTATAGTAGGAATTACTAGTGAGCATGAAACTAAACTACTACTATTATTCTACTGATAAAGATACTTGAAAATTCACTCACGATACAGTTAAATTTTGGTGTGTGATTATCATAATGTTTATGGTGAGTGGTGACGGTACTTTTTATCGGCTTTTGTGTGAACCATCTAAAAACTTTACAAAAATACTTGGCGCAATTTTTTTTCCTGGGGTAAGACCAACGCCTCTTTCTCTTGGCTTCTTATAATTTGCAACAAGTTTACTTTAAATTAAAAAGTTGCAGGTAATGCGGTTGCTGGCCGCTGAGCATACTGCAGCCCTCTTAATCAATCTCTCAGTTGATATTGCATCCAAAAAAAAACGAAAAATAATTCAAAGTAAGCTTGTAAATCAAATGAAACGAAGAGAAGAAGGCTTTGGGTTTGGTCCTTGAAAAAATTCACCCTTGGCATTTTTTAAAGCTTTCAAAACGTTAACCGTAAAATTTCCCCTGCCCAAACTCTTTCACCATGGGCGTATCGCCTATTTTGGATTTTTAAAGATCACTTGATTTCACCCAAAAGTTTTTGCAATTATTTTTATTAATGTACTGGTAGCCTATTCGAGGTTAGCTCCTTCAACTTTGACGTCAAAATTTGTTGCGCAGTTTTACAACCAAGATAAAACCCATTGAAGCTATGGAGCAATATATTGTGCACTTCTCATTCAAAATTAGAGAAGCAAGTGCCGAATTGCCCCCTCTACAGACGCCTACTTGTGTGTGCATACTGTATTATAACTAAAATAAAATATATTAGAATATTAGAACTACTGTGCGGTTGCGCATTTTTCACTCAAAATCCAGGGGGGGCAATTGCCCCCCCCTGCGGGCGCCCATGCTGTGAATATAAAATAGGGTCATATGTGATGTAATAAAAGTGAAACTATAGGCGTCAAGACCAGGGATGCCAAGTTTGTCAACCTTGCGGCAGAGCTGTACTGTCTCGAGACAAGTCTCGGTCTCGAGACAGTCTCGAGTCACGATTTTTCAAAGTTTCGGTTTCGAAAGTGTGAAGTCTCTGTCTCATCTCGAGACCTTGAAGCCTCTGAAAATGAGCGGATCTCGGGGCTGTTTTTGACGGTTCGCTTCAAAATTGAATGAAGCAACTTAAATTGATTAAAAACCAACTACCACTGGTATTTCCAACATTTGTTATAGGCTTGCCTACGGTAGAATAAAAACCTACATCATCTGCTCCGATTGAGAGAGTGTTTAGCCAATTTCGGCCTCATCGGTCAAGCATAACTTGCAATACATTAAGTACCGTATGCTGACATTCCTGAAATGCAATGAAAATTTTCTGTAAACATTGTTTTTTCACCATGGATTTTAGGAATGTCGGCATACTCTCGAGTCTGTGAGTTATGTGCAGCGAACAGGCTTGCGACTACAAGTAACGGATCAGGGTAGGCAAAAAATATTTATGCTGGGCACAAATTAATAGGCTATATTGGTGTACACGTATATCGTCATACCGGTAACTGACTTTTTTCTGGGTTGGGCGAATATTTTTTGGAGAAGAGGGTTGGTTACAGGCCTGGCAGTGACCGAGCATTTTATTGTGACGTTTTCTATTTTGAGCTTGCGTCAGAGTACATCGTTTTGCAGCTGCTGGCTTTTCTTCGACTGCACTGTTCTTGCTCTGTGTTATTGTTCGTTTGTGTTTTTGGTCTTGCAAATAAACAATATAAACAGACTTCATCTAAATTGTTTTCTCAGATGATAAGCGGTTTTCATTTTGCTTGTTTTGGTTTAGGTGGTCATTTAAAACAGTGGTTTTGGCTTTTTCCACACAAGAATCCATTTCGCTACGCATGATAGCCGCACGTTTCCTTATGGAAATTTCATGATTCTGGAAACGAAATTTTAAAGTTAGCGGTATTGGCATTCAAAAATAAATTTTACAAAAATATTTTTTCCAGGTAAAAAAAAATCAAATTTTGATTATACACGCAGTATTACGCCGAGGCGTGTAACGAGTGGCGGGCCCCATCTCCGTGGCTTTGCGCCTGGGCAACACAGCCTCGAAGTTCGAGGAAAAATCGCAGCGATAGCGAGTCACTGGCGAAATTGTGTCCGATTTGACCGGCCCAGGACGCGAACCCCAGACGTCCCGCACCAATAGCAATGCCTTAACCACTAAATTAACCGGCCGTTTTTTTGTAGGCCTACATTAGGGTTGCTCAAAATTATGAAAAATTTTAAAATCCTATGTTTCCGCATTTTTTCTCATTACATGGACCCAAAAACAAGTTCTGTGAAAAATTTTTTTCAAAAGTCGAATTATTCCACCCTGCTCAAAGCGTTTAAAGTTTTTACGAAAATTAGCGGTAATGCGAGGAATACCCGTATGCAAATGTAGCGTTTATCTTGATTTTTCGGTATATTTGTGCATAAAATCGCTAATAGACGAGGCAAGTCGGTAACTCAACAGTCTAGAAACATTTTTGCAACATTTTTTTGCAAAAAAAAATTGATGACGTCATCATAAAATAAAGGAAATCGTGTTTTTTTCCAAAAAATTGATGATACGAAGCAAAAATCGTAACAGGCTCGGCAATCTTAGCGCCAACGTGCACAACTGCATTTGTAATAAATGTATAACTACGTTGACTTGCAGTGAGGTCATCAAACTTGCTTTAATGACGTCATCATTTCCGTTTTGGTATCATTTTGTCTGACCTCTTTTGTAATCAGCAAATCTGCTATCGTCAACACTTTTGAACAATTATTTGTTATCGCTCATTGTGATACCAATATGCGAGTTATATCAGTAGTTGGGTAAGAGAAACATGTGCTCAGGAAGACACATCTTATGTAGCACTTAGAATGTAAGCCTTAGTTCGGAATTGCAAGTGCATCTAGATTCTAGGCGATATCAGAAAGTTTTTTTGTTAGTTGAGATTTTGTGTCTAGAGATCGTCTTTATTCATGTTTTTCGGCAAATTTTGGTATAAAATATGAATGTTATCTTTGAGTGAATGAGTTAAAAGTGTATTTTGATGATGGAAACAACTTCCTCCGAACGAAGAAAAATCACAAGAGCCTCCACTAATTATTTTCTGATAGGTAATTCAATTGATGTCATTCCCCACAATAAATTGCCAACCCTTGGTACCGTACTGAGGCACGTGCTTTTCTTGAAAGAAGCCGGTAAACCCAATACGTCAATAGATTCTTATTCACGTTCGGCAGCAGAAGAAGCACTTCCAATTTGGTCTAAAGGAGGAAAAAAACCATTACTCAGAATAATACGGTTCAACTGTTAAACTAAAATTTGAAATAATTGGAAAGTTCTGAATAAAAGCAAAACCAGGAGAAAAGATGTTGGAAACAAACGAGACATATTTTTGGGGAATTTGGAAAGATTGTGGGATGTAGGAGCTGTTGATGCCATTGAAGTCATCCAAAAAGATCGTTTGCTTTCGCCAGACGAAAAACAAAAAGACATTGACTTCTATCATGACCAACAAACGAAAAGGAAAGCAACAATGGCGGTAAAAGACAAGGTATTGCAATTGGGTATCCAAAACATGAATGAACAGGTAGAACGTGAATGCACCCGCAATAGGTCGGAACAATTAAGATCAGTTAGCGATGAACAACTCCCATCAACATCAATTGACATCAGCAGCAGCTCTTCACCAGAAAAATGTTGCTCCCAATCAGCTGGTGAATTTTAGTGCGAAACTGATGTCCCAACTAGCAAAAGTAACTACGTTATTTTGCATGCCCCTAAGAACCTCATAAATAATAGTGAAGTTGCAATGGTATGTGACCGATTAAAGCTGAGTGACAACGCTGCAACAATGATTTTGTACACTTTCATAAAAGCTTGTGGTGGAGATATAAATGATTTTTGTTTGTCTCGTTCATCGACATATAGAAGTCGCATTGCTTCTCGTCTGCAAGTCTCGCAGCAAATAATCAGTGAATATTCTCAAAATCCTCCTAAATGCGTTGCCGTCCACTGGGGTGGCAAACTATCTCAGAATCGTTACGGAGAAAGTCATGAAGCACTTTCGATTGTTGCTACTGTTCCTCCAAACTTCATCAACGGAAAGCTTTTGGCCATTCAAAAACTTGAACAAGCCAGCGGAAAAGCACTAGCAGAAGCCACCTTTGAAGTGCTGGATTTATGGGAGTTAATAGATAATGTCACTACGTTAGTGTTTGACACTTCTGCAAGCAATAGTGGTTGGAGGTGTGGAGCAGCGAATTTATTGGAAGGAATGATGAGCAAAAAGCTGTTTTACCACGCATGTCGCCGTCACATCTACGAATTGGTCATTAAATCCGTGTATCAGCAAATATTTGGTTCGGCAACAACTGGGCCTGAAAACGTGCTATTTAAGAATTAAAATCAGCTTGGAGTAGCATTGACACGACACAAGACATCAAAACCTTGGAATTAGACCCGTCGTATAAATAGCTTGAGCAAAGAGCGAAGGAAGTCACAGAAGAACTGACCCAACTGTTATCCAGAGAACAGAAGCGCGAACGCATCAATCGAACCGTATTGATTGGAGACGATTCTAAGGAGTGCGCAGATAACACCTTAGTTCTGTTGAACGCTGTTCCCCAACACAATGCTACGATACGAAAACCTGGAGCTGTTCATTCAGCTCGATGGATGAGTCAGGTTTTGTACTGCCAAAAGATGTATATGTGGTCACAACAGATGACTTACGACGATGTCCTGATTGCAAGCTTCGTCGGATTAACTTGTTTTTAGCTTTGTTTTACGTTTCAGCTTGGCTTAGTTCCAGTATTGGATCAAATGCAGCTATTAATGACTTTCTCTTTCTGGAAAACATGAGCCATTACGAGAAGTTTGGTTCGGCTGTAGCTCAAACTGCTTTTAAAAAAATGGCAAAACACAGATGGTATCTGGAAGAAGAAACTGTAGTCTATGTCTTGTTCAGTGATCACCCTGCAATTACCAATGGAGACAAACGTGAAATGGCACAAAGATTTCTAAATGTCCCCAAACCCGAAAGTTTTCGGACCGGACTTCCAGTTTCTAATCGACCTATGACGCCAAGCACGAAGTTGAGTGACTAATCAGGACCAGAATCTAGGTTCATTTTCCATGCTCTTGATTTAGGCTATGAATGGTTAATTGAGTCTCCGGAACCGTGGAATTCATTCGAGTCTTTCCAAGAGGCAAAACGTTTTGTATGTAATGTAAAAGTCGTCAATGATGCTGCTGAAAGGAATGTCAAGTTTTACTCAGAGTATTCTTGCATTCTGACAGCCGACCCAGAACAACGCGCTAGTTTAATGCAAGCCGTCGAAAAACATCGACGTGATTATCCTGACTTTCGAAAACTCACTCTCAAAAAGTGATATGCTTTTCATTAAAGTTTGAATAAATTTCTTTCGTTTAACTTCCATGTCGTCACATTGTATCGGCATTGCCATGCATCGATCCCGATCGTTATTAGATTTGTTACTGTAGTGGTAATACACCAAATGTATTACTGTAGTTGCTATTCCACGTAAATTGATTACCAATTTTGACAAAAAATAAAAGTTGATGACGTCATTAAAGCAAGTTTGATGACGTCACTGCATGTCAACGTAGGTATACATTTATTGCAAATGCAGTTGCGCATATTGGCGCTAAGATTACCGAGCCTGTTACGATTTTTGCTTCGTATCATCAATTTTTTGAAAAAAAACACGATTTCCTTTATTTTATGATGACGTCATCAATTTTTTTTGCAAAAAAATGTTGCAAAATGTTTTTAGACTGTTGAGTTACCGACTTGCCTCGTCTATTAGCGATTTTATGCACAAATATACCGAAAAATCAAGATAAACGCTACATTTGCATACGGCGATTCCCCGAATTACCGCTAATTTTCGTAAAAACTTCAAACGCTTTGCGCAGGGTGGAATAATTCGACTTTAAAAAAAAATTTTTCACAGAACTTGTTTTTTGGGTCCATGTAATGGGAAAAAATGCGGAAACATAGGATTTTAAAATTTTTCCAAATTTTGAACAACCCCAATGCAGATATTAGTTGATTTTAAAAAAATCTGAACTTTTTTTGCTTAACTCTGATAAGTTAGCCAGTAACTGGATTAGTGTATGCGTTTCTTTTATATACATTAAACATCTTACCGTTAAATAACAACAAGGAACTTTATGCTTGATTCATCGGGGTTAGTTTTAGTTTTGTGGCGAGTTTCATCTGAGGCATCTTATATCAATTTATAGCTTTATACCCTGCGCCTAGTAGACCTGATCCTGGATTGTTATCAATTATCATATTTTTGTTAACCCTGTAATTTTCGAAAACGATTGTCGTTGTAGGTATGCAATATGAAGCCATAAATTGTTTGCGAATTATTATTTCATGACCAAATGACCCACATTTTGAGATTTCATACTGAAATCGGAAAAATGCCCGTTGTCCTTGATCCATGTCCTTGGCCTCGACTTGCATGTCCTTGGCCTCGGCTTGTGTGTCCTTGGCCTTGGCCTCGAAAAAATTTTAAAGTCCTTGGCCTCGACCTTAAGGTCCTTGGCCTTACTACAACACTGCGAAGTAGTTTGTGTAGAAGTTTGTACATAGGCTTTTTGTGCATAGTACCGTACTGCTTTTTTGTGTTTGTGTATATACGTTCATTCTCTGTAAAAAAAGTGTTAATTGCTTTTTCAAATTTCAGCTTTTTTTCCTGAGGGTGTTTTGTTTCCCTCTTGCAGGTGTAGCAACCATGTGCTAACTAATATACAGACCGTGTCAAGTTTGTCAAGTTTTGGTTCGAAATTGTCACGTGTTACAACGTTCTACGTTTTGTTGCTACTTCCTTTTGTGGCTATTGTTAACCTTAGCATCAATTCTTCACTTGTTATTCCTTAGTTGCAAAATAGAAAACAACTAAGCTACTGCTAAAAACTAGCACTCCCAGCACTAATAACAAAAACTCGTCTGATTGGAATAGGATTTAATTGGACCGGATTTTAGCAATTTCACCGAATTCGGACCGGATTAGGATTTTAAAGTTTTTTGCCTTGCGCAATTGGACCGGATTTGGACTTAAGTCAATCTAAAGTGCATAAAACTAGCTAAAATGGTAAAGAGATAACCGAATTCAATACAAATATTATCATTGTTAATTTCTCGATTTTGTATTATTTAGGATTTGGACTTTGTGCTGACGAAATTTAGGATTAGGATTTGGTTTTGAATTTAAGGTTACGGATTTGGATCGGTTTAGGATTTTGAAAAGTAAAATCCGACCAGCAATTCGGTTGCAATCCCGATTATGCGATTTTGCTTTCACGCGCTTTGTAAAACTAGTAAGGTGCAGTCATAGACTCTTTTATTTGTGGTGCAGCCAGTAACTGCTTTATACTGAACGTTGATTGTACAGTTGTACTGATTGTAATAACCTTAAGCAGTTAAGTTGTTGGAAAATTTTTAAAAAAGGCAAGGCTACGACAAACAAAATACAGGTTTGGTGCGGTATGGAAGAAAATCAAGAGCTGTGGAAAGCTTTTCAAAGAAGATTGCGAGAACAGAGCAAAGATGTTCGAAAAGATGGTCTTGTAAGGGAATTTACGAAACAAATAGTGCCCAAGTAAGAAGTTGTTATTATATATAGACTCCACTAGGTTGTTAACTGGTACCGTATGTGGGTAAGTGGGTGTGGTATACTCGGTACCACTGTACCATACTGCATGTATTGTAATTTGAAAGGGCCAGCTTGTTTGATTACTGGTACTGCACAGAAACATATTATTCAGCTATTCTAGTGCCTATTCCATAACCCATTCTTAAGAATTATATCGCTAGGCTGCTAGATTTAGTTAAAATGCTTATATCTAGTCAATTTTTTGGATAATTTTAATACTATCGGTACCCCTCTTCAGGTCTACTCTGTACTGTCCAGGGATGATGAACCTATTTGCCATCGCGGGTCACTTTGAAACTTACCAATGAGCAAGCGGGCTGTATAATTTTTTAGTCATAGACCTACCATGAAACCTGTTGAAAACGATAAAATTGTTCATCAGCTGTTACAAGCAACCCAAAGTAATACCATAAAAATCCATCTAGGCCTACAATCTTTTGTTTCTTTGCTGAAGACATCAAAATAAGCGACTAATTAAGTAATGATTGAAAAACGGAACAACAAATACCTTGAAAAAGCTAAAATTTGCATGTATGGTACTACAAGCTTACCAATTCATTTCTGCGAACTTACACATCCCTTATTACTGTAAGGCAAGCTAAGCTCTTACTCAAATAGTTACTCGTATACTGCACTGTACTCAAGCTGCAACAAAACACGAGTTATGTTATTATTACTACATAACAATGGATGAACTGCTGAAAGCTTGTACCGATACCTATACCAGTACTGTACTGCTGTAGGCTGACGTTTGTATGACTCCTGTGTGATGCACACGTAGTTCAGTCGGGGACTCAGCTCTTGATATCGCGTCTCAAAGATTAGACAGGGAAAAGAAAGTTTAGGAGTACTGGTCTCGCCAAAATGTTAGCGGGTTGCAGAAAATTCTATCATGCCGCAGAAAATTTATGCATGTGGCCTGCATGTTTGTCACCTCTGGTCTCCTGTTTAGTCAAGCTTGTTACCAAAATTTTTGTCAAAAATGATTGTTAGTGTAATTGCTAATGTTGTACTCAGTGCTTTTCTAAGGCGTTTGAGGAACCAAACTGTTCTTTCAAAATTGTCCAGTGGTCTCTCAAAATCTGCTTCTACTGATATTGTGAAAACTTGTGTTTTACGTAAATTCTGTTGGTGGTCTTTCAAAATTGCTTAATGGTTTCTCAAGTCAAACATTAAAATAAAACACTGGTTGCACTTGCCATTATGACTTCACCACCACTTAGTCGACACTCTACACCATAGTTACTTAGTTGGCGGACCGCGGTCCAAATCCAGACCTTCTGGATGCTGAAGCTGGACCTCAACAAAGTTTTAGTATATCAAATATTTTCCAAATGAAAACATAAAACTTTATCAGGCAACACACCTTTGAACTCCGTAGAAGCATCGCAGTGGTGGCAAGTCGTTGGCGACGTTTAGTGTAAGTGGTTCCAAAAGCACACAGGCTTTCTGCATCACAATTGAATTTTTGATGTCACAATCACTTGTTTTAATAATGACATCAGCAAATGACTATAAATTAAAAAAAAATGATTATGATGTAGCAAGCTTATCGGCCTTTGGAACCACCAAAGCTGGACATGCGGACTGGGTAAATAATTCAAAATCAAATCTTCATTACACTCGCGGTACTATGCCGAAGCGTGTAACTGGTGGCGGGGCCCATCTCTGCAGCTTAGCGCCTGGGCAACACAGTTCCGAAGAAACATTGCAACAGAGGCGAGCTGTTGGCGACACTGTGCCAATTTGACCAGCCCAGGAATCGAACCCCAGACCTCCCGCATCGATAGTGTGCGCTTGACAACTGAGGTGACCTCGCCAGTTGTGGACAGGGTAACTATTCCAGCCAGTTGGCTGAGTGATTACAGGCATTGCTATCGGCAAGGGAGGTTTAAATTCAATTTCCGGGCCTACCAAAGTGGACAGGGTTAATAACTAAATATAATAACTAAATCCTCTCGCGCTGATAGCAATACCTATAATCACTCAGCCAACCAGCTGAAAGTTTTTTTTTGCCGGAATCAAACCAGCTATGATTTTTTTTGACCTTTACAAATAATTAACTTTTGTGAGTGGACTGATCCTGATCATAATTGAGTAGTCCTGGTGTACACACTAGTTATGTTTAAGCAGTATACAAATCTGCTGTTGTTGTTAAATGTGTCTTTAACTGTAACTTATTAAAGGCTGTGTATATATATATATATATATATATATATATATATATATATATATATTATATGACAAATTGTATCAGGACTTTATGAACACCCTGTATATATATGTGCCAGTATATACAGAGATCACCCAGACCAGTAATGTATAGAATTTAAAAAAATTAACATTAAGAGTATGACTTGTCAAGACTAGTAATCCTGAATTTAAAAAAAAATGATGAAAGTTTAACTAAATGAACAACTTAATATTCTTGTCAACAATGGCTAATTTAGTTTTACTGTTGAAAATTGTACAAATTATGATCTTATTAGTGGTTATTTATACAATATTATGAAGATTTTGTTTTCAGAGCGGCTGTTTTGATTCCTTTGTTTTTGCATGACAATGAAGCATTTGTTTTACTTACAAAACGTGCTGATCATCTAAATTCTCATGGTGGAGAGGTTTGTTTTCCTGGTGGTAAGTTTGATGAAGAAGATAGTGATCTTTTAAACACTGCTTTGCGTGAAGCAGAAGAAGAAATTGGATTAAAGCCTTCTAATGTCGAAATTTTAAGTGAACTTTTTCCAATTCGTTCTAAAAGTGGCATTGCTGTATATTCTTTTGTTGGTGTTATTAAAAATTTAGAAAAAGTTCTTTTAAACATAAATCATCAAGAAGTTCAAGATGTTTTTGCTTGTCCCTTGCAATTTTTTATTAATTCTCAAACTTATAAATTGTTTCATGCTCATGGCCACAGATTTCATAGTTATCTGTGGGAAAACAATGTGAGACTAAATGATGAAGAATCAAAAATCGATTTTTTGAAGCAAGTATTTTGTGTTGCTCAGGGTAAAACTTTCTCAATTTGGGGTTTAACAGCTTATTTTAGCTTACTTACAGCTGCTATTTGTCTGGAACAACCTCCCACATTTAAAAGCATAAGTTACACTCTTGATGAGTTGATAAATGATTTGAAGCAATATTTAAGAAGGCCATTACAAGCTACTCCATCAGTTTTAACTAAACTTTAGTTTTTTTTTAGTGCTTTGAGTATGTTGTTGATGTTGCCATCAGTCTTTATACTTTTTGAGCATGTTAATTTTGCAATGCTTGTATGTTCGTGATTATGTCTGACACTGTTTTTGTGCTATTCAAATCGTTTTAGTTAGCATATGTGTGAAAGCTTTGGTTGTAACGGTTTTTATCAACTTTTAAATTCTCTGACAAACTGGATTACTAAATTTTATTAAAACTGCTTTATTTATTTCTTACTATATTTATGTCTCTTGCTTGAGGGTTAGTTAAGATTGTCAGACACTCATTATGTTTTTAGGAATCTATTGCTTTTATGTTTATTAATTTGAGTTTACAAAGTCGGTTTTGTGCTACTGAATCGAATTGGCAAAATCAAGTTCTTAGCTTTACACTCGGGGTCACCAATGCTGTGCCCACAGGCGACAAGGCACCCCCAAGACCCCTTTAAGTCGCTCGCTAAGCATGCGCCAAGAATAGCACTGTTACATAAGCGCATTTTTTCCTCAGGCTTGAAGATAATGTTCAGAAAGCATTTGTGAGCTTGTTAATAAAAATCATTGTTGTCCATTTTGTTTAAAAATGTTGCATTTGTATTACCAATACAGCACTTCAAATGTTTGAGTAAATAAATGTTTAGTATTGAAAGAGGTTATTCTATTTTATATCATTACTGATATGCAAGAATTAATTTCAAAGCGTTATAATTACTGCAGATTTTAATATACTCTATTTTAATAATTACTGCTAACGTTATAAAATATTTAATATCCATGCAGTTTTGTTATTTAAGAAGTTTGTGGTAAACAGGTTGTGTGCCTTTCATGTTATTCCATGCTCATGAAGTAGCCCTCGGCCCCATAAAGGTTGGTGACCCCAGCTTTACACGTACACTTAAAATGCTTCCAAGATTGCTAAGGAGGTTTAAAATGCTTTTCCTGTGAAAACCAGTTTTTACAACCAATCAGAAACACTGTTAAGTTATTTTCACTACTGGTCGGTACATCTAAGTTTAAGTGAACATATTTATGTACAAGTTGCTTGAAATGATGGTGCTAAAGTGTATTTTCTTGAATTTTTAACTTCGTTTAAAATTGAGATTTTTGTTGTTTTTTTTTGTTTTACGTATTTTTTTTTCTCTTACTCTAAAATTGTTGCGTAAAGATAAACGCAAGTTTGACGATGTTGTGCAATTTTTTGATTGTATATTTGGCTCATTAAAACCAGTGATAAGTCTTGCATGAGATGCTTCTTTTCATCATATTTGCAGTTTAAAATCATCAGAGTTAGTACGTCCTGGCGAGACTGATTAAAGACTATTTTGATCTCGTAAAAATTTTTACCTATGGCAAATTTGAAATCAGAAAACGTTTGGAGTCTCAGGGTCGAAAGTCAAAATCTACAAAAATATATTGGAGCAGTTTCATACAGTGCAAATGTAATGCATTTACATACACCTGTAGTAGTAGAAATTGGATTAGTGGAGATGTTAGTCGTGAAAACTTCGCATTAAGCTACCGCCAACCTTCCTACTATGAATATGAAGGGCTTGTAGCCTTGCACAGGAGAGTTCATAACCCACATCGATTATGACCTCGCCATAAGTACATGGCGATGCTTTGTGCACCAAATGCCACCCCTGCTTTAAAAACAATTACTGCAACGGCCGGCTTAGAGGAGCACTTTTAGTAAATGACTTCAACATCTCATTGCTTCGCGGTAGTTGTTATAAATATACACGTTGAAATCTTTGATTTGTGGTACGTAACATCACAAAGTTTTTGCATCTCAGTTAATCACTAGTGACCATAATTTTTCATTCAAGGCAGGAAAAAGTTTAAGGGGGCATGGCGGGTTTTAGACAACGACGGCTCCGTTTTATCTTGCCCGTAGTGATTAATCTCAAAAAATAAGGTCTTCATACAGCCCCCTGGTCACGCCACTGATCCAACGCCTGCTGTTTACTTTCCGCCGTTTGCTTTAGGCAAACTCTTAATTCGCTCGTGTACGAAATTTTGACCTTCAGCCCTGCTCCACTCTACTTCCTTCAGTTCACCGCTAGTAATTATTTTCGTGTTGTACAGGTAGAGCTGAAGCAAATTGAGAAACATGGAACAAACCAGAGTGGGTTGAATGAGCGATTTACTATCCACGTTCAAATTCGCAACTGCCTGCTAAGTAATCCTGCTGTCCTAAATCAACTTAAATACAATATAAACCATTAAAATGTCACAGTTTTTCAAGAACAAACTTCTGGTTTGTATGCTGTTACATAATATCCTGTGAATCGGGGTCATTTAGAAGTGCGAAATTCAAATGCATTTGCAGCGTCAGTAAATTCGCAATTTCTTAAAGCTTGTGTCTTGTTCACTACTGTAATAGGCTGAAGGCGGTTAACTCCGCCAACATGAAACAAAATAGCGACCACCCAGAACAGAGCTAGTACAAGATACATGTGTAAATAACGTGACGTTTAATTGGATAGCTTAATCATTCATCTTCAAATAGTTACAACAAAAAAAGTACACATTTGAAAAGTCGATTAGTCCTCTACTTCGTGTAGTTTCATCTCTTCCACCGTTGTAAGGCCAAGATCATCTAGGGTTGGTTTCAATTCTTGCATTAAGTAATCATAAATATCCTCTCGATCGTCGCATTTTACCTAAATTTTTGCCGACAAGAAAAACTCAATAGGCTTGATGTGACAAATGCGCCCATAATTGCTGTTACAGGCATTGAAGAAGCATTATTTGTTACATCACAAAGTTGAACAGAAATGGTAAAAGAGTTCTTGGCAAAACCCCGAAAGAGCTCAATCACTCTGTCCACGTGCCCAGTTTAAGTGCGCCCAAAGCCCACAGTCTTTATGTGCCATAATCAAATTCTGATGCCACAGTCAAAAAGCGTGATTACATCAAAAATTTAGTTATGATGCGGAAAGTCCGAGGGTTTTCGGCCTACTTAACACGTGACATGTGGACAGGGTAAATGTACCCTCGAGGTCCAGAGCTAATTTTTGAATAGTCCAGGTCCAGAGTTTTATTTCAATAAGCATCCCTGAAGACCCCAATCGCGCGAAACAGTTAGTAGGGTTATGTTGCCACAATTTTCATTTATATATTAATACAGATTTGAAGAGCAGTCTGTGAAACATGTTCCTTAATTTCAGAACTTTTTTATGACCCAATGACACACATTCACATGAAGTTGATGTACATTCCTATCTAACTTGCACTTAAGAAACCAATGGTGACACGTGGTGTTCACAGATACGAGAAAAAACTGCGAAGACAGTGCGGTAATTGCAAAAGCAACTAATCTTTCTCCAATGAAGATGATACATTATCCAGAGTTCACTAGGTATAGCGACGATGGCCCATTTAAGCTCAATAAAATGTCTCCCACTCTTCATTTTGTGCGGTGGTAGGCACAACGATTATCCATTGTTTATGTAATATGTAGGGTCGAAAAGTTCACGCATTTTTTACACACATCGGGCACAGGCAAGCCACCGCTGCTGCGTTTCTTCGGAGTTCGAAGCTGTGTAGCCAAGTGCTAAGCCGCGATGATACGGCGTAATAACGCGAGTGCAATGAAAATTGACTTTTTTTTTAGTTAATATGGAAATATTTAAGTACAGGCAAATACTCGAGCCTTTTACAAGTACTCCCGACCTTATAGATATTCTGTTTTAACGTAGCACGATAGCTCAATGAAAAAAATGATCGACTTACTTTCCATATTGTAATGCAACAGAAAACGGTAAAGCATTCCTTTTAGCCAGTATAGCTGTGTACATGAATTCGCACTATTGCAAGCTCATAAGCACTAGATTAGCACTTAGCAGAGAGCTAAGATCCTTATTCTACTTCCGTTACAGCGCGCTCACGAAGCTTTGCTACGTGACGTTAAAACAGTCAACTATGCATAGACCACGTTATCAAAAACAAATGAGAAAGTTGTTTTTTCACTCGCTAAACCACCTACCAGATGAAATTAATGGATGATTTTGATCTTTAGCAACTACGCTACAATAGCATTAAGAAATTACACTTTAAAACAAAATTTTGAGAGCTGAAGCATAGCGTTGTTTGGGTCAAAAAATAAGATGCTGTGAATTTTGTCAAATCAAACCTTCAAAGCTAAATTACCGTGGCCAATAATGCAAATGGACATCAAGCTAACGCATCTTAATTTACTTTTTTACTAACGGCTGAAACAATATTTCTTTCCTGCATAAGTTTAAGGCATTCAAAAATGAACTTTCTACGCTACAAAACGATTGCAACCAATGCTATTGCTCATCACAAAAAAAAATGCATTTTTGACATAAAAATAGATATATACCTTAACCATTTCCAAAACCCGCATGGCCATTGGGAAATTGTCCAATCGTCGACATGCATAAAGTGCGGACTGAATTATTTTCGGTTCCGGCACCATATCTTCACCGTACAGATGCATAAAACCAACAATAAATGAATATGTGTCCATGTCCTGTAACATAAGCAATTTACTAAACAACATTTTGACCAAAAAACGGATGTACTAGCCAGAAATTCAACTCCAGTTTAATCTAGTGGCTGAGATAACAATTGCTTGATATATACATGAATGTTTTAAAGCTCATATTACCCAAGGGCAATCTAGAATTTGTTAATGATGCAGCATCGTAACGTGGTGTTTAAGAGCGATAAGATTTATTCATGGCACGTATGCCACCTTGTTGCTAGCGCTAATCTACCTACGCTTTATAGCCAACAATTATTTCAGCATTCAGTGATACCTGGAGGTAAAAAACACAGAAATAATTCTTGAATTAGATACAAACTAGATTCAAAGAAACTACAGATTTACTTTAGAATAATAGCACCAAGGTTGATAAACCACCAAAAAAAAACAAAAGAGAATTTCGCAATAAAAAAGCAGAAATCTTTGTAAAGAAAAAGTAGTTAAATGCACCACGATATACACTTGATTTAAAATCTGATTTTAATTATTTATTGTTCTGCCAACTCACTGGATCTTCAAAATAATGAACCCATTTTGCATCAAGTTCTTCTGGAGGAATTTCAGTTACTTGGTCAGTGCCATACTTTCTAATTGAAGGAACAGTCAAGACCACTGCAAAGTAACAATATAGCAATAATTCATTTTTGTAACAACACTATGCAGTATGCACTGTAATGCATACAATAAAAAACGTTCTCTATATCCTCGCTACATTACGCTAAAGCAGGTAACCAGTAGCAGGGCTACCTCCGCAGCTTAGCATCTGGGCAACACAGCTTTGAAGAATCAATGCAGCATTGGCAAGCTGTTGGTGACACTGTGTTTAATTTGACTGGCCAGGGAATTAAACCCCAGACCTCCTGTGTTGAGAGCGTTGACCTTACGATATACCAAGTGGTACAAACAGAGAATTACTTCTAATATTGTACTCAGTACGTCATCGCCCAATCAACTAATGTTATTATGCTATGCAATATGTGTTTGGCAAATATATAAAAACTATTATTTTTAAATCTAAAACTGTACATAGTGTACATCAAACTTTCCATTAATTTGCGCAAAGTATGTCACAGCAGCTTACTACACAATCAAAATACGATAAAAAATCACATGTTAAAATTTTAGTTTTAACTGACATAACAGTTTGTATTTTCCATCTATTATCAGGTGGATATTCTAAATTAAATATTGTTTTATAAAAATACCGGCATTCTACTAACACTTATAAATTATCACCATTTCCCTTATGCTGTTATGTGTGATTACAAGTCGGCAGAGTCTTCTGTGCCACTTTATAAATTAAACAAAATGAGCGTTGCTTACTTCGTGGTTGTAATGCAACAAGCGTAAAAGTATTGTGCAGTGCAAAAAAAATAATAAAACATTGAAATTTAAGCTGTGTTCTCTCTTATGATCATCTAAGTTCATATTTTCTATATTAAGGAATCACCAAATTTGTTAGTCACTCATGATGCTCTCTCTCTTATGATACTCTTAGTGTTGGATTAATCCCACAAAAAATAATCCGTTCAATTAGTTGAAAAAATACAAAAACAGTGGTTTCATTTTGCACGAAAAATTTTGTTGTATAACCAAAATTTTCTTTCACACTGCACAAAAAATTAACAAATCAAGGAAAAAATTACAGACTGCAAGAGCAAAGACAAGTACCATTGTACAGCAGCATATGCCTAACAAATCTTAAAATTTCTGAATCTATATATACTCGTTTACAGAATAAGAACAAATGTAATGCAATAAATGGTATATAGTCTACATTAAGTCTCATCTAGAGTAAGCCGTCCGCATCTTCTGTCGCATTACACAGACTGGTTATTCTAGATGCAGACGACCAACCCTAGACGAGACCCGTCTACAATACCTGGATTTCTTTTGGGAATCGCAGCAGTTCTTGTAATTTTAGAAGCTGTTTGTGCCAACCTTGCTACTGACCGAAACATCTCACAAAATCATTAAAATTACTGTATCCAACATGTAACTATATAATACAAAACCATAAACATATGTGTAATTTTAAAGGCAGAAACACAAAACCAAATTACCGTACATACTGGTAATTGCACTTTACCTTTATTAAATTCACACCTACTGTATTGGTACCAGTACTTACAGACCTGTAACTCCATCATTAAATTTCCAGCAATTACCGGAGCTTGTTTGAATTAAGCAATTACCGGAGCTTGTTTGAATTAAGCCGCATCTTATAACAGGTGGATATGTATGTCACAAGCACAAGAACCGCTAGGGGCACTAGTGAGTTACTAGTAGGGTTTAGGGCCTAAGCCTATCCCCCCGAACCCTGGCTTGATTCAAACAAGCCCCCAATTACCCATGCAAATTACAGTACACCAAAATGCAACTTTTGATTTGTGGACATTGATTTTAAGAAATATCAAACACTTTAATACTTGAAACAGTAGGTTAAAGAACTGAGCGGAGCCCAATTGTTTACACTGCCTACTAGTACAAAGAGAACTTAAGAGCATTACAATTTCTATACCGCAGTACCAATAATCTATATACTATTGTATCTAAAACTAAACTACCAATACCATCATCCTTCATACTTTAGTACAAAAACTTCAGATTAAACCATTCAAGATACTTTCGTATCATCTGCAACTTTTTCCATGCTTTGAGGTACTTTTGCAAAGCACAACAAATACCGGTATGGTAACAGCTACCGGTAGCCTAACACACAACCCCACTCCGTGGACTCAGATGCAGCGATCATGCTAACTTGCAAACATGCCATATTTCTATAGTCGTATCGCTTCGTCGCTTTTTCCCTATTCTTGCCCCTGCAATTTTTTTTATTCATACTGATCATTATTTTGTGGCTAAGAACAAAACCTCAATGGGATTACCACCAGCGTACACCGGCATCTTGCTTCCAGAAAAACGACCTTGCGTTGTTACGCTTCCTTGATTTATTAAGGAGATAAGATTTCATTTTTTTATCCATTCATTTGTTGACAACAGTGGTGAGTAGTAGAGATGGCTCGGGCTGACTTTTTTGAGGCCCGTACCGCCCACGGCCCGGAACCTCTAGCCCAGTGACCGTAACCGAACAGGCAACACATACCAAAAATTAAAGCCCAGCCCGCCCAAAGCCCATTCTTTTTACGAACCTTTAATCACATTAATCAAACTTAAAGAGATTTCAAAAAGTGCTGGCGGCTCGTCAGCGGCCCAGTGATAAACAAAGATCGTTAGCGGACCAGTAAAAAGACCGGTAACGGCTCATCGGCGGATCTCTTTGCGCCCCATGCCATCTCTAGTGCGTAGTTCTATATTTTGTTTCTTACTGGGCCGCAAACAGTTTTTGAAATTGCATTAAACTTAAATTTAGTTTGAATGTGATTAAAAGTTCATAAAAAGAATGGGATTTCGGCGCGCCAGGCTTTATTTTGGATATGAGTAGCGGGCTAAAGGTTTTGAGCCATGGGCGGTCTGGGTTGCGAAAAGTCAGCCCATGTAATAATCTGGTATTTATTATTTTTACGCCGTGCATTAAACTACAAAGCGACGACGCTTCTTCGGCCTACTGGCTACAGCAGAGGTCAACAACTGATAATACAAGTTTAAGCATTGGCAAGGACTTGCCCCCAAATAAAAAATTAATACCGGTACTGATAGTTATGCAGGCTAGCAATGAGGCTTGGGTGACAAGAAGCGTTTTTTTCACATTTCGTGATACAGTTATAAATTTGGATAAAACAGCATGTTCTGCTCACATTTACTTGTGTTTTAGCACATCATATTTTATTTCGGAAACTACATTACGGTACCCCGGGCTACGCACTGCCGCTACAACAGGAAAATCGCTTATGTGCAGTAATTGGGTCGTTGAAAGATTGTTGTACGCCTATTAACAATAAACATTGTCCTTAATTTGGTTAAAGCCAGTTGAGTAGTAGACTGGGCTGCCACCAATCCACAGCCATATGAACCTGGAAGGTTGAGTTGATATGATAGAGATGATCTAAAATTCTCATGAAATACTTAGCTGGTCATTTTTTTGATATTGAACGGTTTACCAAGTACCGGTACTTTCGACTCGTAAGTTATACCCTCAAATTTAAAGATTTGCTGCGGTACCGGTATGGCGTTTGAGTGACTGGGCTCGCCATCAAATCCCTTATTAGGCCTGCAATTTGCTGTTACGACTCCAATCCTTAATCACAACTCCGCAAGACTTCGCATCTCGCTGCCATGGATACATTGTGCTAGCTGCTTCTGCGAGGCTAAAACTTTGACGTCAACCGAACTTGGTAAACAATTGGTCACGTGTCCATGTGTCACAATGCATATGAAATCGTGAGTGACCGCAGTCAAAACCGATTGGATGATTGTATTCACGAAGAAGCATCACGCCATTGCAGTCGAGACTAATAAGTGGTTGACGAAGGCAGATGTAAGCAGCAGTGGCATCGTGCGTTAGTTATGAAGAAGGGAAGGCGAGACCAGACTCTGTTACCAATACCGACTCCCATAAATAGTGATGTGCTAGCCTAAGTTAAGTTAGTTCTCAGTCAAGTGTTTTATTTTATCTGGTTGTGTTAGTCTAGGACCGTTGCTTGTGTAGGTTTATAAGTTAGTATTTCACTTACGCAGTTTGAGATTTTATGTACTACATCTGGGGAGATTCGTAATAGTAGGACTGTAGTTATTCTGTTAGATAGAAAGGAAGGGGGGGGGATTACAAGCGACGTCGGGAGAGTTAGGTTTTTTAGTGTTGATTATGTGCATTTAACCGTAAATTCTATTTGAATAAGGAACTGGACATTCTATTTAAATAAGACAGAAAAGTGCGAAGCACTTTTCGTGTTGATTCTTTTGGAATAAGTAATTAAATGGAGTTATGCTGACTGAAATTAATGTTGTGAATGATGGTGCTGCTTTGAACTTGAGCAAGCAGATGAAAAGGGAAGTAAAGAGTAGAATACCGAAACTTATAACGACGAGGAACAAAATTAGCCCACCCACGTGTTTCCTGGGTGACGAACACGCTTAACCAGCCAACGAAAAACTTTGTGTGTGGCTTATTTACCGCTTGGCTGACTCCCAAATCAGGGCCAGTGACATTACGGGAGGCGCGGACGCCACATAATTGGTGACCCCGACGTGATTGGCATTGAAGATTCCGAGACCTGCTCACGAAGATTCCGAGACCTGCTCACGAAGATTCCGCGACCTGTCGTAAGGAAGGCTTCAGACACCAAAGTTAAGTTAATGCAGATTTGTTGTATAGGCCTAAAATTATTTGTTTTCTCGCTTGTTTGTTTTTGTTTTGACATGTATCGGACACCCAGGCGGAGCATATCTCGCGGCCGAGGCCGCCCGATATCGTTTAATAGACTTACTACGCCTGGTAAAGGTTTTGAGCGGACCTTGTTAACCTGCCCCGAGGAAACTGAGTGGAGTGCTCCCACCAACTTAGAGCTTCCCAATATGCACAACCATTTGGTTTTTGGTGAGCCCCCTGGAAATCAACACTCTGAGACCGACGTTGGTGGCAGTGATGGCGCGATCCCAAGAATGGCGCCTGTGTCTGGAAATGACATGAGGGAGCCCACATTTCCAACTTACCACCCAATGCCTCAGGTCATGTCAGTATCTGTCCCTCGTTTCTACGAAGGAAATGCAAGTTTATGGCTTTTGTCCCTAGAAAACATTTTTCGACTTAAAGGAATTTTTTCGGAGTCGCAAAAGTATGAGCTAGCTCTGAGTGCTCTGGATCTCCGACATTTAGAACGACTGGAGCACGTGTTATATCAAGTAAACTCAGAGAGGCCCTACACAGAATTGAAAAATGAGATCCGTAGGATTTTTTCTCCTTCTCGTGAGAAAGATATTGATGAACTTTTATATAAGCTTGAGTTAGGAGACCGTCAGCCGACGGAATTGCTTTTTCGCATGCGGAAATTGCTGGGAGAGCATGACTCGCCTGTACTTGAAAAGCTCTTTAAGGATCGCTTGCCGGACGAAGTACGACGAGCGATTGTGGCTGGTCCGCCGTGTGGCCTGGATGAGCTAGCTGGTCGTGCTGACCGAGTGGTTGATGAGAACAAGCACGGCAGACGGTCCGGCCGTTTATACCGAGAAGTATCTTTTCCGAGTAGCAGCTCCGTGCAGGAACAGCTAAGCAATTTAAGTACTTCCGTGAGTCAGTTGGTCGAAGCCACCAATGCCTCTAAGGTGCATAATCCTTATTCTATGGACCAAGGACAATACCAAAGTGTTCGCCTAGGTAGGTATGCTCCTGGGCAGGAGCGAGTATTTTCATCCACTCCTCGTTCTCATCCTGGCGGGCCCACCTCTTTTGGACACCAAACTGGTCGGGGTTTCGAGCGACCATCTAACACATCTTTGTGCTATTACCATAGCAGATTTGGAGAGCGCGCTTATCAATGCCGGGACCCATGCTCTTGGGGCAAGGCTCACAACAACCAAACTCGCGCGTTCAATAACGGCGATCGGTCAGAATCGAAAGGCACGAGGTCTTATGTGGGAACTCTTAACGCCCCACATGACAACGAACCCGTTTTTAGTGATATAGATATAACTGGGTTGATTTTTGTGCGAGACCCAGAAACGAATGTGAAGTTTTTGGTCGATACAGGAAGCAGGCTATCAATTTTACCCTGTAATAGACCCGATAATGACCCCCGCTTTTCAAGGTGGCTGTGTACTGCTGATGGGACCCGTATTCCTGCATTTGAGCACGTTACTTTGAGCGTCTCTTTGAATCTTGGAAAGACATTTCTTTGGAAATTTTTGCGAGCTAGAGTGAAGTTTGCCACACTGGGTCTGGATTTTTTGACGCACCACAACGTTTTGGTTAACCCAGCCAAACGCACTTTACAATGCGAAGTGAATTGCACCCCCACTGCCAAGATTGGGCAGTCTCTTGACCTAGGCCCATCCCTGAAAAGAGAATTTGCACAGGCTGAAGAGAAAACTAAAGTTGGACAGATACCGCGACCATTCAAGTCCCTGGAGGAGTTACGGAGAAGAGAACAATTGGAACAAAGCCTCCAGGAGGAGGAGCAGAGAAGGGGTCAAGAAGAGCTACATTGGAAGAAAGAAGCTATCCGATTGCAAGCTGAAAAGGTGAAGAGGAAAGAAGGAGAAGCAAGAAGACTACAGGCTGAATTACGACGAGAAAAAGATGTACAGGAACGACAGAGATTTAGAACAGAGGAAGAAGAGAAACAAAAAGAAGAATTAAAACGATTGCAAGAAGAGAAAGAAAGAGAAAAACTTGCTCAGGAAGAAGCAAAACAAAGAAGAGAAGAGACGAAGCGCAAGAGGGAAGAAGCGCTCAAAAGGCAAACACAATACAAACCAAAAGAGGAGAGAAGCGAGAGAGATGCTAGAGCTAAGCAATCTAGTCGAAATGAGAAAGACGCTCGAAAGGGATTAGAAAGAGAGCGCTCTTTGGAGCGTAGCCGTCGCCGTGATGATGGAAGGAGGGAGCTCGGGAACAATCATCGAAGAAAAGAGGAGAGGAATATGAGTGGTCGGCGCAATTTGCGAGAATGGGATATGCATGAGTTGGAGCAGGATGAAGAGATGCGGCGACAACAGAGACAAGATAAACAGAAGAGAGAAGAGCGTGCCGCATCAGAACACAGGAGAAGAAGACAAGAAGAAACTTCAAAACCGATTCCACCGAAGCCGACAAAACTTCTTGATGAACAGTATCGCACGAGTTATGGCCGTTCTACACGACTTCCAGTGCGGTACAGACGATCTCTTTCTGCTTAGTTCGACACTCCCGGTTGGACTGAGGCCTGATCACCCTCAGTGCAGCAGGGTTTGTCAAAATTTTTTTTGCAGGTGGTTACTTGGGAGGTGACTGGCCAGCACCTTTCTTGCGAGCACAAGCTATCAAATTCAAATTTTTTTTGTGCAAGAGCTTACAGACATGTGACCTAACATACCAGTTTATCGTTATATTTTGATGGCATAAATGATTTGCGTTGGTGGAGGAGGCGTTTCTTATTGCTTTTCAGATTGAACTACTTCGATTACGTGCTCCAGGCGGCTGACTGAGTGGTGAATTGGATGCGACGTTTGATATCGGAGCTGATGTGTTACAGGTTTTAATATTTTTTTTTACAGGGCATTGTGTGCAGTTGATGGTAAGTTCGCCGCACGCTTGGACTTGTGCTCATCGTGTTTGATGACTTTGCTCTCGTGTGAGCCCTTTACCAGTTTCTTTTTTTAGTGTTTTTGTTAGTAGGGGGTATTTTTTTTTTGCATCCCCAGGGTTCACGGCACATTTTTTTTTTAACTGACTCTCTCAAATCCGTTTTAGCTTCGCTTGGTCGTGTCCTAGAGTGTGATTTTGTGACAACTTTTCAGACCTTCACACTCCTTACCGGGATTATTATGTGATACCTTTTTGTTTATGACAGAACATTTTCTGTTGCGTCTGCATTTTTGTTTAGTGACGGTCTACATGAAGCCTCAGCCTTTCTTGCGTGGTCCGGATGGATGGTACTGATTCCGAAAAACACTTTTTGAATGATATTGGTGCGCGACGTCACGGTGAACTTGTGCGAGCGTTGCAGCAGACTTGAGGGACATTGGACTTTTGAACTTTCTTGCGGCCTTGGTCGCGCCCACGCTGCTTTGCCGTATCGTTCGTTTGATGGACTTTTTCATGTTGTCAGTGATTGTACGGAACACCTCGGGATTGGTAACAGAGCTCTTATTGTTCCGGACCTCTGCTTTTGTTTTCGGACTCGGGTTTTGGCCTCTAAAATTTTTTTTTTTTTTTTTTTTCGGCCAAAACCTTTTCTCGCGGGGGGTGTAGTATGGCGTTTGAGTGACTGGGCTCGCCATCAAATCCCTTATTAGGCCTGCAATTTGCTGTTACGACTCCAATCCTTAATCACAACTCCGCAAGACTTCGCATCTCGCTGCCATGGATACATTGTGCTAGCTGCTTCTGCGAGGCTAAAACTTTGACGTCAACCGAACTTGGTAAACAATTGGTCACGTGTCCATGTGTCACAATGCATATGAAATCGTGAGTGACCGCAGTCAAAACCGATTGGATGATTGTATTCACGAAGAAGCATCACGCCATTGCAGTCGAGACTAATAAGTGGTTGACGAAGGCAGATGTAAGCAGCAGTGGCATCGTGCGTTAGTTATGAAGAAGGGAAGGCGAGACCAGACTCTGTTACCAATACCGACTCCCATAAATAGTGATGTGCTAGCCTAAGTTAAGTTAGTTCTCAGTCAAGTGTTTTATTTTATCTGGTTGTGTTAGTCTAGGACCGTTGCTTGTGTAGGTTTATAAGTTAGTATTTCACTTACGCAGTTTGAGATTTTATGTACTACATCTGGGGAGATTCGTAATAGTAGGACTGTAGTTATTCTGTTAGATAGAAAGGAAGGGGGGGGGATTACAAGCGACGTCGGGAGAGTTAGGTTTTTTAGTGTTGATTATGTGCATTTAACCGTAAATTCTATTTGAATAAGGAACTGGACATTCTATTTAAATAAGACAGAAAAGTGCGAAGCACTTTTCGTGTTGATTCTTTTGGAATAAGTAATTAAATGGAGTTATGCTGACTGAAATTAATGTTGTGAATGATGGTGCTGCTTTGAACTTGAGCAAGCAGATGAAAAGGGAAGTAAAGAGTAGAATACCGAAACTTATAACGACGAGGAACAAAATTAGCCCACCCACGTGTTTCCTGGGTGACGAACACGCTTAACCAGCCAACGAAAAACTTTGTGTGTGGCTTATTTACCGCTTGGCTGACTCCCAAATCAGGGCCAGTGACATTACGGGAGGCGCGGACGCCACACCGGTACATACACTCACATAGGCCTACAGTCAGTGGTGAAAGTAAGCCGGAACTGTCCGGTGCGCCGTTCCGGTAAAAGATTTGCTGCCGGAACGCCGTACCGGTAAAAGATTTTAAATCTAAATCCAGCTTACAGCACATTCCACAAATCAAATCATCAAAAAAAAAAAAAAAAAGAAACTTCAAGGATGGGCTCACTTTTATTTAATAAATTTATTTTTATATGGAATTGATTTGAAAACTTTTCATTAAAATCAAAATTCTTGAATGCGAACAGCCTTTTGTTGAAAGTGCCCGTAAGCTAAATAACGGGGTTTGTTTAAGGGTCTCGTCTGCAACTCAAAAAATTCCCGAAGTTTAGCAGGACCCGCCTAGACTAGGCATTTTCTTAAACAAAAGTTTGGCCACATTCACGTGGAAATTGGTATTTTTATGAGAGGATTTAGGCCTATTAGGATTAAGGCAGCAGAGATGGAAAAATTTACTCAGTCAGTAGGCCTGCCACCAGGGGCGTAGCCAGCGGAATATTTAGGGGGGGGGGCAAATTACAATAGGCTAAAAACTTCAAAAACATGGTCTATTCAGGCCAACGCGTTAGGTTTACGCTGTCTTCCCATATTTCGATTTTTGCCTCAAGTTATTCGTATTTATTTTGTTTAGTGACAGAGGCGTCGTGCAGTCAAAAAATTTGTAGGGGCCCATGTAACAACTTAAACAGATACTGATCACAAGTTTACAAACTTTGTAAAAGCCGCATTTAGCATTGAGTACCGGTAACATCACGAAAAAAGAAAGTTGAGAGAAGATATCAAAATATGCCGTGATGCCCCAATTTTTGGATAACAAATCAAAATTTATTTTCGTACCTTAAACCGCTCCTTAATTATGGACTTTATGCGCAATCAGTGTGGCCCCACGATTTAACAAAGGGGGAGAACATTGCTGGGGGTTTGGGGGCGAAGCCCCAGCCGCTATAGGCAAGGGGGGTCTGGGGACGGAGCCCCCAGCCGCCAACGGATTTTTACGGGTTTCACATAAAAAACACTCGTTTCAGCACACTCTCTTATCGAAAGAGGATATACCGGTGTCCTGCAGTAAGTGCAGTCACTATTGTAGTGTCAGACAATACAAAAATGTTTTAGTAGTCCATGTCTAAAAACAGAAGCTGGGCTAAAATAAATGAAAGGAGGCTGCAATCATTATTAGCTTAGACGCATTTAATGGGAACACGTGTATAGGTGTGTTCTACTGTATAGGCTATAATCTCTAACAACGCATGTAAAATGTTTCCTAAATTCTAACTACAGATCAAGAAACTAACTTTACTCTTGAGTCGAAGTGATTGATTGAAGCAACAGTTAAAAAACAAAAATTGGAATTTGTAGTATAAGAAAGAGGGGGAGTATGGGGTTAAGGCGCGTTTACCGATACGCGACCCGCGGCACGCGAGTAACATTATAAAGTAAGTAACTGTAGAAGGATTTCGCAAGTTTTCGCGAGATCGGAGAACAGTAAAATAAAACAAGGTTCGCAAAATTTTTGTCGCGTGCCGCGTATCGCATTGCCGCGTGTCGCGTATCGGTGAACGCACCTTTAGTTTGAAGGATAAAAACGAAATGGCACTGGCTAAATTTTTGTATTTCAATTTTCAACTTTTTATATAGTAAAAAGCGACACATCTCAGAAAATTTGGGGGGGCGCGGGACCGCTTTCCCCAATGGCACGACGTCACTGTTTACCGATGAATATGGAGGTAATTATTTACTGTAGACCTAGGCAGGCAATCCTTGTTCGCTAATATCTACCCTAATACTAATCAAACTGCCTTCTGTACGGCATTATATACGAAAATCCAACGATTTTGTCTCCGTATGGTATGCACGAACAAGATACACGTAGAGCAACAAACACAACGAAAAAGTCCCTATTCTTCTTAAAATAATTTTTAATTGAACATTCTTTTCGTTTGCTCCCATATTCGATTGCCTTTTTGCAATGCAGTTTTGCTTTTTCTCTGTATTTACACTTAAATATTTGATCCCATTGCGCTGTTTTGATGCAATAATGCTTAACAAGCGCTTTTCGTTGAGAAGTAATGTCGAAATTCAAATGGCGCAAAAATTAGTCGCAAATGAAAAGATGGTAAAGATGAGGGAGCTTTTGAAACTAAGTTTACGGTATTTCATAAGAATGTTTTAATTACACTTCAGATTAAGCTTCGTCAAAAAAGGGGGGCCAGTGCCCCGGTGCCCCTCCCCCTGGCTACGCCACTGCCTACCACTATGAGCCTTTATGGAATTTTTTTAAATAATTGAGTGTTTGATTTGGATTATGTTCTTGATTGAAAATGTGCCGCTACGTTTGTGGTTAAAACCTTAGAATAATGAGTCAAAAGTAGATTTTGGGAATATTTTGTACTTATCCCCCCCGCTCAAATATCTTTTTCGAATTTGGTGTCAAAAAAAGTTTTATGGCAAACCATTTACTCTCCAAAATGCAGGCAACAGTACTACAGGGCATTGTTTCGAGTCTCAGATTAGCAATTCATTCTAATACAGAGACGAATTGGTTATTTGTGTTTTAACCATACTCGGATTATCTGATATTTCATAGTTCGTTAAAATTTAAAGTTTTGGGCATGATCAAGGCGTTTAGGATTCTATGGCTGGATAAGTGGATACCAAGACTCATTTGCCTCTTTTTATCAGCAACTACGAAATTTTTTTTACTTTCACTACACTGTTCTGGGCTTCTGGCGGAGTACCGGTAAGAAATATTTTCTACTTTCACCGCTGCCTACAGTACACTGTAATTGCATAGATGGGCAAATTAATGCTAAACGTTAGCTTCGTTAACCACTATTTCGTTAACACAGTTATGTACCTCCGTTAACGTTAATTCGTTTAAATAAATTCATTAAAATCGTTAACTTTGACTTAAAACGGCATTTCTTTTTAAAAAAAGCTTAGAATTTTTTAATATCAATGTTTACGTAAGCATTTAGGCCTAAGCAATTTTTCTGCACACAAGCAATACGTTTTGTTGTTTTTATCTCGCTTTTTGACCTCATTGCTGGTCGTATTTTGCTAGTTTTTCGATGTCAAACTTAACCAACAATAAGAGAAATAAGCGTTTACAAAAATGTAACGGAAGTTATTAAGCACCAACCGAAGTTAATTTAGTCCGTTAATTTCAAAAAGAAATTTAACGAATTAACTACCGGTAGTTAATGAAAAAGTTAGCTTCGTTGTTAACGATTTAACGAAATTGTGCCCACCTCCGTGTAATTGTCTTGTATGTACACTAATCTTTGTATAACTCTTGCATAGTATATTGTTAAAATCTTAACAAAAACTATTTCAAGTAAGAAATAAAATCTTTTTTTCTCCCTTTTTTAGCAATAGTTGTCGTAAATCTACGGTCATGCTGAACAGGATTTCTTTGGATAGGTTTCTTTGCCAGTCTGGCCTTTTGTGGTTACTCTATGGTCTTAACAACGCTTGGTCTGGGACTAGGTTGGGTTTCTCCGCAGGGCCGGCGCTAAGGGTAGGGCTGGCCCCCCCCCAATTAACAAGCTTTTTCTTTTAAAAACAGCGGCTTTTGCGCTTAATTTCAAATTTCGGCCCCCTCTGGTAAACGCTTGGCCTCCCTTAGTCGACTGCTCTGGCGCCGGTTTTGTTTCTCCGTGTTAGTTTAGTTGCTCTGTGACGAAAGTGAGTAACCGCGAAATGCCGTACACTCATATGGTTTCTACCATTGCACTAAAACTTATATCATAGCGGTGTTGAAGCTGTGGTCTCTCCAATGTCTTTTTTTTTTTTATCTCGCCGTCATTTGCTTGGTTTATGTTTTTTTTCCTACCCTCTTTCAGTTCAATCGGGTGTTGCGACCATGCCTACTAATTCCGTCATCTTCAAGCTTCATTCTCGCTTGCATGTTTAAGTCAATCGCTTTGTTGCTTCTTCCCTTTTCTGTGTCCGTTTGTAGTTAAACTCCTATATTGCTGTGTTCTATTTATTTTGACGGTGCAGAAATAAAAGACACTACTACTATGTTACCGGTTGGCAATATCTCGAATTTGTTTTTTGTATTCACATGGTCTTTTTGCATTTTACCATGCTGTATTAGTGTAACTTCGCAACTCAACTTCGCATTAGTGCTATCGACACTTGTCGCGTTGGCATGTCGTCGCGAGTTGGCAAAACTCTTTCTACCAGTAGCGACTAACATACATCCTGATAAAACTTTTGAACGCTTGAACTCCTGTGCTTTGCGTCTGAACACATCTGAAGCAGGGAAGCATCACGCCTGGTCTTGCCAAGAGAATTTTAATCGAATTCATCATGAAGAGAGAATTCACTTCACTCGTTTCTTGCTTTTTGTTTTAAATTTACTTATGCACTGTATTCCGTAAAAAAAACTTATCGGAATTATAGCTCTGTAGTTAAGCACCTTGCTATTGGTGAAGATCAGCGGTTCGATTCTCGAGCCGATCAAATCGGACACAGTGTCCAATGCTGCGAAGTTTTTTTGGAGCTGTACAGCCCAGGCGCTAAACCGCGGATATAAGCCCCACCACTCGTTACACGCTTCGGCATAATGCGGCAAGTATAATGAGGATTTTTTTCCAAATTGCAACAGGCCCTAGATTGCAAATTTTACGGCATTTTGTAAGTCGTTCAGTACCCCCCTCCCACCTAGTGGCTGCACCACTGCGCTCATTACCACCTAGGTTTTAAAATTTCAATATTTCAAACATTTATTCAATATTAGTCTCACACAGCACATAATAGAGGCCTATTAAGCAAATCTATAACAATGCAATTCATACAACATAAAGTACACGGTTTGCAAAAACAGACAAACTTTTTAAAAGCAGCTCATAGAAACTCCACAAAGTCCAACTACAAATTGATAGCAGCGCATCAAAAACGTAATGACGTTGAATTGTATTTCCAGAATAACAATACCAAATGTAATAAATTTCAGAAAACTTGTACAAAATTGTGACATTGCACCCAAGGCGGAATCAAGGGGGAGAGGGTAATAGCCCCGTGGCCTCTCGGTACATCACGCCCTCTGAAAAATAGTCTGCCACTACTGTCAAATTTAGGTACCCGAAATGGCCGTAAAATTAACCCCGGGGCATCCCCAAAGTCTTACAACGACCCTGCTCACGCCATCTTTTTCGGGTTTCACTAATTCTTGTGAAGCTACAATTTGCTTCTTCTACACTATAACATTTGCAATTCACATTTAAAGCGAAAACAAGCCGTGCTCAAATTTGCAGAAGTGTTACAAAAAAAAAAAAATCTCCACAAGCGCTACACATTCTCTTAGGCTTCACGAGCTACCACTGATCTTATTCATAACTCAACGCACAATCAGCACGGTTGTTGAACTTGGAGATGGTTTAAGCCAGTAGCGTGTTTAGGGGTGGCATTGTGACATGCCCAGCCCTCCTTTTTATTTTGTTTTTTAAGAAAAAGGAACAAATTTAGCTAAGTGACCAAAATATGCCAGACTCTTTCGATGGCTTTTGTAAATTAAGCTCCCTCTTTTAAAATTTCTCGCTATAACACTGGTTTAAGCTACTAGCAGCTAGGGATGTCCGTTTCCGAATAATTACGTATTCTAGAATAATTCCGAATCTTTTTTTCGAGTCCAGAATTTTGAATCCTTAATCGAATCCTGAATCCATAAAATGGCCGTTAGTACTAATTTAATGTCAGTTTAGCACTCAACCGCTCGATTACTGTAAAACAAAAAAAAAATCAACCATTTGTTTCATTTTTCATAAATTTATAGCCAGCACAAGGATTACAGCTCTACAAATTCGAAGCATACTATGTACACGCAGAGGCGTAGTCATGGAGCTAGCCGCGGGCATGCCCCACTCAAATCTTGGAAACACATGAAAAAAGACGGCTCTAGTATATACGCAAGTGGTGCATACTACACTCATGACCTCCCACAATTGTTTTACGGCCTCCGACAAACACCGCATGATCAAACACACACGAGGCCGAGCGCGCACTTGCGTTTATGCGCAACGTATATAGAGATTTATCATGCGCAATTTTTCTTCCCGAATAAACCGAATCCTAAAAACGGAACCGGTTCTCTAGGATTCGATATTCTGAAATGGACATCCCTACTAGCAGAACAGCACAGTCAACAGAAATAAACCCACATTTCAATGTGAAAGTATATTATTGATGATATATATATATATATATATATATGAGGCTTCGGAGCAAGTTACATTCACTTGAAAAAATAAACTTAACATCTCTGTGTTGAACCATGTTTTGAAACGCAGCTAAAAGTCAAGAATATTTTCGAATTCAGCCTCCCATACTAAAACCTCTCTTAAAGAAAAGAAAGTATAAATTTGATAGCAGCAAGAAATCGAACAAGCTACACAAGCACAGCAGAAAACACCGAAGCTTCCTACTTGTATATTTAAATCACTGCCACTTCAAGACCATATGTGTGAAAAACTATTTACCTTGTCCACATGTTCAGGTAAGAGGTTCCAAAGGCCAACGGGCTTTCCGCATAGAATTACTTGATGTCATGATTGAAACAAGTGATTGCGACATCAAAAATTTAACTTTGCCCATGGGCTTTTGGAGTTACTTAAAACTGGACAGTGGACAGGGTAATTGTGAACAGCATGGAAAGCAACCAATAGGCCTTTTTTCGAAAAAAAGATTCGGCTCAATACATCTACAGGACATGTGAAGCATTTCGCTTAAATTTAGATGAACATTGTGCAATTGAAAAGCAGCACCAAATATAAAAGTTCAAAAAATGTGAAAAAATTTGCATTACTTATGGAAACAGCAGCCTCGTCGTGGTCATAAAAATAACGGCGTTTTTGTAATTTCGGAATTTAGTAGGTTCAGTTTTGTTCTACATTGATATTCAGTATCACGCATGCAAAAACAAAATATAAAAACAAATCATCCAAGTAAAAAAAATCAAGCAATGTCAAGAGCAAATGCAAAAACAGTTCGCAATGAACCAAAGCAGAAAAAATATTTCGCTTGAAAGCAACTCATTTTTACCAAATAAAACATCGTTACTTTCATAATAAGCACACGGAAAAAATAGCATATAAGAACAACTCAAAAACCTCACAAAAGCGAGCAACAATTAGAGATAACATAAAAGCACTGCCAAAAATTTTAATCCTATAGCAGTTAGACATGTCCTGAATGATTATACCATCATTCTGTAAAATAGGCTCAGGCCTTTTAGTTTAATTTTAGTTCCCAGTAATAAGATATTACTGACGTTACGTATTAAGTGGTGTCTGCACTTTCTTCTTTAGCACATAAATCTTCTTCACTAAATGCAGTTAAATTATAAGCTTCATCAGACTCTACAGGAGCATTAAAGTATGCAGTATTTTGTTGATCATTCTGTACCTCCGACATGTTTTCATGCATTTTCATGTGATTTTCAAAGTTCACAGATCTTGAAAAATACTTCTGACAAACTGGACACTGATACTGTTTCTGTCTGGAATGGGTAGGTAAATGCGATTTTAAGTGATCGCTTCGGAAAAATCGTTTTCCACATAACTTGCATACAAACTTTTTAACACCAGAGTGCAATACACTGTGACGAAGTAAGCTACCTTTGGAAGAAAACTGGCGAGAACACACAGAACAACAGTATATGAGTTTTGGTTGAGGTTGATCAAAAACATTTTTGATAGATTGATCTTGCCAAAATGATTTTAATGAAAGAGCAGTGGAAGACTCATTGCTACTATGTTGACGAGAGTAATGCTCCGTGTAAAGTTCTTGAGAGTCAAACTGTTCTTCACAGATGGTGCATTTGTAAATAACAGAACATTTTGACTTTATCTTGTTTCGATTTGTAGCTGCGTGGCGAGCAGTGGATTCTTGCATAGACGTTTGTGATAAATCCAAAGATTTCTTTTCAGAAGCCGATGCCCAAGCAGGTGTATCATGAAAGCTGTTTTTCGTCACATTATTTATGCTTTCTTCTTTTCCTTCTTGGTATGTTTCCTCAACTATGAAGTCTTTTTCATATGGTTCCTGATATGTATTTGGTGCATTGTAATCATCATTTGACTCACAATAAGTTGCAGTAATTTTTAGGTCTTCAACTGGTGTTTCATTACTTGAATTTTGGAGATGATATGGCTTCGACATTCGAAATGCAATATGATTGTTTAGAATTCCATTGTCAGTGTCTGGTGAAATTTCTTTGAAACTACTGGAATCTGAACTAGCTGCATTTTGACCCACACCTTGAAACACATTGTTAGGTCTCCACGATGGCATTAAGTTATCAATTTTACGTACACTGCTGGCTTTTGGTCGTTGACAAAAATTTTCTCCAGTAACTAAATCCAACTTTCGAGCCAAATTTTTCACTTCATTTGTTAATTCTTTTCGAAAACATTTTAATTCATTCAGAATTAATAACCCTACTAATTCAGCTGTCAGGCCTTGGCTAGCATGCTCTCCAGATAATCCTTCCATGATGAAGTTTTTTCATAAATTCAAGTACTAAAGTGTCAGCAAAAGCAACTTCAATGTATGTTTAAAAAAATAACTCGAAAATATTTCAACAAACTCACAAAAATTCACACCGTGTGATCACAATATGATTTCAAACAAAAAGCTATTCAACGATTAATTCTGCACATAAAAAAGTTAAAATAAATAATAAAAAACAACTAGCTATTTTTTGTTTTTGCATTTGATCAAAAAATTGATTATTGATTTTTTCATTTTATTTTCCTGTCACGAGAACTGAGTAAGTGAGGGTGGTGCTATTCATAGGACACATCCACCCTTGCGTCCACAGGAATTGTCTTTGTTTCCTAGTCATCTGACTGAGTTAAGTTTCCGACTTCTTTAATTGGCTGCATGTTAGATTTCACCAAGCAGAAATAGTTATCGTGAACCATCATACCCAAGACACAACAATGAGGCTAGGGTGAGAGTCGCACCATCAACCTTGCGATCATCAATGCCTTAAAACAATGCTCCGAACCACTACGCCACGATGCAGACAACCCCAAAAAAGTCTATCACAAAATCTAGACTACACTAGAGTATGCCAAACTAAGACTAGTGGTAGAGCATTTATTTTTAAGTATTAGTAGATTAGTGATAACTCGTCAGCTTAATCTGTTTAAAATTTCTTCAAAATTGCCTAGATCAAGCTCACCCAATTATGTTTACTGATGACACCAACATATTCACCAACATAGCAGAGCTCGAAATTAACGCCTGCCCGTCTGTCCGAGATCGACTGAAATCGCCTCGGGCAAGTTGTTTTCATTTTTCACTTGCCCGTCGGACCGGCGCAGTTTTATGTTGTTGTTTCATGTAAAATCGACTCCCGCACGTTGTTTAACTTCTTCACTTGCCCGTCGGACCGGTGCAATTACTTTTAGCGAAAAATTTTGCAAGCGTGAAAATCTCGTGTAAGTTGCGATAATTGAGTCTTTTTGTTCATTGAACACACACATTTAAGTTACTCCAAAAAGCGCTAAAATTTAGTGCAGAACCTGGTAAAGCAAAACTAAAAGTGCTTTTTGTTTTAGGTGTGTTTTACTTTTTTAAAAAAGATCGTGATTTCGCACGCTCATTTTTTGGGGGGGCAAGTTGATACTAGCTGCAGCCAGTTCGACTGTAGACAGTTATATTTCGGGCAAGTTGAGACTGCTTCGGGCAAGCTGATATTAGCAACAGTCGGTCTGACGGACCTGCTGCTTAAAAAGTTAATTTTGACCCCTGCATAGTATTTGACCAAGCGCATTGCGAGTTACATAATGTAGCCAGCTGGCTTTCAGCAAATAGACTATCTTTGAATACTGACAGAAACAAAATACACTGTATTTCATACCCACAAAAAAAGCTATGACATGCCGCTTTCCATTCTTTGTTCTAACAAGAAGCCCATTGAGCGAGTTAAAAACACCCCATTTCTTGGTGTTTATACTCTTAGATGAAAACCTGTCATGGAAATCACACATGCATGCTCTCTTTCAAAAATGAAGAGAAGTATATAACGTAGGTATGGGCATTTCAGAATAACTCGGTATTCTAGAATAATTAAACCAAACCTGGAATTTCGAAACCTATTTAATAATTTTTCAAAATAAGCGCATCACTATAAAAAAGATAGAAAGAAGAATAAAAACTCAGATGGCCGAGTGGTATGGAGCGTCTGTCTCTTGAGCTGTAGACTCGGGTTTGATTCCGAGTCGGGTCAAACCAATGACTTTAAAATTGGTATTCACAGCTTCCCTGCTTGACGTTCAGCATTAATGGGACAGTGTGGAGAACAAGCCGGCAAGTTTACTTGTTGTGCCGTTGGGAAAGGCACTTAGCGGGATTCTTCCATCTTGGTGTGGTAGACAGATGGCTGGCAACTCCTAAGCGAGCTCGTATAGCGCATTGATCGCTTTCTCGTGATAGAAGGATAAATATGCAACTAAAAATAAATAAATAAAAGCAGTGCGCGACACTGCAAATGCAATGCGCGCAGCATTTTATGCTTGGCTGTATGCGTGATAAAATAGAGGCAAAGCAAAACAGTTATGCGAATTAAAAAACCCAGTGCATCACTACAAAAAAGATAGAAAGGATAAAGCACTGCGTGTGCAAGCAAAAAAGAGCAACTTTTGCATCTACATAAAAAAAACTAGACAAAAAGAGATTAAGCTGCTTCATTTGTAAAATTTAGTTAGTTAGAATTATCATTTCAGTTCCAACTATTCGAAATAAATTGACTTTTTAGATTCGAATTCGAAAGATTCGAAATTCTAGAATGCCCAACCTTAACGTAACATAGGGATTATTTACAAGTTGAAATCTAGTAACCTCCTTTGTATTTATCACCCTTTAATAGCTAGTCATCTGCGATATTGCATAATCAAGGGAATACAACACTAGCCAAAAATATTGGCAACCTCTGCTCTGAAGTCATTAAATCTATTGTTAAATTTAACTACAATACCCCAAATTTATTCCCTGTTACTGACATGCACACACTAGAAATGGAAAAATTATAATGCATAAATTTTATCAGAACCAATTACCGACTGTCTTCAAAAACCTGTTTTGGCCAAATAATGCAGTGTATTCTTATTCAACACGCAACAAAAATGCTTATCCTCTCCATTTCTACTCCACATCTGTTTCCCAACAATCCATTCAGTAGAATGGCACCAAGGTTTGGAACGCTTTACCATCTGATATAAGAGCTCTGCAATCAAGATCTGCTTTTCTTTGATATAAGGGTAACTCATCCCAACACTTAATCAAACTCCAATAAATCCCTTCGTAAAATACACACTGAACAAGAAAAAGCGAAAGTACAATAGTAAAATAATGGAAGTGGAAAAAGCCATCTTCGTTCCGCTGGTTTTTACTTCTACTGGTGGAATGAGTCCAGAGTGCAAACGAGCAAACAAACAAACTGATCAGCTTCTTGCAATTAAATCCAAACAGGCATATGCCCACGTCATGTGTTTCATCCGCAAGAGGCTGAGATTTGCTTTGCTGAAAGCAACTTTAATTGCACTTAGGGGCTACAGAGGGTCTACAAAAAGTCACCATAATCATAACATACTTCACCCATATCAGAAAAAGTCTTTAACTTGACCTAAAACATGATACTGGTATAGTGTGAAGAAAGCACATATCATAATTATTACCGTATAACAGGTGATTGCTCACTGTTAGGATTGCAAGCGATGCTATTTTATGTAGGGTGTGGTAGTTTTGTTTTTCAAGGCAATAGTTTATATAAATTATATGACTGCATTTACTGATTACGAACCAATGGACCTACCGGTAGTATTTGGGATAAGCATATTTTGACACTAACCATTGTTTTATCATATTTTTCATAACTTTATTGATGTCAATAAACATGACTTAATTAATTATGTAAATAATTTAGGCAGTGGCAAAGGTTACGTGAGAGTTGTGCGACGAGCATTGGTTTATAAATGCCATTATTTGCGTGATTGCCATGACTTCTCAATAGCTCAGTGGATAGAGCGCCGCGTTTAATGGGAATTGCTGCACTAATTTGGGTTCGATTCTCGTTGCGGCTTTGGTTCGTTTTGCTTTGGTGGCTTCAATTCGGATCACTTCGGATTCGTGTGACCTGGGGTAAACATTTGGGCTCGTGAAGATAATGGAATAGAAGTAGAATAAAACTGCTTATCATGTAATGTTGTCACGTAACTTTGAATTCAGAAAACAAAAGTTACGGTCACGTAACCTTAGCCTCTGCCAATAATTTTAACTTTCACTGCTGATGGAACCTAATCAAATATAAACTGAATGGATATTATTGGTTTTTCCTCTGCTGCTGACCTGGTCTGCTGGTTTTGTGACTTCAAAGCCCTTTTTGGATATGATGGTTTGGTATATACTGTATGCATATTTGCACGATTGCACCAGTACCAGTAATAATTTATATGTATGTTTTTTCATTGTTTGGGGAATCACTACATCACGTTTATACTGGTTCATCATAAATAATTTAGTGTTCTATTGAATTGCCTTTTTGTTTCAAATTATGAAATTAGTCATTTTTTTAATTTTAAGTTACCGGTAGGCCTACAATTTAGTTTTTTGTTTCTATACATTTACTGGTATTACTGTTTCTTTTGTCTTAATTTCGTGTTGTTTGGGTGTTTTTTTATACTGGTACTGTTCTGCATCAATGCATTGTTTTCCTTGTTACGATATTTACGGCTTTTGGTCTTGCTGTCATTTTGCTGTGCTTTGGCTTTTTTTGTTATTTCTATGCGTTCGTTACTTATCATCCCTTTTGTTAATGTCAGATAAGTTTTTAATAATTCGAACTTGAAAATATTTTCCTCAATAATCAGTTTAATCACTTGATGTTTTTTTAATTCATACTGCAAACCTATGGGTCTGTGGGTTTTTCCATTTCCCTGATAATGCTGTAATGTGTTTGCTATTCATTTTATTCACTTTGCCATTCTGCATTTAATTCGTGCATAAACCGCATCATCGAATAAATAAACAAATATAGGTAAATACATAAATGGTAGTGTCTATTTTGCCATTAACGGCAAAATAGCTTTTAGGTCTATTTTGCCGTAAGTGACATCGAGGGTTTTTAAGTGCTATTTGTGCTAGACTGCTATGACTTCTCAATAGCTCAGTGGATAGAGTGCAGCGTAAAAGGGGAATCGCTGCACTACTTTTGGGTTTGATTCTAGTCGTGACTTCGATTCATTTCGCTTTGGTGGCTTTGGTTCGGATTGCTTTGTTTTGCTTCAGATTCGTGTGACCTGGGGTTAACAATCGGGTTCGTGAAGACATTAGAATAGCATAAGATGTAATATTCATGTGACATGGGGTTATGTAGCTGCGGCAAAATAGACCTAAAAGCTATTATGCCATTAATGGCAAAATAGACACTGCCTAAATAAATACCGGTAGACTAGGCCTAGAGTAATCGGCTTGTTAGAATTAAGCTGCTTTAGTTAATAATCTTGGATTCTTTCTCCTCGACTTAAACTAGTATTGGTAGGAAAAACTAGAATATCACTGTGCTTCTTTTAGGCTAGTCTAGACAAAACTGAAAAAGAACAAAAACAACCCTTAACAAAACATAAGCAACATTTGATACCAGTAGACTGGAGTTACCATACTTCAACAATTTTATGCTGAGCTGATAGGCTATAATCTAATAATGCACTAGTACTAGTAATTATATTGGACCTGTTGGTCCAGTCAGACCAGGCTATCAGAATAGAATCACAGGTCAGGGGCTATCAGCATATTTTAAAGATTACCTGTAGCAGCCTATCGGTACCAATACATCAGTTATTTTTAAGAATGGCCTACTGTTATGCGGCAGCGTGTATCAGTACGAGTACCTTTATGCTAAATAAATTTTTTCATTGTTTTATGACTGCAAGACTAGTGTCACAGTGTACATATATAATTCTTACAGTGGACTCACTCAACAAAAAAGCATTGTTAGTTTGTTAGGCATATAATATGTCCACAAAAATGCTGGACCTTGCTTTCCGAAAAATATCAGATGTGATGTTGCCACTTTTAAATTTTTTGTTTTAGCAATTTGCAAGAAACTAACAAATATTGTTGAATCGGTTGAACTACAGTACATGCTGGAAATAAAAGCAGAGATAAGCTCTACCGAGCTGCGTTCATATCCTAATGGATAATGACGTTGCTCGCTATTATTGTAACAATCACATAAACTAGACTAGAAACTCCTTGTAAATTTCATAAAAACAATGTTAAAATAAAGATAAGAAATGGAAACTTTATACCGCAGCTGAGATTTTCGTTCCGGACACTGAGCACAGACAGTGGTTCCTCCCACAACTTCCACTGTTTGTAATCATAGACACACTGTGCTAGCAGAGTTTTCTTTACAAGAGTTGCCCGACTCTTTCTCATTTTTGTTTCTTTATTATAATAGTCACGCTTCAATACTAATAGATCAATTGTCTCAAAGAAACGTTACAGTGCATAAATTACAGTAACAGCAGCAGCGAAAAAATGCAGCAATGCAGTCTTGTAGCTTGCAGCTGCATTAATTTTTTTCACTTGGTTTGAAATCATGATATCAGAATTTTACTCCGATGATATAAAATGCATGAATTTGTTTTTAAAAACTTAGTGCTAACCTACTACCAAAGCTCAGCTACTACGCTAAAGAAAAGGTAACTTGTAGCCTACTTTGATATTTGACCACTACTTTTAGCATATTTAGCAAAAAATGCTTTACGCAGGCAGGCTTATTATAGACAGTGGTGTAAAAGAAAGCACCGATAGACTTTTGCACGAAAAGCTTTTTCGAAAACAAGTAGGCCTAGCATTTTCGATAACGAGTATACTTGGGATAAAGTAACGCCAATCGAGCAATTTTTACTGCAAAAAGCTAAAAAGTAGTTCAGTTTCAAATTTTTAGCCGCAATGTCGATTTCCTTGGTTAAAAGAAAAAACAATTACGCTGGATAATTTTGAGATTTTAGAAAGCTTGCGCAGCACACAATATTAATATTTGACGAGCGCGTCACGAAAAGCTTCTGGGATGCAACAGTTTTTTTCAAAGCTATCAAGAGTATTGATGATTGAAATTTTTTCAAATGCGAAGACCAGGGAGTCGAACCAGAGTTTTATAAACCTGTTTTACGCTAACTTTGTCAAACCTTAACCGAACCTGAACCGTATTTTTCAAAATCGCAAAGAGCGAACCAGAACTGAACCGAATAATTGGAGTACTTGCGAACCTTAACCGAACCCGAACCGATTGAAAAAGCGGCTCGCTCCGTGAGGTCACACGCGTCACTTTGATTGGCGTAACCGATGGCGATTGACACTTTGAGGATGGCTTATATTCAAAGAAATACAGTACTTGCACAGCACTACAAGCTATAGCCTACATTGGCCCGTCAATGTGAAGGTATGTTTCTTTATCAAAGATCAGGCCGCCGGTGTCGGAGCAAAGTAGCAATTTAATTATCTCGAAATTGGCTTTACTACAAGTAGGCTATTTTATGCATTATATTGGCCTGTCAATGCGAAGAAAAACTGCTTTGTACGTTTCGTTTTTTAAATTGTGTTACTAGAACTACAGAATAGCGAACCTGAGCCGGAATTATACCATTTTTTACTGCCTTCCTGAGCCGGAATTATATAAACCGGTTTTGAAACATTTTTTACTGGAGCGAACCCAAACCGGAGCGTTTCAATTTATCCGAACCTTAACCGGAACTGAACAGAAATTTGAAACCGCTGTTGAACCCAAACCGAACCTGAACCGTAAAAATTAAATGGTTCGACTCCCTGGCGAAAGCAACTTTTTCAAAGCTATTTTGATGTTCTGTACCGATAACCCATTGTTCAAATACTAGGCTAATTTTTCATTTGCACTGGCGGTGATGGGCACGATAACATTTTCTGTACTTAAGCAATAACGATAACCGGTAATTTCAAAACATCCCTGGGTGATACCGATTATAATCGGTAAATTTCAATTCCTTAAGGTGATATCGGCAATCGATAAATTTTTCCGATATATGTTGCGTTAAATTTTCGATGTGTTTGACGAAGCTTTTTTGGAAGTCAAATTGCAAAAATATTTTTCTAGGTTTTTAAGGAAAGAGAAGCAGTTCACGGACTCTGCCGTGGCAACAAAACAAAGAGACATTTTTCTAAATTGCTACAAGACTTTATGGACACCGTGTATTTTTCCATAGCGCCAAACACTGTGTGCATGAAGAATCGTTTATCTCGATAATTTGTCGGCGATGACAAAATGTATTACAAAAGCGATATCGGTAATCAACAAATCAAAACTATATCACCGATAAATGCCCATCTCTGTCCACTGATGGTTAAGCGCGTCTACAATTAAGATTTTAACATTCGTTTCATATGAATAAACATTCGTTCGTTTTCCGATTGCAGCAACAATTTTTAAGAGACATTTGCAATTACTTTAAATCGCTTAGGTAAACAGCGGTTGGAAGGTCACGACTTTATTGACAAAAGATCCCCGTGGGGATGTTTGAGTGATAATTTTTAACTGCAAATGAATTTATAGTGAGCATTTCGAAATTTTTATTTTGGTACAGAAGAGTTTTATCACCAAATGAAGTCCAAAAAAATCAAGCCTTCATTATACTCGCGGTATTCCGCCAAAGTGTGTAATGAGTAACGGGGCCCGTTTCCGCCGCTGAGCGCCCAGGCAACACAACTTCGAAGTTCGAAGAAAACAGCCGCGGTGACGAGTCCCTGGCGATACTGTGTCCGATTTGATCGGCCCAAGGCGCGAACCCCAGATCTCCCGCACCGATAGCGATGTCGTTACAACTAAGTCCAACAAACTAGAAAGTTTTTGACCTAATGTATTGTCCAACCAGTGGACAAAAAATTGAATTCAGTAAAACTTATGCGATATGTCCCCTACTTTCCCTGCTTTTAATGAGATCCATAAGTTTTAATAGCTATTTTGACAGCTAAGGTCTCATAAAAAATCAAAAAATAATTGATGTAAAATATCGGTATTTTGCATTCAAGAAAATGTCGAATTCAATTGAGATCAAATTCCTGGAAATATTACTCCAAAACTTTTAATGATAGAAATCAGTTTCGATTTGAAATGACATTTAGACGGAATTCTAGTCTATCACTAAATGCAATTTGTGTCCAACAAAGAGTGTCTCAGTAACCCATGCTAAATGTACAGCTTATAGACTACCGAATCACTAATACTATCCTTCACGTTATTTAAATCAGTTTCAGCTAACTAGGCTACATAATCACTAAAAGTTCTCTTGCAAATGTTTTTAAAGCTATCCTTCACGTAATTGAGATCAGTTTTAGCTAATTCGTAAGATTAACTCCTGCATTTGAACGCTAGATCACTTTTCACAATGCAGTCTGATTGTAGTCTGCTGAAATCGATCTATAAGTACTCATGCGTAAAAACGAAATCACGTGATAGAGTCGGATAACTCTAATAAAGAAAACTCTGGCGCTAGTGTCCATCCTGCTTAACTACAGCACAAGGAGCACATTAAAAAACGACACTACTCTACTCTTAAGCCGCAGTCAACCGCACGGAAAACGTATTGTGTAACTTTTTGGAACTTTCTTTAAAAACACCCTCTTCCTTTGACTAACCTGGTCTAGACTCTAGGCTGTCTAGTCTAGCATAGTTCGAGTAGAAAGTGGAAACTTCGTCCAATTTTTGACGTAAGCAATTGACGAAAATATCTTCCACACGATTCGAACCCTAATAATTTTGCTTTCTATGTCGGTAGTTAGTAGTTTTGCTCAGCACCTTAAGACTGCTTTCTAATACGCCAAAATGACGTTGCTTTACGTTTTGCAGCCTACCTCACTTTACGCACGAAAAATCGTGTCGTATTTTGAGTAAACACACCTTAAAGGTGAATACTGACGAAACGCATACGTACTATTTTTCGTACCAACGTAAAGTGACGCAGGCTACGAAACAGTTAGATGCGATCATGTACGGCCTACATCAACTTTTCAAGGTTTAAAAGTTTTATTACATTCCAAAGGGGCTCTGCAAAATATTACAACCTCCGATATTTTATATCGTAAGTAGGCCTGTATGAGTATTTCAAATATGCTCGATCAAATATCGCTTTTTACGGAATCCCACCGTAAAGTTCATAGGAATTACCTTTCACCAGTAGGCCATGTCCTCAAGATACTAGCCTATAGAATAAATCGCATATAGGCTACCAATTTAAATGACGGATTCGAACTCTTTTTTTGAATACCGGTAACCCATACAGCCCTTGTCGAATCAGGCCAGAGTGAAGTCTTCAACCATTGCTTTAACCAATGACCAGTTTATGTCATTGCTTTAACCGAGTGTAGCACCTATAGCGTAAATATGGGTCACCAAACCTCGAATAAATAGTCTACAAACTTTACCGTTTTACAATGTAATAAAAGTAGCACAAAAGCACTCAGCAATAATGGTAAGCCATATTAAATAAAACAAGGTAAAAGCATGACATACAAGTTAAACAACTAAACGAAACATACTTTCGAAAAAATACATAGTTGACATAGGTCTAGGCCGAACTCTATCAAAAACAAAAAAAAATTACAAATAGTTTTTGAAATATAATAGACGTAAATATCTCACGAAACTATTTTGCTACAAATTTAAAAAATTAGAACTTTATACTTTCCTACTAAATGAAAAAAAAAAAAAAAAACGCAGCAGGCAATTCTGACGAGGGTTTCCCTTTTTACCGGATTTTCAACTTCTCGAGAAACGGGAAATTTTCAAAAAATTTCCCGGGAATCCCGGGATGAATTGATATCAGCATCCCCGAAATCCTTGCTAGCGCAGAAAAAATTTACCGGAATCCCCACACAACTTTCCGGAAACGGGAAATTGTATGTCATGCTTTTACCTTCAAAAAATTTAAATTTTCAAAAAATTTCTGAGATCCCGAAAATCTTTGGGATTCGGGAAATTTTTCCGGGAATTTGTCGCGAGCTTGATTATTTTGCCATTATTTTCTGATTTTTAGCATTTCAGATCTAATTTTTAGCATTCTGTTATGTTGTTTTGACAAACTTAGCTTGAGTTTTTCAATTTTTTCGACAAATTGAGGAAAAAAATTTGATCTCACAACCACTTCGTCTTAAAAACTTTTGCGAATTTTGAAAAATAATGTTTAATAAACAAAAAAAAATTATAGTTTGCAGAAACGCATTTCTTATGTCGGAATGACGGATATCAGTATCCCCGATTCTTTACTAGTGCAAAAAAATTTCCCGGAAAACGGGCAATTTCAAAACCCAAATATCCCGTCCCGACTTCCCGGGAGGAAGCACTCATTTTGACGTTTAACGGAAATTAAGCAGCAGCACGAAAGCAAGAAACAATGCAACATTTTGAGAACTTAACACGCCTGCAAAGCAACATGTTGCCCAAAAATTAGGCAATCACTAAAACAACAAAAAATGCGACGGTGAAAAATGAAAATCACTCAAAACCAACACAGTAACTTGTGAAACACTGAAATCGAACTGAAACATGATTCACAACAATTATATACCGGTAGGCTACATTACATCGACAACGATTCGATATGTTACAAAATAAAGTACCAAGACCTAGGCCCACATCAAGACTTGGGGGAGAGGGGAGGCGGGATTAATTTTTCGAAAAGGCTCAGGCAGACCTGATTTGTATTTTTTTGTATTTAGTTGTATATTTATCCTATCACGAAAAAGCTATCAATGCGCTGTACGAGCTCGCTCAGAAGTTGCCAGCCATCTGTCTACCACACCAAGATGGGGAATTCTGCTCAGTGCCTTTCCCAACGGCACAACAAGTGAACTTGCCGGCTTGTTCTCAACACTGTCTGTTTAATGCTGAGCGTCAAGCAAGGAAGCTGTGAATACCAATTTTAAAGTCAATGGTTTGACCCGACTAGGAATTAAACTCGAGTCCACAGCTCCAGAGGCAAACGCTCTTACCACTCGGCCATCTGAGCTGCAAAACGAGACCTCTAGAAAAAGTTCATGCCGCTATTAATTTTTGTAGATGAATGATTTTGCAGTAATATCCAGTTATCATTAACGTTCACAAGCAAAATTCTGCAACATTTTATTCAAATGATGTCGGTTCACAGAGGTCCGCAGGGTGGCGCACAGCATCCCAAGATCAACGAATTTCACTTTGTGTCAAGTAATTTTAAGATATGTGATCTTAAGGTAAAAATTCAAGCATTTTAAAAATGATAAGACTTCTAGAGAAAACTGAGACTTGATAACAATAGTGAATACAACATTGCAACGTCACATAAATAGAAAATGTTTGGGAGAACTTTTCCCACGTCGTCGTTTATTCATAAAATCTGGAAAACAAAATTTCGTTGAAAGCGAAAAGACAAAAAATTTGATCATTATTTTTATTAGCTGGTAGTTAAAGCAAAATTCCATAGGCAAAAAATGAGCGAGTGTGCCAAAAATAAGCTTTCAACCTTATGTTTGAAGCCTGCTTAGGTCAAGCTCAATTAAACGCAGCATCAACTTAATGGTTTGACGTCGCCAACGGTGCAAAAGGCCTTGGGTTCAATTCTCCGGTCGGTCAAATTGGACACACTGTCGCCAACGCTGCTGACGTTTCTTCGGAGCTGTGTTGCCCAGGCGCTAAGCGCGGGGATGGGCCCCGTTACTCTCGTTACACGCTTCGGCGTAGTATCGCTAGTATTATGAAGATTCGTTCTTTTTCTTGAAAAAGGCGCAGTAGTAATTAAAAAAACAAACATTTCCTAGCATCGCAGATTCAGGGCTACTTGAAAATGTACAGTACACAATTCATTTGAAATGTCAATATGTATTTACTGCATGTTCATTATTAATGCGGTTCTTTTTTTAATATGCTTTTTCAATTGCCGCTACCTCCCCATCGGATAAAATTACATCAACCACTTGAGCACACACCCTAAATTGAGTGAACTTTGTGCAAAACATACAACAGAATTACCTTTTTCAAAAACATTTTTTCCTTCGTCTGTTGTCAACTGGTCAATGTATGGAGAATCACAATGGTCTTTATTTGCAAACAATTGTGTAGGGTCGTCGAAAACAGGAGAGCTACAAAGAATTAAAAAAGTTTAAACAACTTCATTTTTCTATTCTCCATACTAAGCCACTGTACGATGTTGCGCACATAAAAATGTTTTTTACGTAAACAAACTACTTAAAAGCAAACAAATAGTTATAAACAACAAACAAAAAGCAAAAAATGCTTAAAAATGTATTCTGTTATGCAAACCTCAACCCAGCATGACTAAAACAGTCATTATTATGTTGGCTAAGTTTTTATTAACCAAGTAATAGGGTTAGGCAGGGCTAAATTCTGTAGCAAACGCTAAAATCCGATGTGCAAAAAAGTGTGAGTCTCCTTGAAAAACTAGCTCCAGGGCGCCCCATGCAGCTCTAGCGCCAAGTCATGTTGTAGACAAATACGCCGCTCCAACCCACTTCGTCATCATTAAAATAAAACTTACGATTTAATGATCCGAGGTTTGACCAGCAGGGTTACCGATTCGGGAGATTTCCGCACTATTTCCGATAACATTTCAACGCTCGTCACTAGCTTCCCATTGGCTGACAAAATTTGATCATGCGATTGTATTCCCCCCATTTTCATGGCCGGCCCCCCTTCAAGAACGCGATTGACCACTATTCGACCGTCATTCAAGGGAATAACAGTTATTCCAATACCTAATAATACAAGAAAATATTTGGCAAACGTTACAACTGGTAGTTAATTAGCAATTTAATTACAAACATTACAGCCAATTAACTGCTAAAAACATTTAGACAGACGTTTCGGTTCACATTTCGTGCCATTGTCAACGCTGCAAACCTGCGCTGAAACGCCATAAACTTTTTTTGCACAATGACATAAGACGTAGCACAGCGAAGGCTTATAGCGCTGACAATGGCACCAGAAATGAACCGAAAGCTGTTTCCTGGCAGTGATATTTATAACCAAGAACAAGATACACTACTCGAAACAAATAATAAAGTGATTCCTGAGCTCTGTAAACTTTGGAAATCAACAACGTCCGATTAACTGTCAAGACTTTCCATCAGACAGGTTGGCTTCGTGGTTAAAAACAACGCCGCCGGCGCAAGAGGTCTTCAGGTTCGATTCTCGGTCAAATTTGACACTGTCTCCGACGGCTCGCCATCGCTGCTATGTTTCTTCGGAGCTGTGTTGCCCAGGCGCAAAGCCGCAGAGATGGACCCCGCCACTCGCTAGCCGTTGCACCACAGTCTACTCTACACGCTTCGACGTAATACCGCAAGTCTAATGAAGATTTGCTTCGAAATTATTGAGAAAGGAAACGGAAGCCACACCAAGAACACATTATGACAAACTAAGTTTTGGCTTTATGACATCATAACTGACCTTTATTCTTGCAATTGGGAAGGACGACTGTTTTGCTGCTATTCGATGTCGTTGTGTGCAATTTATCACAATTTGTCTGACTTATGTCATTAATTGATGACGTAACGCTTCGTCTCTGACGAACAGTTTCGGCTCGAGTCATGCTGTTGGTTAATTGCTTGTATCGTACAATATCTTGACGATTCTGAAACAAAACAAATTATTAGAACCCAAGCTTCTTAACCAGTTCCTTATTTTAACAGCACGAAACAGCGCTGTCCCGCTCTACGGTTACGTTATTACTGGAGTTGCGTTGCAACCAGGAGCGTATTCAGGGGGGCATTGTGCCCAGGCCCTCTCTTTTGACTCTGCCTTTTAGTAAAAAAGAACAAAATTAATGGTGCCAAGTAACTGAAACATGCCAGACTCTTTTGATGGTTTCTGTAGTTTAAGGCCAGGGGCGGATCCAGAGGTTAGAATGAGGGGTATGCATCCTCCCACCAACCATTTCCAAAAATGTTTTTGATGTATACAACTTTTCTATAATTTCGAACCTCTTAGATAGCGATAAGCCTTACGCCTTAAGCACGCGTAATAGAAAATGTGCGAACAAAATGCATCATATTTAGCGAAACACTCATTATTAGGGTCAAAAAATTAGGGTCAAAAAAATTAAACAAAATTTGGCAGAAAATTATTTAAAAAGTACTAAAATAGACATTACAAAAAGTAAATTTTCAAAGTTTTTCCGGGGAAGCATGCCCCCGGACCCCCCTAGAGCCTTTCTTAATTCTCAATCAGCTTCAAATTAATTCCGCTAAAAAAACACGCTTGAAACAATGTGAAAATTATGCCCCCTCCCCCCTTTTAAAAATTTTCGCTAAGCCACTGGTTGCGAACTGTTCTTTTTGGTTTTTGTTTTGACTTAACTAAAGGTACCGTACTTCGTTTCATTCTATATAAGCTTTTCGTGTCTTTATTTAATTTTGTGCGCTTTTTGTGACGCTTCTGCTGGTGAGGAGATGCAGACTAGACGACCTTCAAGCTTCTATAGCTGTCATGGTCTTTCGCATCTCCTCACGGGTCACTATTTTTTTCTGTTTTATGAGGCGTAATTTATTTCAATAATACTCTGTCCGAAAAAATAAAAATAGATGAATGAATGAAAAAATGATTGGTGATGGAGAGCTGTTATAGCCTCCGACCCGACAAGAAAATGTCGTCAAGTTGCGCTTTCAGTAGGCCACGAAGGACATTACTTTATTAATATTTTTTTCAGTTCCTTATTTATTAGGTAAAATTTACCTCCTTTTGTAAGGACATGACTCCTCAGAATATCGGTGCAACTACCTCTATTATAGCAGTAGTTCTTAACGGGGTGCCCAGCGACCCCCAATAAAAAAATTTTGGGGACCTCTGTCTCATATTGTTTGTTCTTTCAATATACACCTCCTTTGCAGGCTGCGTAGACAAGGGATCCCCAGGGCCAATATCTAGAATAGTAATCCCGGGAACTAGAAAGATTAAGAGCCACTGTTCTAGAGTTTTTGCTTTACCCTTTCCTCTATTCAAAAGAAGAACTTGACGAATGGCAAAGCTATCTTCAATTTTTTCACAATCGTGATAGTTGAAAAAAAAACAAAAAAAAACTTGCCTCTTGAAAAACCTTCGGTGCACGGCTCCGGTTGCTCAAAATAATCAAAAATGGGAAATTTTGCTGAAGGAAAATCAGACATTTTGAAACCACTAAACAACTTGAAATCGTAGGTTAGATTCATCCAGCACAAAGTTGACCCAGGTTTTGATGGTTGATTCAAACCAATAGTTCAAAAATATATTTTGAATGAAGAGCGCAAATCACAATTAAAATAAATAAACCTTGGAATAGTGTAAATACGGGACGAAAATTTCTTGAGGAAAAATAAAACCACATTAGTTCTTGCAACTAAACGTTTCGGTCAGTTTTAGCTTTGTACTGCCTTGTTTACCCTGCTGATGATGACGACGGCTGAATTTATGTTCTCGAAACGTCCAGTGCTTTATGGTTCCTCCTTAAACAAATGATTAGTTTGAAACCATGAGTAAATGTTGTAAGGGCCATCTCAATCACCAGATGTAACGTACACGCAGCAGCCAAAGTTCCAATCTCAAATAAAAATAAAAAACAGACAAGTCCAAAACTTTTTTAAGATCGACTGTTTTTCTGGGAAAAGTGGAAACAGACAAGTTTTACCGGAAACGTAATTACAGGTTATTGAACTTTTCCCCTGGAGCAGTGGTCGGCAACCACCGGGCCGCGGCCAGGTGCCGGTCCGTGTGAAGTTTGTTACCGGTCCGTATGCGTTTTCAGAATAAATGCTTTGAGTTTAAAACATTTTTATAACGTGAGACGCAATTTTGGGACGTTTTTGTAAAAATGCTAAATAACTCAATTCTGGTGGCCCAGTATGGCAAAGTTACTCAATATCACAAAAATAACCAAATTGAAAAGTCAAATCTTTTAATTGAACAGCGAACATTTGATTATGCTGTCATTTTATCGTAAATCTTTTGTAAATCAAACATCGATTGGTTAAGAGAAAGAATAACGTTAAGAATCAGGTTTGAGAAGCTACTATAAAAAAATTGAGCAATGCTGCTGCAGCAAGATTGAAAAAGCTTAATGCTCTGGTCAGAGTAATACAAGATCGAGATTTTCAGTTCTGAATAAATATGAGTGTTTTATTGCTTAAACATTTTTGATTTTTTAAAGGCCGGTCCGCAAAAACAATTCAGTTTCAAACCGGTCCGTTGTGCGAAAAAGGTTGCCGACCACTGCCCTGGAGCATTGGCGCTCAAGAAAAGCTATCATCGCTTAAATCGTTTTTCATATTGGATCAATGAAGTCTGGTATTTTATTTCTAAGATTAACACAATTTAATTACCAAACTAAGATGTCTTTTATTGCCCTTTTCCGGTTCAAGTTTTTTTCTTGGGTGGCAGGACTGGGAGGACTTTCATTACAAGGAACATCAAAAAAATCAAATCTTCATTACGCCGAAACGTCTAATGAGTGGTGGGTCCATCTCCGCAGCTTAGCAACACAGCTCCGAAGAAACATCGCAGCGGTGGCAAGTCGTCGGCGACACTGCGTCCGTTTTAACCAGCAGGGAATCGAAACCGAGACCTTTCGCACCGATAGCAATGTGCCTAACAACTGAGCTAACCGCCTGGTCTTACAAGAAACGTGTCAAGGAAATATCATAACATGATCCTCATAGTAAGGCGGTAATTAATTTTACATTTTGACGTTTCGACAGCAAAGCACTGTGGCATTTTGTAATAACGCTTTTATTGCAGCAAAAATTTGTCAATTTAATATCATTTCAGGTTAAATATTAAAAATGTGATTACTTGGTTTTACACATTTAAAACAAAATTTAATTAAATTTGAAGAAAAAAGACAAAGATTAATGGAAAAAGAAAGATTCGTCAGGGACATGGCCTGGCGCTACACGCGTGGGTGACAGATCCTACGTGACGGGTTCAATTTACGAGAGACGACCGCGTTTGACATATACCGGGTGGCAGCTGCCTCGAAGAGCGCAAGCTCACTTCGCAGTCTCCCTCAATTACGGTTGCATTTTCGGGTCAATATAATATGAAAATAACCTCAGTTATTTATTTAATTTTCAAAGAAAACAGCCAGATTAACAAGCCCATAAGGTTTGAAATTCCACATGTTATATTTATATAGGTTTATCAAGGTACCAGTAGCAGTAAAATCTATAAAAATGCGTTGCTTTTGCCTTTGCGTGTTACCTCTGATTGGGTTTAAGGAGGAGGTAGAGAGAGGGCCGGAGCATGGGGACAGTGCTCAAGTTGTAAAAACACTTGTGGGAGGATGGTGCAAGGTTTTCACGCAAACGTAAAGAAGAGATGATCATTATTTATAAGAGAATCGTTTACCTTAAATGTTTTATGGAAGGATGGTGCTGTTTTCCGGGGGAATGGCATCTCCCCTCAACTCGAGTACTGCATGGGGAGGCCTTGGAGCCCCTTGGCAAATCGTGCCCTTGAAAAAACTAAATATGAAAAATCTGCTGCTGACGTAAAAATTAGATTTGCAAAAAAAACGTAAGCCCCCCAAAAAAAATTAGCCCCGGGTTCCCCGAAGTCATAACACGGCCCTGGAAAGGCGCATTATTTTGTGCTAAAATTCCAAAACAAAAAAGGGTTTAAACAAGATGGCAGAAGCGTAGGCAGGAATTTTGGAAAGGGGAAGTAGCGTTACAGAACTTTTTCACAGTAAAGTACAACTTTTCTACGATAGTGTGAGTGATACACCTTTCAAGTGTCGGATAACGCTTTTTTTACGTCGGAATAATAACAGTAATTGAGGGAGGCTGCGAAGTGAGCTTGCGCTCTTCAAGTCAGCAGCCACCCGTCACATACGTCAAATGCGATCGACTCCAGCCGGGAATCGTACTTGTCACGTAGGATCTGTCACCTGCGTGAGGTAGCCTACCACTAGGCCATGTCACTGACAAGTGTTTCGTAGGAAGCCTGACCGAGCTGGGAGGTACGCTGCGTACGTCTTCTCGAAACAGAAAACAGCTTTTCCCTTCAATTACCCCACAACTCTGCCCTAGAGTAAATTTTTTGAGCGAAACTAGCAGCATATTCAGGGTAAGTCATTGTGCTATGCCTCCCTTTTTGGCCTTGCCTTTCAATAAAAAAACGCAAATGTTGCTATGTGACTGAAATGTGCCAGACCTTTTGGATGGTTTTTGTAAATTGCCTCTCTCTTCTTTTTTATAATTTTTCGCTACGTCACTGAGCGAAACCTTATAAAATGACGTAATGGCAGGTAAAGTGGAACAATCAAGTAGCGGTTTAACGACAGAAGCCCGTGTGAATGAGAAAAATTTTTTGTACTGATTTAATGATTTTCTCTTTTTGTTTGAGCGACGGTCAACGTCTTATTTCAATAGGAAAGGAAATTAACAAATCATTTCGCAACTTAACGCCTTTGAAGGTTTTAGTTTACGTTTTTGCTTTCTGTTTATTCTAAACGTGAAAAGTCAATACAAAAAATGGTTTTGAAAAAATGTTTGGAAAAAGTTGTCCTGCTTTAAAAGAAGTTAAAAATTAACTAAAACCTACACAGAGCTGCGGCTAACTTGTCGACATTACCGCAATAAAGCATTTACAGCTGTTGGCCGTGAAAAAGTTCTTGTCGGCTATTCTACAATAAAACATAGCCAATAGAAATTGCTGGTTTAACAATTGGACACAGGCTGTAGAGTCAGATTAAAAACTAATGCGAAGACTTTTTCATCCAAAGTAGGTCAGAAGTAACTCAACTCAACTTTTATTTACCAAGACGCAAAATAGCGCAGGAGGGAAGCAGCGAAAGACCAATTGGTCATCTAAGTCTGCTGCTTCCGAATGCGAGAACTTACGACATGATATAAAAACACATTAGCTAGCGTATCACACACAGGTTCAAAACAACACAGTGGGCACACCTTCCGACGGTATCTGGGATTACCAAAGTAAGATACCGGCATCTATGAGTCGGAATATTAAATTAACGAAAAAGGGAAAAAAATAAATAATAGTAAATAATTAATAAGTAAATTGAAAGCCTATAGTAAGTAATCAACAAGTGATGGACTGAGATGGCATGGACCACCCAATATACTGTACTGAATATCAACAACTAGACCTAAAGAAGAGGACTGCAATATCATCACGAAAAACATAAGTAAAAAATGCATTATTGTTCACTCTTCAGTACTGCCATGTGTTTTAAGAATATTTGTTTCAAAAAAAAGTTTAAATTTATAGAAAGAACAATGCCTGAGATCCTGCGGAATATCTTTCCATAATTTTAGGCAGATATGACAAAGCACCCTCCTCCCTGCTTCTGAGCTTACGAAAGATTGAAAATACTCATTACGTTTTGTTTGCCTTGTATTATATTTATGTATTTTATCAAGCCTTAGGATGTAATTGTTGAAAGAATTTGGAAGCATTTTGTTGTTAAATTTGAACATAAACTTAGCGAATTCCATTTCTATCATATCATCAAGTTTCAGTGCACCAAACTTAGTGTATAGCAAATTTGTTGGATGATGCATTGGAAGAAAGAAGCTAGCTCTTAAGATTTTGTTTTGAAAAATGACAAGATTGTGGTAGTGACTTTTGTACGCTCTACCCCAATTGATTAATGAGTACTGGAGATGAGAGTGAAACACGGCGTAGTACACTAATTTAAGAGTGGAAAAAGGAACATAATGTCTTAATTTGTATATTACTCCACAAACTTTTGAAAGTTTACGCGTTAACATATGAATATGAATTTTCCGAGAAAGCTTATTGTCCAGATGAACGCCAAGATATTTAACGTTGTCTGTTTCTTCAAGTAAATTGTGATTTATGGAAAGCTTAAAACTAGATACAGCTGCATTTTTGTTCCCCACGATCATGAAATAGTTTTTTTTGTAATTTATAGTTAATTTGTTGATATTTACCCAGTTATTGATTTTAATGGTCTCATGTTCTGCTTGAGTTTGAAGAGAATCAACATCATTATGTGAGAGATGTAAATTAATATCGTCAGCGAATAACGTAGTTTCAAATTTAGAGGCATAAGGCAGATCATTAACGTACAGCAAAAATAAGAGCGGTCCTAAAACCGAACCTTGTGGCACACCATAATTTACATTGTACAAATTAGAAATTTTTCCTTCCAACTTGGTGCAAATCTTTCGATCGCTGAGGTAAGATTGTAATAAGGTAAAAACATGCCCGCGAAATCCGTAATGGTAAAGCTTTTTCAGCAAAAGTTGATGGTTAACCGAGTCGAATGCTTTTCTTAAATCAAAAAAGAGTGAAAGGGTAACCTTGTTTTCATTTAGATTATTTAACAGTTTATCATAGAGCGTGGTAACAGCTAATTCGGTGGAACTGTTGATTCTGAAGCCAAATTGAAAAGGCATAATAATGTCATTTTGGTTTAAAAATTTAGTCATATTGCGTTCCAAAATTTTTTCAAAGATTTTTGCAAAATCTGGAAGGAGAGAAATAGGGCGCAGGTCATCAAGCGACTTTGGATTGGTTACTTTCGGAATTGGGATTACATAAGCAAGTTTGAAGAGATCCGGGAAAATTTCTTGTTTAATACATTTGTTAAACAGCTTGGTTAATAGAGGAGCTAAAATGCATTTTGAAAGTTTTATAAATTTTGAAGGGATTTCATCTGATCCTGGTGCGGCGTCAGATTTAACATTTGCACCAAGTTAGAAGAAAAAATTTCTAATTTGTACAATGTAAATTACTATATAATGCACCTGGGTTCGATTATCGGGCCGTTCGAATCAGACACAGACCAGCCAAGGGCTCGCCACCGCAGCGTAGACGGTCTCCGCAACTCGTTGCACGTTTGGAGTAAAGGTGCGATCACACTGAGACGTCGAGACCTTTGAGACATTGTGCAGGTTTGTCTTATTATGACATCACATCCGCACAAAGCCGTGTCACAATAAGATAAATCTTCACAATGTCTCAAAAGTCTCAGTTAGTGTGATCACACCTAAACACCCCGAGTATATTGAAAATTTGATTTTTGTATTTCCATATTCGATTAAAGCAGGCCATGCGTAGTAACGTCTAAAATGCATCATCAGCCTCCGCTAACAATGTTTCCATTTTTAACACAGATATATCCGGTAGAGTGAATGCGGTTAGGATAATGAAAGACAACCTACGCCACGTGAAGAAACGAGGTGATGTAGATAAGTTCATTCTTATACAACATGAACATATATGGCAACGAAAAAGATTAAATATAAAGCAGATTACCGGACGTTACAATTATTGTAACGCTGATCGGTGTTAAAACCAAAACCCACTAAAATGACGTCATGACCAAGCAAACGGTTTTTCAAATTTAATGCTCGAGGTCACATGCATCAGTTAGAACGTTTTCACCATTTTTGTAAATGCTAGGTACCTAACATAAACCTCCAAGAACCCAAAAAAATAAAAGCATCAAAAAAATCTTCATTATCCTCGCGGTATTACGCCAAACTGTATATCGAGAGGCAGGGTTCATCTCCGCGCCTTAGCGCCTGGGCAAAACAGCTCTGAAGAAACATCGCAGCGGTGGCGAGCAGTTGGCGACACTGTGCCCGATTTGACCGCCCGGGAATAGAGTCCAGACCTGCCGCGCCGACAGCGATGCCTTCTACCACTAAGCTTGCCGGGAGCTAGAAAAAAGCTAACGCGTTACGCAATTTTCTTTCTAGGGATCCTATTTTCATATTTAGAAACTTGATTCCAAAAAAAATACGCTTTGAAAACGTTTTTATTAAGGTCTGTGTCTTTCATATAGGCCCACACGGTTATACCAGACAGTCACTGATAAAATAGATAATCATCAGCTTTTAGTGCTTTATAATTTGATTGATGACAACGTTTACGTCATGGAAATGAACGTTTCAGTTCAAGAATTTCAAGTGGGTTTCACTATGACTATGTCACTTTTCCATACTTTATTGTAACTATTGGCTTTGACTTAGCATACGTCCTTCACGAAATTAACTACCCCTGAATGAATTGTAACTAAGCCCAAGCCACAAAACATACTCTACGACTTTTTTCACAGCTATACGGTAGTATCAGCTAGAGGCCAATGCTAATCACGTAGATAAAAAGAAGCTATTAATTAAAGCTATAAAATAATACGTCAAGAAGACTTGATGTGACATAAAAGAGACGTTACTATAAGTCAAACATCTAAGCTGCTCCATAATTGTAAACGGTAACTTTTTTACTACCGCTTGAACAATTAATTACACTCTTCAATGAGTGACCCGGCCACCAGAGCCGGATGAATGGAGGAAACCGTCCTCCTCCGCCGCACATAAAAAAGGGGTTACTAAAATCGCGCCCTCTAAAAAAGCTTGCTGCTAACACGTCAAAATTACGTCTGCAAAAAAGTATGGGCTCAAAAAATTATTATCCCCCCCAAAGTTTTAACAGGGCCTTGCTTGCTACACGCACACCCAGAAACAGCTACTCGCAATCCCCATAGGGGAGCAAATGCGTTAAACTTAATCAAAGCCATGGAAATGAACTTAATCAAAGCCGGTACTTTAATCAGCGGTTCAATATGAGCATTATTTCTTGAGGTGTAATGGAGGCTCTTTTCCGATCAACAGATAAGGAATCTAGTCGGATAAATTGGGTTAATTATTATTATTGTGTGGGTCCAGTATAACTCGTAGGGCGGTCAGGTACCCGTATTGTGTAGGTTTGTACGGGAATCCAAATATTGGATTCGAGCACAATCTTGGCTTTTAACACAAATTAGTCTAAAAAAATCTTCATTAAACTCGCGATATCAAGCCGAAGCGTGTACCGACTAAAGAGTGGCGGGGCTCATCTCCGCGGCTTAGCGCCTGAGCAAAACAATTCCAAAGCACCGTAACTGAGGAGGCGACTGTTGGCGAAACAGCGAAAACGAATTATAAAGTAGGTAATTTACAAACTCTTACCTTGTATTGAATAAGTTGAATTTGAATTTGCGCTTCCCAAGCTTTATCTTGTTCGCATCGAAATGAAAAAGTCTCATTTTGTTGAGTAAAAACATTGAAATAAGACAGTTTATTTAAATTATCTTCATACACACGAGTAACAGATTTAATATGACAAAATGGAATTGTTCTTGAGGGCGCTGAATTATTAACTTTTTTCCGTTTATTCCCGTATAAAATAATAGCTTCTGAATTCAGCACACAGTATTTCTTTTTCCACGGGTTTCCAAATGTAATTCTTTTTCTTAAAATTTTTTTTTCAATAGAACCTTCGCACACCACAGTAACTTCATCCAGCACCATTTTACTGAAGTCTCTGCTATGGTCTAAACTTGAATTACAGGCAGGCCCCAAACAGCAGACGCACTTGCCTGACACTCTTGCATTATTGTTGTTAGAAGTTTTGGTAGCCACTTTGTTTTCTTTTTCTTTCATTCAAAATATGGTCTTCTTTCGGGGTCGATAGGTAAAAATCCTACTTTTTTTTTACAAATAGCACAAATAAATACTGAATAAATATCACCTGAGCACAAAAAGCGGTTAAAACATTTGTAATTGTTCAACAAATGATATTTCTGAAGCTGTTTCTCATTTATTAAACCAAAAATTTAACTTGAAGAAGACTGTGTAGTGAGCTTGCGCTCTTTGAGTTAGCAGCCACCCGAGTTAAATGCGATCCGCTCTCGCAGTGAGTCGAAGCTTTCAAGATGGAATTATTACCATGGCACCGCTAGGACAAGTCATCACATATCTACCGAAGTAGTGGCTTACCGAGGCACCGACAACCGCTAAATTTAAGTGGGATCAGGTACTTTTATCTTGTAGTTGAATGTAACTAACGCTATGGATGCCGTTAGATAAGCAGTATAAGAGTAATAAATAGTAGTAAATGAAGCTACAAACTGTCCGATAGCCAGTGAATCGGCTATGTTTTTAGCGGTGTCCTACTAAACACCGCAAAGGACTGAAACACCGCAAAGGACGACAAGAGACCTCAAATTGATGTACTAAACACCGCAAAGAACGACAAAGGACCTTAAATTGATCTACTAAACACCGCAAAGAACGACAAAGGACTTGGAATCATACCATAACAACGAACGACAAAGGACTTTAAAATAGGGTTAGATTAGGGTTAGGCTAGGGTTAGGATTAGATTAGGGCTAGGGTTAGGGTTGGATTAGGGTTAGGATTTTTGGTCCTTCGTCGTATTTTGCGATGTGTAATACATCAATTTGAGGTCCTTTGTCATCCTTTGCAGTGTTTAGTAGGACCCTGTTTTATGGAACTGTATTTAGATTGTAGGGACATCGAACCAACCGTGTTCACTGATCACCAATTCAAATTGATGGAGGTTCTTTTTGTGTTTAACTGGATGAGTTCCAAAATAGGAAATTTTTTTGCTCGAATAACGACCCTCAAATAAGTGCTGTTTGACTAATGAGGCATCATAGCAAAGTAAAACCGTGTTCGATAAAACCGTTGTTTTAAATACCGATGCCGGGGATAATGAAATCGGCACCCCGTGATTATGCGTTCTTGGTCAGCCTACTAATTAAATTTTGAAGACGTGACTCTTTGATTCAGTACACAGTACTTAGCAAATTCAGCTTGAGGGCAAATAAGTTTTAAATCATGAAGAAATAGAAAATCTTTTATTGAAATTTGGAACGATCAAGCGCACAAGGCACATCTGCTGATCCGGAAATAGTCGCTAAAAGCCCTTAATTAACAAATCTTTTCTCACTTTGCACTAGAACACAAATTTTTGCGAGTTCGGTAAAAAATAGGGTACTTCTGGGCTGGGTTATTTTTTTCAAAATTTCACTTCGGTCAATTGATCTAACTGTCCACAAAAATTTCGGTGATCTCAATTATTTTTCGGTCATGTATGAAATAACAAGACGTGGAACGAAATATACACCAACTCCTTTGTAACCGCAACACGAATTAAAACTACTTTATCAGTTTGATGTTTGTTAAACCTGACACCGTCACACCGGCAGTCCGTTTGTAATTGTTGCTTGCATATTAGCAAGATATTAGCAAGATACTTCGGTCAATTGACCGAAATGGCATTAATTTTTTCGGTTTTTACGAATTTAATTTGGACCATGACCGAAATTTGACCGAAAAAAAAAAAACAACAACAAAGCAGCTTTTAGGCCTAATCACGTACCTCTAAACGTAGGTGAAACGAATTTCACACCACAGAGCTGCTACGGGATGATGCAACAGTATCCCCTTAATAATTGATTCAACATTTAAACGCCATAGACTCGCTACAAATGCTAACCATTCAGCCTGCCCCAACCCAGAAACCCATTGTTTCTGAAGTTACCCTTGACCCATATTTACCTTGTGCACATGCCCAATGTTCGGGGGTTTATTTGGACCCACGCCACGGTTCTAGTTTCGGCATCATAATCAACTTTTTTTCTGTCATAGTGAAAAAAGTGTTGATGACATCGAAAAATGAATTATAATGCAGAAACTAGAATCAAGAGTGGGCCCAACACTAACAGCCACTAAAATTGGACATGTGGACAGGGTAAATGATTTGGCCTTGCTTGGTTTTATGCTGACAATTTCACTGTACCAGACTATTATTTGTTTATTAGCTACCGGTACTCTTTTTCAAATGACTTCCTAATCCTAACCTTGCTCGCGATAAACTGAAATTATCTTCATTATTTGACAGCTACAAGCTCACAATCTGGTTTGAAGTTTGTTTAGAAATATCTTGTCAATCCTGTGAAGTACCTAAGCATTGGTAACGACCAAACTTTCTCATCACATACAACGCTTGCCAGAAGGTTAGCTAGTGATTTTCTCACTTTATTCGAACACTGAGCGTTGACAGACAAAAAAGAAAAACGTTGCTCGCTTAGGTGTACGTTTTTTCTTACGCACGGATTGTGACGTAGACGACGTAACGTTCTACGTACGTCATCACCACTCACCAGGTGCACATTAGTATTGTACATTAAGTTTTCACTTTTTTTTCTGCAAGATGTGACTATTTAAAATTTTCCTGTAAAGACGCCAAAGCCAAATTTTAATGTCAATACTTTCATTCAAGATGCGCTTGCGCAGTGCTCGAAGCAGAGATTTACACTTTCGTAAATCGTAAGTGAAGAGCGGTAGCTATATCAGGCCTGATAAATATTGCAGTAGGCTATGCCGCCAATCGTAAGGTTACCGGTATCAAGAAATTTTTGCAGACTAATGACAATTACTTCAACAATAAAAATTGAAAAAATAATGATGATAGAAATTTTTGGCCTAGCCCAGGAGTGGGCAAACTACGGCCCGCGAGATCATTTTATGCGGCCCGCAGGCACTTACAGAAATATAAATCTTGCTTTTTAGTTCTTACTGTGGAGATGGTATGGGCCGCTAACAGACCCGCTAACGAGCCGCTACCAATTTTTGAAATCCCTTTCAACTTTTATTTTTCTGTTAAATGTGGTTGAACGTTCATAAAAGAATGGGCCGTGGGCGGGCTGGGCTTTGTTTTTGGGATGAATTTACGGGTCGGTTACCGCTACTAAGTAAGAGGTTCTGGGCCATTGGCGGTCCGTGTTGCAAAAAAGTCAGCCCGTGCCATCTCTACGACTCTACCTTGCTGATCTTGAGTGGAATATTAGAACATTTGCGGACGTTTGAGCGAAAATTAGGACACCTGCGGACGTGAGGACCTTTTTTGCTCTTCACTTGATTTAGAGTGGAAATTAGGACATCTGCGCGGACGTGAGGACCTTTTTTAGCTTTTTACCTAATTTAGAGTGGAAATTAGGACATCAGCAGTCGTGACGACCCTTTTTATTTTGCTCTACCCATCAGTGCGGCCCTCGGCTTCAAAATTTTTTGCAATGCGGCCCTTTGTGCGAAAAGTTTGCCCACCCCTGGCCTAGCCCATCATTTAGTTCTTCGTCACACTAAATTGAAAATGGCTGGTGGGATCAACAACCCCACATGGCCTCATCCCCTGGTTGTTCTCAGCTAACCAACAGCCATGTGTACCGATTAACGTTTTTCGTGATTACGATTTTGCCAGAGAGTCAAACAATATTGTGACACCCTCATAACTTTTCGTAATTAAGCAACGCTAGCGGCAGTGGGCTTACGCTGTGATCTTACTACAATCGCAGATCAAGCAAGGATCAAAATCATCGTTTCTTACGGCAGACCAGTGAATGCCGGCTATAAAGCACAAAAGTTGCCGAACCAATGGGGTGAGGGGGAAGTTTAAACCTACGAAACTCTCCCCTTGCCTATGCCCTTGTCAAAACTTATGACATTTTTTTATTTTATGTGTGGATAGTCCTTAAGATACGAACAATCATCAAATGTTTGAATTTAGTGGTTCGAACGTTGGCTTAGCAGTCGGGATTTTTAAAATTATTTTTTGATACCCTCCTCAAAAACCTAGCGATGAATTCAAAAATTTGATTGCAATAATCGCCGCTGCATTGGCCCAATTTTTTAAAGTCAACCTAAAACAGTTGGGTTTACGAAGGGGCGTATACAACGACTAATTAGGAAGGGCCATGGCTGGTTTAGACAATGACACCTCGTTTTCATTCGCGTTTAGTGATCGGTTCCTAAAAATGGTCTTCATGCGTCAAAAAAGAAAAGAGGGGCAGGCTTTTCTCACTAGCTAGATATAAATGAACGCACGTAATCGAAAATTGTTGCGTGAACTCTGAAACAATCTAAAATACTAATTGCAAAACTGATAGGATTTGGGGGTGAACAATGAGTCAATGACTTCGTATTATCGTAAATTCAAGTGGTGCAAAAGCGGGGCTATACTATTATAAACAACAGTTACTGCATAAAAATGAAAGTAAAGCCTTTCAAGAAACTTTGGAGCAACACGGCTGAAATGCGTTTGCTAAAGTTAAGGCTACTAATGTCATGCCACAGGCCCACAGCACAACCTAGCGAGTTGCAAGCTATTTTGTAATTCTGCTCACGAAAGCATTCCAAGCGTTTTCCCATTTTGTGATAACTGATAACTTGCTTAATTGTTTGTTAACTTAACTTCTTTCATGACTTATTACTCTCAGTTCGCCTCATTTAGTTTTTATTTACTAAGTGTTCTTTATTTCTTATCGTTTGCTGTTTTATTTCGTACGTGTAGACTTTGCGGTGTAATCAATAAACCGATGTATCACTACTGCCCTCTTCCGGTTTGAAAGTTTTGCAAACATTTTTATGGTAGTCAGAGAAATTATACAGTCAAGATTAAATCGAATAGAATGAGATCAGATCGACAAAAAACAAAAAAGTTAAATTCTAACTTTTATATTTTCAGGGATAAAAATTGCCACTGAACTAAAAAAACCAAAAATTGCAACCAACTAAGCAGAGCAAATTATGTAAATCGCATTTCGTAATATACTGTTTATAGTTTTTTGTTTAGTAGTTTAAATTTATACAGAACTTATTTTGAAACTCATTTGCATGTAGAGGTCGTCTCCAGTCCGATTGCAGATTGCTGTATTTTGACTCAAGGTTTTTTCTCAATTATGATTTCGTTTCCTTACATTTGTTTTCGGACCCGAGAAACCACTGCAGTCATTTTTTTAATTTATTTTTTTCAAACTCTTTCAACTCATTTTCAAAGCTGGTGACCGACATTCGCCGTTTATTTAGGGGGGCATAAAGGGCGATGGCCCCCCTCCCAAACAACCTTACAAAAAAAATTAAAAGCGAGCGAAAATAAACGTAACTTGGATATATTTGAAAGTTATTGTGAAACTGTGTTAAAATAACAATAGGGTATCAGAGGGGGTGGGGGTGGCGGTTGAAAATAACGACAAAATGCAGAAATTTTTAGTGTAAACTAACTTTTAGTGGTTATAGAGATGTAAACGGTCGGCGTTAGGGTATCGTGAAATAACGAGAATAATTGCGTAAGCGCCTACAATGTGCTTGTTATGCCTTGTTCGTTACTTATTGCAGTCTAAAAGTGTTTGATACCGATTTGTGTGTCCTAGCTCAGATGAGCAAAATAAAAAAAAGCGAGAACATAAACAGATAACGTGATCGTAACATGAGCCTAAATTTAATCTAAACGGGTTTAGAGTGCTTTTATTGTACCGTAATTTTTACCTCACCCAAATCCGAACTGGCACGAATTTCAAAGCAAAAATTTGTTACTGCGTTGGTTTTGAGTTTGGTTTATTTCTAAAGAGAGAATGATTATATCTTGATAAAATTATTTGATTTTGCTTGTCATGGCGAAGCTCACTGCTGCTGATTTGCCTTTAAAAAGCTATTTTACTAGGGTTACAACATTTTCACTACGCAAAAGGAGGACAGGTTCTTTGAGGGTCATCATATTCGCAGATGTCCAGTTTTCTGCCCAAACTCAAGTGAAGACCAAAAAAAAAACGAAAGCCATTTCTTTGGCCGACTGTGATTGGGCAAGCTTAATTATCGCTAAACCACGATTGGATTTGAGCATCTGACTAGGAAACAACAGACAGAGTTTATCACAAAAGTTTTTTGCGCTCCGTTTTGATGATTTCCCTTTATATAGCAGTCAACTAACTGGAGTTCTACTATGTGGTTACTCAAAACCACAACGTTGAAATAAATTTAGACGACGGTCAGTAAATTTTTACCTATGATGCATATGAAGCGGACAAAATTAACCAGAAAAAATAAGCAACTTCACGCGGATGGGCCTGTTCTTAATAATTAATTTACTCAATATCAAGGGCGTAGGCAAAGGGGGGGGGGGAGAGGGTTTCGGGGGTTCAAACCCACCCCATTGGTTTGGCAACGCGTGTGCTTTTATAGCCGATATTTGTTGATCTATCGTAAAAAACAATAATTTTGGTCCTTGCATCATCTGCGATTGTTGTAACATCACAGCATAAGCCAACAACTGTCCTAACGTTGCTCAATTACGAAGTGAGGGGCGTATCCAGGGGAGGCCGCTGGGGTCGCCCCCCCCCCCCCCCCCCCGCTGAAATATAGGCTGATATATATCTGCAGTCAGAGGAACAGTGGAAACAGGACATGTGAGGACGCGTTAACCTTTTTTGGGTCTTCATTTGATTTGGGGGGATGATCTTGAACGTCGGAAGACGTGAAGACTTTTTTGTTGGTCTTCACCGATATTTTCAGTGAAAAACAGGAAATTGCGGCCCCCCCTTTTCAAATTTCTGGGCACGCCCCTAGAAATGTCATTGTTGCGTCACAATATTGTTTACCACTCTTGCGCAATCGCAGTTACGAAAAGCGTTGGCTTTGGCTGGTGTTCATGGATAGTAAGGTGAGAACAACAGCTACTGTAGTAGAAAAAATAAATAAATCACTGAGGCTATTTTCAAATTATTGTAAACAGAAAAGTTAACAGTAACTGAGGGAGACTGCGAAGGGAGCTTACGCTTTTTGAGTCAGCTGCCACCCGGTATATTAATGTCCATAGGCGCACGTAGAGGGGGCCACGGTGCTATGCCCCCCCCCCCCCTTTGGCCCTGTAATAAAGTGCTTAGACCTAACTTTCAGTCAGTAATTTCTCAAACTAATAATGGTTGCAGTCTCCTTTCACTTATTTTAGCCAATTAAGCTTCTGCTTTTAGACATAAGCTGCAAAAATATTTTTGCATTGTTTATCGTGATTGCACTCACTGCATGCCATTTTTCGATAAAAAAGTGTGCTAAAATGAATGTTTTTTTATGAAAACCGAAAAAATTCGTTTGCGGCTGGGGGCTATGCCCCCAGATTCCCGGTTGTACACCCCCTTTACTAAATCCTAAGTGCACCACTGTATATGTCGAATGCGATCGGATCTCGCCGTGACTCGAACCCGTCACGACCGATCTGTCACCTGCACGCGGTACCGCTTGGCCACGAATACTATAGTTAGCGATGAGTTTTTGTGGTATAGGCGACATGCTATCACTGTGTTATAGCTTCCGCTCTTCACTTACGAAAGCATAAGTGACAACGTTCCAGTTAAGATCCGGCCAAATGTTTCAACCCCCCCACCCTATTGAAAATTCTTGCCTACGCCACTGCTCGATATAAACCAGCCAGACAAAGTGTGAAGTCACAAAGCACCAAGTTAAAAGGCTGCTACGCCGAAACCATCACAAGACATTAAGTTGACTACGTCACAGGGCAAAACTCATTAAATATAGCGGATAAACCCGATGTCTCCGACCACGCGTAAAACAGCGGTATGTAAAAAATATTTCAAAAAAAATAGATGGTTATAAATTTTTGAAATTTTGAAAAATTAAAAAAAAATACATAGCCTACAATTGAAATTCTTTACAAAAATTTATGATGCAATGCCTCGGGGCCCCCTTGTGCAGGGGCCCCGGTGCATTGCACCCCCTGCACCACCGGTAGTTACCGCCCTTACAAGTGAGTACACTGCTTAATATAAAAATCATCTTAACCAAAATTTTTGGCTGCGTAAGGTATGTTTTTGTAGAGTTTATTGTTTACCGTAACGGCTATGTAGGCATTTTGCAACTCCTAAACTGCGATATCATCAGTGGTGAGCAGTAACTAGTTACAAAATTAACTAGTTATTGTTAATCAGGCATGGGCAGCATAGGGCCCGCGGGCCGGACCCGGCCCACGAGACCATTTTATGCGTCCCGCCGGCACTTACAGAAACATTAGCTCCGATCACGAATCAAGCCGAAGACCTTTCATTTTTTTAAAGGACATCTGAGGACAAGTAGACCTTCTTTGCTCCTCACCGCAGGAGCGTATTTAGGGGGGGCATTGTGCCATGCCCCTCCCCCCTTTGACTCTGCGTTTTAGTAAAAAACAACAAAATTAATGGTGCCAAGTGATTGAAAATGCCAGACTTTTGATGGTTTCTGTAGCTTATGGCCACGGGCGGATCCAGGGGGTAGGATGAGGAGTATGCTTCCTCCCATCAGTGATTTTCAAAAATGTTTTTGATGTATACAGTTTTCCATAATTTCGAACCTCTTCGACAGCGATAAGTCTCACGTCTTAAGCAGGCATAATCGCAAATGTGCGAACAAAATGCATCATATTTGGCGAAGCACTCAGAATTAGGGTCAAAAAATTTAAACAAAATTTGCGTAAGAATTATTTAAAAAGCACTAAAACAGCCATTACAGCATGCAAATGTTCCAAATTTTTCCGGGGGAGCATGCCCCGGAAAAATTCTTGTTTCTCAATCAGCTCTAAAGTAGTTATGCCGAATAAAAAGAATAAAAATATGTGGAAATTATGGCCCCCTTTTAAAAATTTTTCGCTACGGCACTGCTTCACCGATATTTTCGGTACAAAACAGGACATCTGAAGACGAGTAGACCTTTTTTTGCTCTTTTTCGTAGAAAAACAGGACATCTGAGGATGCGTAAACCTTTTTTTTGCTTTCCAGTCAGAGCAACCCTGACAATAGTACTTGTTGAAGATATTGAACTCGATCCATTTAATAATCCGGCCCGGGATGGACTTCGTCTTCCCACATATGGACCGCCGACTAAAGAAGTTGCCCACCCCTGCTGTAACTAGTTACTTTTTTAGTAACTGTAACTAAGTTACTTTTCTGCAAAAGTAACAAAATTTGTAACCAGTTACCACTTTAGAACCTCAAAAGTTACAGTTACTTTTATGGAGCATCTTCTTCCGCTAAAAAAAATGGAAAAAAATTATTTAATTCATTCCATTCGTAATAATGAGTTTGGTTATTTGACGAGCAAACTGAAACTAAGGCCGAATTGAAAAGAAAAATGATCAATGTACTGAACAAGGCAACCGACAATTACGAATGAAATTGACTCCTTGATACTTCTGCACCTCAACATTAGAACCTTAAACAAATACTTCAACGACTTACATAACCTCATAGCGTCCTTACCCTTTAAACCGGATGTTGTATGTCTATCTGAATCTCGAATCGATGAACCCTTTGAAAATATCGAAATAGATGGATATAACTTTGTTCATGTCAAACCTAAAACTAAAGGGCAAGCAGGCGGGGTAGCTGTTTACATCAATGTGCGAATCGAATTCAGAAAAATCGATTGTTTCAATCTCTGTGATTCTGAATCCTTATGGTTAAAACTTCACCTTCAAGAGCGAACCAAATCGGTTATTATTGGTACTATCTATAGACATCCAAGCGAAAATATCAATAAATTTGTAGAGGATTTTTCTGACTGCCTAGATAAACTAACAGAAAATAACAACACCTTTTAAATTCTAGGAGATATTAATATATACACTCAAAATAAATCCTTCGCTGAAAAATATTTGAATGTAATTACCAGCAATGGAGCGGTATCCGTCATCACTAAACCCACACAAGTGACCGCCAAAACGGCAACTGCAATTGACCACATCATTACTAATGATACCAGCCATAAAATTATCCCAAGGGTCATATATAGCTCTATAACTGATCATTTTCATACTGCATGCAAAGTAAGACAACTCAATCTATTCAGTAGGAAAATGAATACCTTTTTTTATCGCGATAAGAGAAAATTTTGCAGTAAAACGTATTGTGAAGAAATGTATTGCAAACTGGCGAACATAGTGCTATCCAACTTCCCTTTCCAACGTGATAAATTCAATGACGTCTTTGAAATGTTTGTTACGGCAATCTCTGATACAATAGAAAACATGCACCACTAACGCGTTTAAGCAGAAAGCAGGCAAGGCTTGCAAAGAAGCCTTGGATTACAAAAGGCATCTTTACTTCAGTCAAAAGAAAGAACTCAATGTTTCGCAGCCATTTCATCAATGGTAACGTAAATGAAAAAAGATTTTTCCGCAAATATACAAACATTCTCACTAAACTTAAGACCTTGTCAAAGAAAATTTACTTTCGTTCGGAAATCAACAAAAACAAGAGTAACGCACGCAAAACCTGGGATATTATTCGCTCAGTGCTGCCAAACAAGTTGAACCGCGAGCCACCCTCCTCCCTTAAAATAAATAACGTGATTTCGAGGGAACCTTCCGTTATCGCCAACGAATTTAATGATTTTTTTTTGCACTATAGGGCCAACTCTTACAGGTAAAATTAAAGACATAACGAACTGCAGCGCTGAGCACTTCTTCGACAAACCACTATCTGACTCTATATTTCTCGAACCCCCGAAGCTCACTGAAGTCTTTGATAAGATCATGCCCTTAAGGACAAGGCAGTGGGTCATGATAACATCTCCGCTTTTTTCCCTAAAGCTGCTCGGCACGAAATTACCCTTTTTATAAAAATCCTTATTGATTTCGTATTCAGTGAGGGTATTTTTCCTGATAGCTGTAAAATTGCCAGAATTGCCCCAATTCATCAAAACGGCGCAAAAGACGAAACTAACAATTACCGTCCCATATCTATCTTGACATGTTTCTCCAAAATTATTGAAAAACTTATCTACAGGCGATTAATTCATTTCTTTCAAAAACATCATATACTTTACCCCAACCAATTCGGTTTCCAAAGCAAAACTTCGACGGCACATGCTATGCTTGATGTTGTCACTTCCTTATATGACTCTATTAATCGTAATCAGTACTCGGGACTAGTCTTGATAGACCTTAAAAAAGCCTTCGACACCGTTTCTCATACCACTCTTCTAAAAAAATTACATAATTACGGCATTCGTGGAGTAGCGCAAAAATTGTTAGTTTCTTATCTTGAATGTAGAAAGCAATTCGTCGCCCTTAACCAAACGCGATCTAAACTGATGAATATAGAGTACGGTGTACCTTAAGGTTCTACTTTAGGTCCCTTGTTTTTCTTATTTATATCAATGACCTTAACAACGCATTGCGAAGTAAACCTATCAGATATTTTGGTTGCTTTATCTTGCAACTTTATGGTACAAAAAATCGACCTTTTTGCCAAAATTATTATGAATGAGTTTCAATTTACCTGCAGAGTACCCTATGCAGGCCTAGGCTTTTGATTCGTTTAGGTTTAGTTAGGACAAAGCACGAACTTGATAATTGAGCACTGTGCATTCACAGTAACGTAATTTGTAAACAATTTAACCGTACAAAACATGAAAGTGACCCGCAAAATAACGCTGTTTACAATGAGGTTTTGCACCAATTGCACGAGTTCCCCAGCAAAGCAATCTTGGATGCGAAATTAAGAAAAATCTCAAGTCTGAACCTGTGAGAGTCAAGCTACGCCCTTCTTATGGACAAGATAGAGTAACTAAACCTAAGCGATTACACGAACCATCAGCGACAAAAGCAATTTCAAAAAATATTTCGGGCCTCAACTGTTTGATAAAGGATTAATAAATGCACAACTTTTGTGTAACTGACCATTAGCGCAGTTGCTTAGCGCACACGCTAACGGCGCGGGAGGTCTAGGGTTCAAATCCCAGGTCAGTCAAATCGGCACAGACGCACAGTGTCGCCAACTGTTCGACGTTCCTGCGGAGCTGTGTAGCCCAGGCGCTGAGCCGCGGAGATAGCCCCGCCACTCGTCACCCGCTTCGGCGTAATAACGCGAGTATAATGAAGATTTGATTTTGTTTTACAAAACAAAATAGCTTTTATTTCAGCTAAAACGACAACGCAAAACAGCGGTTTTATTATAGTTTAATATATACGAGCTGGAGTTGATGGCAACTTTTCGCTAAAAGCACTTTGTTACGCTTGATTGAGCGTTAGTGTGCAAAGCGTCTATTTCTTTGTTGTGCCTTGGATCCTCAACATGGAATGGAATAAAATTTTGTCTAGTCAGTATCTGAAATATTTCCGCTTCATTTCTTCGCTTAAAAATGTCGAAATTCCGATTTTTGGCCTTGTAGATCAACCAGTACCTACCTTTCCTGTTCTGGTGAATTGGGTGGTATAATTATAAAGCTACTTTAACCTAAGCAGTGGTAGTCAATGGTTTAATGAGACTTCCTTGTTGATCGATACAAGCTTATGAAATTCAGTGACCACCCCGAACTTTTGCCTAGTTATTTGTCTAGACTAGACCGGTACCGCATACTGGTAGCGGTAGGCTACCGAAGGCTGTTAACTTGGTGGTGTATGGTTTACGCAGTACTGTACAGTACAGGAGTAGACTACTAGGCTGTATACTTTGTCTTGCCTAGGCTAGTATGCTGGTGTAACTTTCTACGATATTTTTTTATTTTGGTTTCGACTACCAGTAGTCTAGTCTTTGGTTTGTGTATATGGGAATTTAGCAAAATTTTGGTAATGTAAAAAAGTTTTGTTCTGGGAATTAAAAATCTTGTAACATGCAGGTAGAGTAGGTGCCACCATGCTAGGCTAGTATTGGTATGAAGGAATACATGAGCATGCTGGCAGAAGTATGATTGGTTAGGTATCGTAAATATCTGAGTAAGGCATAAACTACCGGCACTGTTCCCTCCTAAGTTTTTGGCAAGTGCGAATTCGCCCAATTAAAAATTTTAATACAAATTTTGCTCAAAGCTTTTTGGGGTTGAAGGAAAATTGATCAAATTCATGCCTCAAATTTGTATTTCCAGAGTATGAAATGTTTGTTTGACATCAGAACATCAAACAATTTGATTCATATTGGATTACCAATCACAATTCCAGTTGGTAAGCTAAAAAAAATCAAAAGTTTTTGCCCAAACTTCTCATTTTTCTCAAATTTTGCACCTAAGAGGGAACAGTGACTATCAGTAACAGGGTACTACAGTACTAGTTCATGGGTTCCCTACCTGGTGCAAAATTACCGGTACTCACTAGTGGGCAATTAAACACCCCTTGAATAATAACACTGTCTTGTCCCAGTCCGGAACTTCGCTCCCAACAGTGAATTTGGTATGGTACTTTCTTTTTTGCAGCCAAATTTTGATGTATCGGTACTAGTACTGGTAGTTTAGGACAGAGGTGATTGATATTTTCACTGGTATGCAGGACATCTGAAATAGTGTCAACTTTTTTTCTCCTCACCAATATTTTCACTCAGCACTGGAAACATCTAAAGACCTGTACGGTGTAGACCAGTGGTTCTCAAACTTTTTTGCACATTGACCCCTAATTTAAGCATAAAATTTTCTGTAGACCCCCTAGCCTAGCTTAACAATTACAAGGAAACAAAATACGTCAAAATAAAGTCAAGTTTTTAACTGAAATGCATGCTAAAATAATACGCAACCAGAATATATGCTTAGGACCACAGATGCAAGGATAACATAAAACGTAACTGTCAGTGCAGCACAACCGTTTCTCTACTTTTAAGCTATTTACTGTGGCTATCTCTCAGGTTTACAACGATTGTTCTCCGCCTTACTGCATATGCCCAACTGCTGTACTCGCCAGTGTAACAACTGCGCCACATTCACGACGATACTGTTTGTGATGTAACAAGGGAAAAAAACAGTTTTCATGATGCCATCACAATAGATGAATTAATAAATAAACTTGTTAAAACGAATGCTTTTTTAAACTACTGTAGCTGAGATTCAACTGTTCAATCAGGTTGCCAGTAACTTCGCCACATGGTAACTTCACCACAGTAACTTTGCCACAGAAACTTTGTCACATGGTAACTTCGCCACACTTTGAGAAGGTGAGGGGAGATGTGGAGATAGTAGGAAAATGTGTTGGGGTGTGGGGCGAGGAAGGGGAGATGTGGGAAGAGTTATGAGAGAGAGGTGTAGGAAAGTGTATTGGGGTGTGGGGTTGATAAGGGGAGATGTAGGGAAAGGTGCGATGAAGGAGGAGATGTGGGAAAGTGTGTTGGGGCCTCACACCCTAACACATTTCCCTACACCTCCCCCATTCCTCTCCCCACATCCTTTCCCCACATGCCTACACACTTCCTCTCCCCATACACTCTCCCACACCCCTCCCCACTCACCCCATATACTCTCCTACTCTTCTCCACTCCCCTCACATCTTTCCTTACCTCCCCGCACACCCCAACACATTTCCCTACACCTCCCCCCACACCTCTTCCCACAGCTCTCCTGACCTCCCCCTACACCCCAACACACTTCCCCATTCTCCCCACAGTTTCGATTACGTGGCGAAGTTACCATGTGACGATGTTACCTTAATAAATTTAATTGGAAAAGCCCGATAAAATTTTTTACGACAACCAGGAATTTAAAGTCTTGTTTCGGTGTAGGCAATGTGAATTTTCGATGTATAAAAGTGTGGCAAAGTTACCATGTGGCGAAGTTACCATGTGGCGAAGTTACTGGCTACCTTCAATCAGCCCTCTTAATTTCGTTTGATTTGTTCTAAAACGTCTTATACATTCCTTGGCGGGTTAATGATAATTTTGAGTTGGAAGCTTTATTGCTCCAGTCAGGAGCATATTTAAATGGCATTGGGCCATGGCCCTCCCTTTTGACTCTGCCTTTTAGTAAAAAAGAATAAAACTAATGGTGCCTAGTGACTGAAATATGGCTAACTCTTTTGATGTTTTCTGTAACTTATGGCCAGAGGGGTAGGATGAGGGATCTGCATCCTCCCACCAGCCATTTTCAAAAATGTTTGTGGTATATACAGTTTTTTCATAATTTTGAGCCTTTTTCGAGTCTTTGATAGCAATAAGCTTTATGCCTTAAATAACACATAGTCGAAAATGTGCAAACAAAATGCATCATATTTGGCGAAGCACTCAAAATTAGGGGCAAAAACTTAAACAAAATTTGGCTGAAAATTATTCAAAAAGCACTAAAATAGCCATTACTGCATGTAAATTTTCAAAATTTTTTCGGGGGAGCATGCCCCCAGATCCCCCTAGAACTTTTTTTGTTTCACAATCAGTTTTAAATTTGTTCTGTCGAAAAAATGCAAAAAAAATGTGGAAAATCATGGCCTCCCCTTTTGAAATTTCTCACTATGCCACTGGGTCCAGTAGACCCCAGCAGTTATTCATTGACCCCCATTCGACCCTTTGGTTATTTTCGACCCCTTGAATGGTCCAATTAACCCCTGGGGGTCGATATCGACCACTTAGAGTACCACTGGTGTAGACCTTTTAATAAGTACAAAACTGGTGTTTTTGTGTTTTGCACAGCCTTGCTTACACTGTTGACGATGACAGCTGAATCTATCGTATCATTTGTATGTTATAAAAACGCCCGGTTTTAAGATTTATTGTGGTTTTATTTGCCTCCTTAAGCTGTTTTTGTCCCATATTTATTGCATTCCAAAAACAACTTTGCATTTGTTAAAGTAAACAATCCACCATATGCTGGTAGACTAAAGCTTACAACTGCTCAGTGACGTAGCAAGAATTTTTGAAGGGGTGGGCCATATGCTGCAAAAGCTATATCAAAAGAGTCGTCTATATTTTAGTCAGTTAGCAACATTTTATCTTTTTTTTTTTTAAATAACTGAAGTTATTTTCAAATGATATTGAACTGAAAATTCAACAGTAATTGAGGGAGACTGCGAAGTGAGCTTTCGCTCTTTGAGTCAGCAGCCACCCTTTGCATGTGTCAAATGCAATCGGCTCCAGCTGTGAATCGAACCCGTCACGTAGGATCCGTCACCTGCACGCGGTACCGCTAGGCCATGTCACTGACAAATTATGCTAAAAAGCAAAGTTAAAAGGGGAGTGGGGGGAACAATGCCCCTGCTATTGCTTAATTTTTTTAAAAGCTTTACTGGAAAGTAATTTGGGTTAAAGTAAATGATCTGTTGTCAGTATAAGCAGTTGCAATCGTGACATCGTGCAATTGCAATGTCAAAAGCCAGTAGGGATTATTCAATTGTGATCAATTAATGGAAAGTAGCCATGTCTCTACACCTAGCCATCTTCTACCTTTACATACCATTTTTGCTGGCTGTTATACTGTTTCAAACACATTGATCTGTTAATTCTCTTGAAAGTGTAGTGGTTGAAGACACCCCAAATCATGTGGGAGGTGTGGGTTTAATTTATGGGCCGGTAAATCTGGACACAGTGTTGCCAATGGCTCGCCACACAGCTTCAAAATTTCTTGGGAGCTGTGCTGCTCAGGTCCTAAGCCACAAAGATGGGCCCCCATCACTTGTTACACGCTTTGGCATAATATTGCAAATATACTGAAGGTTTGATGTACTCTTAATAAATGTGTATTTCCATTTAACACTGTAGTATGCCCACTGATATTTACCTGTTAAATATCATATTTTTGAATAACATTGAAGTTTTGTTATTTTCCAGATACAATTTGCTGTCATGTACAAGCTAAATATATGCACAGTTAATAATTCTTGTTTTTGCTAAGATGGCTGCGAAACCCATGCCTCGACTACGTGCTGGAATATCGGGGGCTCCCATCTTGTCCTCTGCCAAACGTTCACTTGCTTTGCATGTCAAGTCCAAATCAGAAGGCCGATGCCCCACTCGTCATAGTGTTGGAGTTGCTAGTACTACGAAAAAAGAACCAAGTGTACAAATTCGAAAAGTTTTTGAAAATGCTGAAGATATGTCGTGTAGTGGTCATGTGATGCCTCCAGCCAGTCAGTCCACTGAAGAAGTCCATACTGCCACTCAATCAGCTTGGAATAAAGTCTGTTCTCAATTGGAGAAAAATGCCAGTTTGGAAAAACTTCGTGTAAGCCTTGATGATTCCGAGCCTGCGGAAGTGGATTCTGGATCAGAAGAGTCGCGTTTGAAACAGCTTATGCTTTTACAAATTTCCTTAATTGGTCGCCAGCAAGATCTACTCAAACTTAGAGATAAAGAAATTATGCAGCTGAAACAGAAGACTCAATCATACAAAAACCGACTGGAAAGAATGGATAGAAGAATCCAATTGTCAAGACGACATGTGGACACCTCAATGAATTTGCACCAAAGTGAAGATGCATCTGAAATAGATGCTCTTAAGAAAGAAACAGAGTCTGGTCTGAACGCAACCGGCGCTGGTGATGAGTCCCTTCAAAACATGACTAAATCTAATGTTCCTTCTAGTTCTGCTTCTCAAAAACAAGATTTCACAGGGTTTAACAAATTTCTTAGCCCATTAAGTACAAAAGGCACTTCCACATCAACATTGGACATGCAGTTTGCATCACCGGTCTCACTTGTTCAATCTGCGTATGCTGCAAGTGGCTGTATTCCAGTTCCAGTGTCATTTGTTGATCGATGTAAGGATCAGCTTTCACCTTACACAGTAGGAAATGCACCTTTCCAGCCCGTTGTAATTAAAGTTTGTGAGCATTGTTCCCAGTGTGCGGCGATTGTTAGCGAAATCAAAAAAGAACTTCCCGGCTCAGAAGAAGAAGGTAGGCCAGGAGGTACCAAGGTGGTGGTCACTGAGCAGTTTGTGTCCACTACCGGTCCTTCAAAAGATTTAGAGGCAGAAGAAGTGCCTATGCAAACTCAGCACCCTTACCACTTGATCACCTGGCCGAGAGATGACCAATCTTATCGCTTTACCGATCTTGATCTTTCTATCGAAGAGGGCTCCACTCTTAATATTCCTACCTGGAGAGAAAACAAATTAACGCCTTTATCCAGCAGCAGTTCTCCTTTAGCAAAAGAGACAATAGATGATGACGCGTTTCTCAAACGACATTCGCGATTAGAAGTTTCCGAAAAGCGTCGAAAACGTTGGGACATACAGCGTATTCGCGAATATCGCTACAACGAGAAACTACGGCAGAGAAAATTGAAACAAAGTAGCGATTCGTCTTTCGAAACTTTTGCGCCGTTCATAAATGACATTAATGCTGTTCAAATAGAAGAAAATCTTCCTGTTAACGCGTTTGGTCATTTACTGCAACCTTTGCAAACACAGGAGTTTTCTTTAGATAGTAATTTATAGTTTTTTTCGACGCGTTTGTTCCAGCAAAAATTATTTTTCTAACTACCAACGTAATACTGTATCATTGCGATGTCTTTTTTAACGTGGATAATGATGAAATACCACTGCCATCAATGCTTTTAAAAATTACGTAATGTAATTGATTTTCCTTTATTTTTGTAGTAATTGAGTGTGATTTGTTGAGTACTAAGGCATACCAACAGTAATAATGGCAATGTAGCTTCTTGATATGAGGCTGAAAGGTTCGTTTTTGCGTTAGCTGTTGATTTCATCAATAAAGCATCAATTTTGTTCAGTATCTCGTTGCGTTTTCTTAACATTCGCGCGAATTCACCTTGTGCTTGGGGCTTTGCATGCAAACCTAGCTAATGAATCGAAACCGGCATTTCAGCCAGGCTGTAACTGCTGTAAACTCAAACTTGGAAAATGTTAACTGAATTTTGAACTTATCCTAAACTTGACAAAAATTGCTTGAACTTAACCCAAACCCGATAAAACTACTTGAGCTTAGCATTGAACTCGGCAAAATTACTGAACTAGCAAAATTAAAAATCAAGAACTTTAATACGGCGCGCAAATTTTTAGTGAAATCGATCCAAAATGCTGACAATTTCGCAGCTCTGATTTCAACTCAACTCTAGTTCACAGAGTTCTTGCTCAACATTTAACATCAAAAATTAGTAACAACAGCCAGGGACGGATTTAGACAATGAGAAGGTCTTCATGGTCGATTTTCAAAGAAAAAAAGGTCTTGATGGTCGATCTCAAAAATTAAAAAAAGGTCTTTGTTGTTCGTGACGAAGCCTCTTATTTCTCTGAGGCCCTCGGCTTCAGCCTGCTCTGTCCACGATTCCGCATGGGCTTTGGGACATCGATTTTTTGGTACCACTTTGTGCATAGCCTAATTAATTTTTTGCTGTCATAATTAAAAAGTGAGTATGACACGAAATATTTAATGGTGATCCAAAAACTGGAGCCGCAGGCTATCAGCCCCGAAATTGGCCATGTGGACAGGGAGGGTAACTGAGGTACTCAATACTAAGAAGCAAAATTAATGAAAGTAATGCCCCAGTAGCCTACTCATCACCGCCTGCAAATACAAAATTCGCTTACAATAACATTCTTCGACTGTCTAATTTTTTGAGTTGATTCAGAAACAGCCACCTTAGGGCATCGACGTTTCACCGAACATCCATTCGAAATTTGTTTTGTATTTAGTGGCATATTATTTATCCTCCTATCACACTAAAGCGCTACCAGCTCGCTTAAGAGCTAACGGCCACCCGCTTGAGAGCTAGCTTGCAGTCTAAGATGGGGAAATCCCGCTAAGTCGCTTTGCCAACGGCACTAGAAAACTTACCGGTGTGGCGTTTTGTTACGTTGCTACGAAGCCAAATAGTCAAAAGAACGACGTTCGTTGTGAGTATACTCGTGGAGCCTTTCATTGGAGGATTCCGATTGGTATATAACCCAACTAATCGTGATTATTTTTGTGCTTGTGGTACGTAAGATGCCACACCGGCTTGTTCTCCACAATGTCTCCTTAATGCTGAGCGTCGAAGCTGTGAATACCAATTTTAAAGTCATTGGTCTGACCAGACTCGGAATTAAACCAGAGTTTACGGCTCCTGAGGCAGACAGTCTATCCACTGGGCCATTGGAGCTGTTAAGGGCTTTCCCACTTGAGGGTTGCACAGGATAAATCACCGAGCTATCAGTTCACTTTGCATATAAACTATGGCTGAGAGTAAGGCGCTGGGGCTTATCATGTTATATAAAAAGAGGATACAAATACGACGGTTTTGTTATGGAAGGCGGGTGTACACATTTGCCTGAATATCACGTGGATAATTCATCTAAGTTAATCGAACATAGCTACTTAGCACGTGGATAATTAATCTAAGAAACTAACATCTGTAGCCTACAACTTGCAAAACGTTTGTTCCTATACATGAATTGTATGAGCTAATTAAGAATTTAGGATACCATGAAGTTTTATCTCATTATTTTTAAGCGACCGAATAATGTCTGGGGTGGCAGCTTGATTCGAAGACCTTTCATGGTCACTTCGCAGTCTCCCGTCTCGGTGATTGTTTAAAACTTATTGTTGATTTATGTAAATATAAAGTTAAACTGTGTTCTTTTGATTCGTAGAGCTTGCGTCCTTTTTTTTTATGTGCCTGACAAATAAATTACTGCTCTCTCTCTCTCACTGAATATAGCACATTGAGCAACAATATTAAAGATATTTATGTAATTACAGTAGCAGCAAATCTATCTATGGCCTTCCTTCAACATTACAAATTTTCAATCACTTGTAATATTCACCGCGGAAACATTAAAACAATCTCCGGAAAACCAAAGAGCACTATCGCAGAAACCCGTCAAAGGTATTGCGGGTAACATTTGTTTGTATCTCCACGCAAAAAAACAGGATGAAAACACCACCCAAGTCGTTCTCATTGCTGAGCAGATCTGAGCTGCGAATTCGTAAGCATTTTTATTCAAGTTCGAGTTCAGTAATTTTTAAGAGTTTGAACTAAGTTCCAGTAGTTTTCAGCAAGTTTAAGTTAAAGTTCAAACAATTTTTGTCAAGTTAAGGAAAAGTTTAAAACTCACTCCACTTTTTTCAAGTTCAGTCGGGTATTTTTGTTTTTTGAGTTTGGCGAAAAAGACTGAGTTCGAGTTTGCAGCCCTGCTGTAGATCGCTGCGTGTTACTCTTACGAAACCAACTAGTTTAGGTTAAGAACAAATTTTTTGACGATTTTCTAAATACAATTTTAAGAAACAAACACACAAAAATGACACGTTCCAAACCATTATGGATTCATACATAGGTACACAGCAGCCGGATTATGAGGATAGGAAACACGTGCAAAGTCGAAATGAACACTCAATAAACATGCAACGATACATTCATGTAACTGATACAAATTGCTACATTATAATAACTAACTACAAACGACACAAGGCAACACATTAACAAGGAAAACTTCGACAATACTCAACGAACTTCAAATAGTGGAACAGACTAAACCTCATCTTTCAGTATTTGCATCAAAATGTGTAATCACAAAATTTCAGCATTTTTAAATCAATTTGAGTTGATCATAGTTTTCGCGAAAACAAAAATCAAACTTCATTATACTCGCGGTATTACCCCAAGCGTGTAACTAGTGGAAGGGTCATCGCCGCGGCTTATCGCCTGGACAACTCAGCTCCGAAGAAACGTAGCAGTGGTGGCGAGCCGTTGTCGACACTGTCTCCGATTTGACTAACCCGGGAACTGAACCATAGACCTCCCGCACCGGTAGCGATGTCTCTAACCACTACGCCTATCGGTCGGTAGGCTTTCGAGAAAATATTAATGCAAATGAGCAAAAATTTGTTAAAAATTCGCAAATGTACAGAAAAGGCCAACAGTTTTCGCAAGAATGTCTCAGGGAAATCATTCGAGAAACAGCCTGTGAAGGGACCCTAAACTTACAAAAACGAAACATTGTGCTATCTAAGAAGACTTATATAACACCTCACGCTAATTCAATAACTTCGGCAAACAGCCATACCTTACACTATTGAAAAAAAATTGCCTAAGAATTATGTAGAAGCAGATGAATTTACTTACGAATAAAAAAAAAACATTTCGGGAAAAGATTACTTTCTACGCGTAATATGACGTCGTATCTACGTAACAATAACATCCGGGGCTTTGAAGGTGTTTCATTTTTTCCCTTGTCACCGGATGTAGGGAACATGTAACACAGTGTTAACTCAACGCAACATATTTTAATGAAGTATGCTATGTTTAACAGATTTCCTATCAGTTGTATTTGGAAGAAACATTCTCCGAGCAGTGAAGATTTCTCGTCTTTCTCAATAAGTGACAAGTACATAGATCATCCTGAAATACATTAATAATGTGATCGAATCAATTCAATATTATTTTCCATGACGCAAAAGAGCATTGGGTGGCGGTGTGAAACCTTAAGTATATACAGCTCAGCCAACCGCACCCAAATACAACAACTTACGATTCATGAAAAAAAAGGGAAGCAAAAAATCAACAACATTAATATCATCAAAAGATGGCATGTCGGCTTAAATCAATACAGCGTCGAAAACCAGCAGGCATAAAACATCAGAAAAAAATCAATCATATACACGGTAAACCAAGAGAATAACCATAGAAAAGAATTTTAAAACAGTGCCATCGCACCACAACCTCTATAGCACTTTGACTTGTATGGTGGGAATTTCACAATCAAATCACCATTATACGCGCGATATTATGTCGAAGCGTGTAACAAGTGGCGGAGCTCGTTCCAGCGACTACGCGCCTGGGCATGAACATTGAATAGCTAAAACCAGACTTACACATATTCAGTCTATAGATGCATTCTATCTAGGTTGACACGCCGGCGATTAAAGACTTACCGGTATAGATAGAAAAAGAAGGTAAGGAGGTAGAAAGCAAGCTTAAACCAGCCTTCCTTCATGCTGTACGACAATATATCAGCATTCATAATAGAGGTGGGGTCGTATAAGCCAGGTCCGCTCATTACCGGCCTCCTGCTGTATCTGTAACAATTAAAAAATAAGAAACTAACAACACTGCAATCAGGATAGAACTTTGCCTAGAACAGTATTCACAGGCAGTAACAGTAGAAGTGCAAACGACTGCGAGTCCGCAAGCATTTTTCATTGAGATCAAGTTCGAGTTCACTCAAAATTTACAAGCCGAGCTCGAGCTCTTCACCTTTAATTTTGCGAGTTCAACTTCGAGTTCAGCCAGTTTTATCTGTTTTAGGCTAAGCTCAAGCAATTTCTGTCAAGTTCAAGACTCAATTAACTTTTGAGCTCAAGTTCGATTAAAAAGACCGAGTTCAAACTTGAGTTCGCAAACCTACAAGCGTATTTTATTTCCGCACTTTCAACACGAAAAAAAGTAATACAAGGACGGTACAAGAAAAATAGAGACAACAAAATGATTAACGTTAAGGAATGCAGGAAGGAGAAGAGCTAAAAAACAAAAGTGGGCATGGTTGCATTTGGGAACTGTGGTCAATATTGATTTGCTAACCTAATTATTGTAGGTGAAATGGTATCATTTGTCTACCGTACAGAAGATAGTTTAAATTGTAATGCAAAATCGACAATCGACATTTTAATACCTGTGGTCTGGTGCCATTCTCCTAACCCACAGCATTAATTCAAGCAAATTTCATACAGCGTTTAATGGTTACGCATTCACAACATTGTTTAATACGGGCGTGGCACAAAATACGATATCGGTAAGCAAAGCATCGATGTATCTGTTAATAATGTGTATCTTTCAAGTTTGGCGAGTTCATTTTATGTAAACAAAACTTTCTGGCGATCAAAGCGAAAACAGACAGTAGAATAAACGTCTTGACATAAATTTATTGATTAAATCCAGTGGCGCAGTGAGAAATTTCGGAAGTGTGTGGGAGACATTAACTACAAAATCCATCAAGAGTCTGGCATATTTCAATCACTCAACAACAGTTGTTCTTTTCTTACTAAAAGGTTAAGTCAAAAAGGGGGTAGGGGCACGGTGCTCCCAACCATAAATACGCTGCTGGTTAAAATGCACACTACTTGTATTACTCAAAATCTGTAAAGGAATAAAACCTCAACTTGTACAAATTCTGTGATTCAAAAACTAGGCGCATATTATGAAGGGGAGGACCATAAATGGTATTTCAAAAGAAAATTAGAGTCCTTAGTATGACGTTCTAATAGCAGAAAACATCCCACTATTCTCGTGGTAGGATAGCATGAACTTTTAACCTTTTTCGTCATGCCAGATGATGATTTCTTCATTTTTATCTTCCTGTTACGAGAAAGCGAGGAACACCACACACACAGAACGAATCCAGACTACCTTGGGAGTTGCCTTTGTTTTAGACTTTTCCGGTTGAGCTTAGCTTTTAACTTCTTTAATTTGCTGCTTGTTAGATTCCACCAAGCAGGTATAATTATCGTGAAGCATCTTATCCAAGGACGCAACAACGAGGCTTGGGTGGGAGCTGAACCATTAACCTCGCGAACATGGCTGTCGTAAATGCAACGCTCCAAACCACTCGACCACGCTGCCGACTTAAATTTAAAATGGATATTTAATTAATATCCAATTCGAAAGTTTAGGAACAGATATGGACCTATAAAAAATGCTTCGAAGCAAAACTCTGAACATGATTGCAATGTAAAACACATATAGTACATTCACTTATGGACAAGCTCTTTTCAGGCAATTTTTTTCAATTAGTTTGAATAAATTTTTCATAAATATTACCAGAGCACTAACCTGTATGCATTGTAACATATCAAAGGAAGATTCAGTAGCACTGTAAACCACTCCCAAGCCCATAGAAAAAGCAGTGTGTACAATATATGAAGACCATATTCAGGCAAAACCAACTGCAATATACAACACTTGGTAAACTGGTAACGGGGTCGAAATCCACTTCTGTAGTAACAGTAGTAGTAATGCCTTTTATTTCCGCATTGTCAACACGATAAAGAAAACGATGAGATGAAGGAAATATAACAACGGTACAAGAAAAGGGGCAACAAAATGATTAACGTTATGGCATGCAGGTAGAAGAGGAGTTAAGACAAGTGCAAGCACGGTTGCGACACCCAGATTTGGGCTGATGCGAATGACTGCAATTATTGTGACTTCAGTGTAAAATAAGACCTGAATTGACTATGACCAAAGTCTCGTCAGCCTTGCTACGCACAGCCAATCCAGGCTAAACTCATTCCAGACTGCAAAGACTCTGTTTTTGCATTGCTTTACCTGTACATCTCGACTTCATCTCTTTTCTAGGTTGTGCCCTATTTTTCGCAGGCGACTGGCCCCAAACAACGATACCCAATGAAAGAACCTATAACCACTAACCCACAACTGAGTTACCGCTGGCCTAACTAGCCCACATCACTAGAAGCCCCCATGGCAACCCACTCATTTGCAGCTGCAGACGCGTTTCGACCTTATTATGGTCTCATCAGTGCAGCATAGCAACCTCCGACCTTCCTGAAAAAAAAAAAAAAATTCTAACCTTCAAAAGAACTACACACTCCAAATCTAAGCCTCCACTCGTTCTGCTCAAGGTAGAAAATTTGAAATAAAAC